>CAHIKZ030000003.1:3255000-3442500 GCA_903632075.3 Acanthosepion pharaonis
GGTTATTTAAAGCTGAAACATATTCGGACGGTATAAATAATTCGTTTCTTGCGAGTGAATATTGCATTAATAATTATGTGAAGATGACAATAATTTTACAGATACAAGTCCTACTATTTAAGCCATAAACACACACACACATATATATAGATAGATGCGTGTGTGATAGGATAAAGAACAAGTAGGAAATAGATCTCAGTCTAAAATATTTCATTTTTATTAAAGGTTCGTCATAGTTCAAGTTAGAAATTATAAAAAGCAAAGAGACGTAGATTAATGGTATGTTGAGTTTGAAGGCTGCTTGGATTGAGGAATCGGAGAGCCGAGTTCAAATTCCAGCCGGATTACGTGCTAATACCCTTCGAAAAGTCATGGATCTTCTTAATTTTGTATAATTTATATTATAATTATCTCAATTCTACCCGCTCCAAGATATATATATATATATAATTGAGGTAAAAAAAACAAAAATCTGAATCAAAATTACGGACCTGCTAGCAAGGATTTAAAAATGTCAAAAAATAATCAAAAAATTCTTTGGTCTTTCATCTTAATAATAACAAACATTTTAACGATAAAACTCTGTTTTTATTAAGTTTGCCGTTTTCATTATGCTATGCTTTTTTCCCGCGTAAAAGTGAAGGTACCTATTTTAAGTGTGCAAGTCACCTGAGAAGTGCAGAATTTTAAAAGTGTGTCCGATTTAAAGAAATATATGTTAAATGCATAATCAAATATTACGATATCTTGTGGAGCTCATACTAGACAATCAGGTGACAGTCATCATATATATAATATACACGAGAGAGAAAAAAATATATATATATAATATCAAGTATGTGGTGCAGTTCAATTTACATTGCATGAAACATATTTCGGATTACATCTATTCTTTCGTTATCCTGTTATTATTAAGTAAAAAAACAAAAACAAATCTATTTCCATACCTGATGATGACTGTATGCACAGAAGAAAGCTTGTAAAAACATAAAAAAAGACCTTATGCAACTGGAATTTATAAACAGGGATCATAACATTCATCTACAGGTTCGGAGTTATTGTACTTTATTAAATTTGATTGCGAGGATGTATTCTCACCATTTATATCATTAACTTCTATATCAGTTTTCGTATCAATGATTCATGTAATATATATATATATATATATATATATATATATATATATATATATATATATATATATATATATATAAGGCACAGTGGAGTAGTGGATAGCGTCTCGGATTTTGTGAGCTATCTTATTTGCAAGGGTATAGGTGGTGTAGACATCTGAATATGTTCTCAATATAAACACCTTCTTTACTAAGATATTCAGGTCTACATATCCTAAGGGCTCCTAGGTAAAATCCTATAATTATCGTTCCAACACTTCAACTAAACTTGCAAATGAATTAGCCATCCCGGACACTGGATGTTTTTTTCGCCCTTCTCAGATGTTCCGAGTTCTTTCTTCATTTTCCAATTTTTCCCCAGGTTTATTTATATTTGCGAATTGCGTCATCTAGGTCTTTTCACCTAAAAAGTATAGTTACTAATATATATATATATATATATATATATATTGTTAGAAAATATTGTCCTCATCTTTGTCGCCATATTTATTACAACGTTGCGGCCGTTGTACGCAACGGCCTTCTTCAGGTGGTTGGAATGTCGAACTGAACCCTTTATTTCTCTCAATGGGTTTCACGTGTCATGTTTAATGGACGTCAGTTATCAGTTATCTCCTGTTAATTTCGCTCTAAAACTTCTCCACCGGGTATTGCACTTACATTCTTTGGGTCCTTTCATCTGCATCTAACCAACGCCTTTATCCACTATGCCATGTGTCCTTGAGGACATCTGTGTATGCATTTCTGAGTATTATAAACCTAATGTCTTTAGAAACCATTTTTAGCAGCGCTTATATTACAATTTTTTGCTGTTTTCATTCATGTTTTTACCAGAGCTCATATTGCAACTCTTGTTGTTATTATTGCATCCATTAAACATGGCCGAAACGTTGTAATAAATATGGCGACAAAGATGAGGACAATAGTCCGAATAATGTTAATAAGATACGGATTCATATTTCTCGCAAGAGTTTTGGTGGATAAGTGCATCGAACCAACTCGACTGGAACAATGATCTAAACTGTTCAACTGTTGAACTCTCTGTCTTTGGCAGAGAGTAACCAGGACGAGGCTTTGCGGAAGGACAAAGTCTCATCCGCGGAGGTAGACAGGTCCGAACCCGCTTATGAATATTTTTGGCCGAGCCTACGGGCTAGGATAACCCACAGTAAACTCGACCTTGCGCCACATAAATCCCTCGTGGGAGGGGGGGTTAAATATTAACTCGACAGGAGTCGAAACTCGAGCTGCTATCAACTACACCTCCGCACACCCTGCATTCTCTAGAATATATAACCAATGGCAAAGTATTACTAATAATAACGTTAGATTTTAGGTTGCACATGTATTCTAACGTGTCTAGTTCCATTGACATATATCCAAGCATCTGCACGAGTCATGAAAGTAAATTGTTAGAGAAAACAACAAAGCAGAAAATATAGAATAAAAAAAGAAGGAATTACGAACAATATTGGAATTGACAAGTCAGATTATGTACGAAGCTGAGAAGTAATTTATGAAATGTTTATTCTGTTGAGATAAATGTTGTGCGACTGGCAAAGACTGATAAGAATAAAGAAATGCGTTTCTTTTTTTATTCTTATTTACTTGATTATACCAAATATATAATCGCTTAACGAGGCATTTATACGTACGCGCACCTGCAAATAAATATATGCTGCATTTGGTATTCATATATTCACACACGTGCATATATATATATATATATATATATATATATATATATATATATATATATTTGTTTAATATCGGTTCTGTGAGTAGGGTAAATGTTGGCATCTCGGAAAGAGAATTCAACTAGTTATGTTCGAATTCTAACCGAGTAATTTTGCACTTTTTCCCAAAAATACGTACACATCTTTCTCCCGTTGGTTATGGTTTAAATAGCAGGGCTCTCTAGCCTTAGCTGGCAGCCAGTATAGGAGAAAGACAACTTTGAGGTAAGAATGAAACATTCCTATCTTTTTAACATCTTCATAATTGGTGTGGCATTTCCCATTGAGAAAATGTCACAAAGATCTGCAAAGGTAATCATCTGACGGAAGTGGGTCATGAGAGTCGATAAAGAATTTCCATCTAAATCTTTTTTTTTTATATGTCTTCTGCAAGATGTGATCATGTATTGGCATGAAAGTGTAACATAGCTTTCAAATTGATTAGCGAAAATTGTTTTTCTCCAAAAATGAATTGCTTCCAATTGACAGCAATATCTCAGAATTGATTGTCATTACATTTCAACACTTGATATCACAACAATTTTTCTTGAGGTATAATCCTGGTCTTGGTACAGGTATTTATTTTGATCAAAAGCATTCTCTTTTGACAAATACTAAAGTAAATGACACATTACACATCATGAGTGATGACCCTTACCAGAAAAGGCTTTGGTATCTAACTTTACAATAGCAAAACAAATGATTGGGATTTCTTTCTTTGTATTTTTTCTTGCCAGGTCTTTTTGTTTTTTTTTCTCTATCTTTATTCCCTCCTTTTCCCCTAATTCGATTATATTGATAGATTTCCCAATGAGAAAGCAACATTAATTCCAGCTCAGAAGTGCTGGGGAGTGGGGGCCAGTGAATGTATAGACAACATTGGTTTATTGAATTTTTCTTTTTTCTTTTTTTTTTTTTCTTGTTAGGTTTTAAGTTTTTTTGTTTTTTTTTGTAGTAAGTGATAAGTTTAATTTCTTTTGTCATTAGGTAATATGTATCAGGTTTCTCTTTTTTCCTTTTTTTTTTTTTCTTTCCATCTAGTGTGTGGTACTCTTTACTGGCCAAAGTCTACTACGGGCCTCATGAAATGAAGCTCACTCTACCTCTAGTTTGTGATTATTCAAGTATGAAGATGTATGTTGTCAGCTCAGTCAAAATTCCCCTGGTCATCAAATGGGTGCTACAACTGGCAATCCACAGATTCATAGGCTGACACACACACACATACACACACACACACGCACACACACACATATATATATATATATATATATACAAAATTGTGCCTTATATAATCAAGTAATAAATTTACATAGCAAAACAACTAATTGGGATTTCTTTCCAACCTAATGTATTTTTTCTTGTCAGGTTTTTTTGTTTTTTTTTTCTTTCTCTATCTATATTACTTCCTCCCCTCAATTCCTTTCCACCTGATTTAGTTTTTTATTTCTTTTATTTTATTTACCTCTTTATAATTGGCGTAGCATTTCCCATTGAGAAAATGGCAGAAAGATTTGAAAAGGTGATAATCTGATTTTTCAAGGTCAGGGGAGTAGAAAAAGGAGAATTTCCATCTGAGCCTAAATCTTTTTTTTTTCTTTTGCTGAATATTATTGTAAATAACTCATGAAAACTAATTGTCAATTGAAGTCATTCAGAACAAAAAGCAATGTCGACCCTGGTCAGTACCTAGATGGGTGACCTCTTGGGTATAACAGATTCTGGAACCTTGGACGCCCAGGTTGTGTCAAGTATAACGGCTCGAATTCCAGTCGGTTTATTTATATTTACTTATGCGCTAATACCTGGGAAAAGATAGGACCCCTTGTTTTCTTCGACAGTTACCGGTTAAATGAACTTATATCACAAAAGAATCTCAAAATAAAATATTATAATACAAAATATGTTCTGTCTTTAAATAACCTGCAAAACTTCTGCTTGTGGAAATTCTTCCATTTTTTAGCTTCCCAATCAATTTTGATCTTCAAAAGGTATAAATGCAATGTCAATCCTTGTCTTTTCTTCATAATTCCTGTTCATTTATTGTTCATTCTCCTTAGTAAAACTTTTTTCTCACATTTTCTAACACTCTGTAACACCTTGTGTCTTTATTGCCTTACTTGAGCTGAAGTGATTAAAAAAGGTTGATAAACCGTAAAAAAACAAATCAACTTCTCGAGATCTCCTCTTTGCGACTGCTCAGTCTTACATTAACTGCTGACCTGAGATGGAACAAGGAAAGTTGGCTCCCTGTGCCGTGGCAGGAAATTTTTCTCCCCGGAGTCGATCCTTCAAATCTACAAATCAACCATTCCCCCTTGCATAGAGTATTGCTGCCATATATGGTCTGGTGCCCCTTATGTTTGTCTCAGGGTTCTTGATAAGATCCAGAGACGGATATGCAACGTAATTGGCCCTGATCTGGCATCTCGCCTGCAGTCGCTCTCTCAAAGACGTGCTGTCGCCTCCCTCTGTCCTTTTTACAATTACTTTAATGGTAACTGCTCCGAGGAGCTGCTTTCACTGTTTCCAAACTTCTACTAGGCTGGCATCTCGCTTACACCCTTTCACAGTCGAAACTGTTAAATGTAGCCGCCTCTTCTACGCCAATAGCTTCATGTCTCGCACCTCTCGCCTGTAGGACTCCCTCCTTTCTTCCTGTTTCCCTGATAGCTATAATCTCCAACTATTCAACTATCGCCGTCATCAGTCTCGTGACCGTCTGTGGTCGTAGGGTCGCTGCGCATCTAAGTGCCTGACTAGCTTCCTCCATATTTCTCGGTTGTTTGCAAACGTTTCAGTCTCTGGGAATGCTCTTCAAGTTCAAACCGAAACAATGTCTGCCCATTTTTTCTCGGTCTGGGTGGTACCTTTCTGGATGACAAAGAAAGATTATAAAAGATAGATTTAAAAAAAAAATGATGGTGGCAAAATGTATGAAAGATTTAAAAAAAAAACATTAATGTGTGTGTGTATTGGGTATTTTTTCAAATCTGACAAATTGTTATTTTTAAAAATGTGTAAATGACAACCCAAGGTGTGTGTTATGCATCCCGGTTAGATGTCCTGATTAAAGAAGTAAAGGAGATTCAGAATATCTGGGCAGTGTAAGAACACATCAAGGAAAATGTGAGGCAGAAATTTGAAGGCGAAAATTTGGAAATAGTTTTCCAAAATTGCAAAAGATATTAAGGGATCAAAAATATGAATAGAAACAAAGAAAAGAATGATGGACTCTGTTATTTAATGTCATGCCTTCGAAATTGGTAGAGAATGTTGGACACTTTCGTAAAAGAGAGACAAATACTCAGTTTTTATTTGCATTATTTACAGTCAGACTAATGTCACCATTTTTTATGCAGAGGATATAATAAGAACTAAAGTTCTAGATTCAGTATTGACCCACAGTGATATAACCGAATTTGGTTCGTAAATTCGGTGTTAAAATTGGGTTAGGTTAAATAAAGGATCCAGTTCAAAATTTCTTGACGTTTACCCGGATCGAGAGACTCGTTAAGAATGGCCAAGACAACAACTATAGAAATATTATAATATCAAAGAGGACGCTAGTCGAAATTGAAATATCACAAATGTTGATAACACGTCATTCTATAAATTCAAACTGAAATTCAGTCTCTAACTGATAACTTGCAACTCTGGCTTATTTTATATTTACATACGCTCTATCCATGATATTGAGCAGTTTAACCCATAAATATAGCATACTTTAAGAGTATATTTTATCATATATATATATATATATATATATATATATATATATATATATATATATATATATATATTGTCATTCACGGACAGACTGTTTTGCTATATCACGACTCATGAGTGTGGCGAGACGTCCGGTTGCCTCTAGCTAGGATCGAAACCTGGGTGAATTGGCGCCAGATCTACCCTTAAGCCGTTGGCGCACGGCAGGAATGAAGGTGAATTTAAGCGTATATATTTTTAGATAAACACACAATGATTGAGAGAACTCGGTTCGCTTTACCGAAGAGTCTTGTCGGATTAGCAGTAATAGTCACTGTTTACAAACTCACACTTCCTCCTCAGAGAGCTAAACCGAAATATTTTTTTCAGGAGAATATATATTGTCATCCACAGACATTCTACCCTTAAACCGTTGTATATATATATATATATATATATATATATATATATATATATATATATATATATATATATATATATGAACATAATAAAATAGGCAGCATATATGTTATGTGGCACCATTTAACGAGGCAGAAAAAGAAAAGAAAGAAAAGAAGAAAAGGAGAGGCTAAGGACCGAATCGTGGATGATAAGCAGAACACACACACGGCTAAGAGACAATGGATAAGGGATATTTTGATAAGTAACAAATGGCGAAAGGGTGTCATTACAATGACAGGGAAATTCTGAGTAAAAAGAAAGGGAAAGAAAGAAAGAATCAGATATGTTTTTGGCGAAGGATATGAAAACAAACTATTGGTACGGGAAGGCATCTTATTATCAACTACAGACCGACTGGCCAAAGAAAAATTCAAATGAAAATGTTATTTCGATAAGTGACGAAAAACAGGCAACTAAAAGGACTTTGGACAGATATGAAAAATTAAAAGCCACCCACGAGTGTCCGCTGACCGATTTCCTTCGACGGAACATCCTTGGCCTGCGATAATAAAATTATGTTATCAGAAATATGTACCGAAAGGAAATGAATGGGAATTTAGAAATGTCTTTTCGGTGCGACGGTTGGCCGTGTTAAGAAGACCACCCATTCGGATAATTAGCGATAAAATACCTGACGAAAACCACGTGTAGAACAAGAGTTATGACCGTCATTGTTCATATTGTCCCGTTTGCTGCTAGAGAAATAATAACGGCGATTAAGAGGAAGAAAAGGAAAAGAGAAGAGATAATTTTTTTTAGTTAAGCAAGATATTTTTTTTCTTCCTGAAACAAAGCCGCGGATTAGTCCACGCCCGACTAAGACATCATTGGTCAAGTGGTGATCACGTGACGCACGAAGGAGGAGTAAAGATAATTTTTTTTAGTTAAGCAAGATATTTTTTTTCCCGAAACAAAGCCGCGGATTCGTCCACGCCCGACCAAGACATCATTGGTCAAGTGGTGATCACGTGACGCACGAAGGAGGCTGTCGCCGCTCATCCAGAGTGTAGGTATGAGAAGCCGCTACGAAGAAGTGGGGAGGGCAGTTCACGCCCTCTGAAGTATGGTGAGAAAGTGGGAGTGAGGAAAGGTTCCCAAAAATGAAAAAAAGTGGAAATTCCTAACCAGAGAGGTGGATATGTATTTAGAATTATCGAGAAACCCCGACGCCGACAACCCCCCACCGGTTTTGGTCGGCGTCCATATAAGCAAAGCCACAACGAGCAGAAATCAGTTCGTGTTCCAGTTCCAATTTCAGTTTGAGTTGGAGTTGCAGCGAAGTGTCAGTCTCCAGTTGAAGCCGCCTCGTAGATAGCTGACCAAGATTCACGCAAATTCCGGACACCTCTTCAACCCAAGAACAATTATTTTGAAGAGCGACTTAGATCCAGACCATGGAAATAAGTTTTTTTTTCGACTTTCGTCCGAAGACACACCGAAACACCAGTTTCTTAGAGAGCAACAACTTGAAGCGTTAAAACTTGCCTAACGGAAAACGACGTGTCACAATCCATAGAACGGGTCGGGAGGTAGATGCAGTCCTATGCATCGAACAACTAGACATAAAGTTTGTTACCTTTTTCTTTGATACTTTGAACTTTTGAGTTTTCATTTTATTTTATTTTATGCATATTTGTGTGGTATCACCCCCGTTGAACTCGGTTTGCATTACGGCCCCAACCACTGTTTGATCTCGTCTGCCTAAGATCAATTCACAGCGTGGGTAGGCGGACTGGGGATCAATGCAGTTACCTTGGTAACCAGGCGTTGGAAGCGAGTTGGGAACGACGAGGCTGATATCAAATCTAACCAGATTCCCACCCGAATCACCAAAAGGTTAGAACGTCACATTTGGGTGCCGCGACCGATACCAAGCCAGTTGGTCGTCCCAGGACGAGACAACAAGATTGACGCGACGGGCGGACGTCACATTTGGAGCAGCGACACCCGAACGGAGCAGCGAGAAGCGAACAGCTGGCGCCGCGGCGAGGACGTCACAATTGGTGCTGTTTGGGGACGTCACAGTTGGTGCCGTGGTAGACCAGGATAGAACGTCACAGTTGGCGCTGCGACCAGGGGACGACGTCACAGTTATATTACAAAGAGTTAATCATACCTTGAATCAATTAGCAATATTAATGCAATTATTGGCGAAATCCCTTATCTAGTAGACATAATTATAAGCATTATACTACTAATAATCCATTATGTATCCTTATGTATAAAATGGATATGGTGTATTTTTTTAATTCAGCTAGTACTTTCAAATGCTTCACGCATTCATCATCAGGCTGTTTTTTTTCCTTTAGAATCAAAACTGGAAGACGAAATAAATGTGTTTTTCCGACCGAAAGATGTTTTTAAAAATGAGCTATTTATTAACGGTTATGTTGTGTTGGAGCGTGCAGGTCACAATGCTAAAGTTCAAATATTTCAAGAGATAATTTTTATGAATTTTTTAATTTGGTAAATCCACAAAAGAAACTTAAAGATTCATTTCGGTTATAATTTATTTCGTAAATATTGTTATATTCATCTCTTTAAACAGAAAGTCCTTAATAAATGGAATTCTGAGAACATTCGGTCTGAAGAGATGAATGTATCAATATTCACGAAATAAATTATAACCGAAATGGATCTTTAAAGTCCTTTCTTGATTTATTATTATTATTATTATACTCTGTATTTTTCATTGAGCTCTCTTTAGATTAATTGCCTCCTTAGAATTACCCATACCAGTCACAATTGGTATTATGATTATTGGTATTATATATATATATATATATATATATATATATATATATATATATATATATATATATATATATATATTGTAATAATGTAATTCGTCATAGAACGGTATGTGAAAGGTGCTAGTCATCAGTTGGTGTAATATGAACACTCCTAAACCAAATGTAGTACGGAATATTGTTGTTCCTTTTATGAGCCGTGCTCTTTATGAGACAGTGGGTGGATTAACAACATTAAAATACTGACTTTGAAAGCTTGGTTAGACTGAAAACTTTTCTGTACACTCTCGTATGCGCGCGCGCGTGTGTGTGTTCGCGTGTGTGTGTGTGCGCGCAAGCGTGTGTGTGCATGGGTTTGAGTGTGGCTGCTGTTCAAAATATATTATTTACGTACGTGCAAATGTATATGTATATATATATATATATATACATATAAATGGATAATTAATATATGGTCCTCCTGTACATCCCAAGATGCAAACTATTAACACATACGTTGTGTGAAAAAACTCTCTGTAATAACACACACGCATACACACACACACACACACACACACATATATATATATATATATATATATATATATATATATATATATATATATATATTCTGATAAAAGAAGGAAGAAAAATGCAAGTAAGTTTTGTAACATTCGAGAATGAAAAGAAACAAATAAAAGAAAATTGTGTGAATGAAAAGAAAAAGGCTGAACTCCGAAAAGTAATTGTCAGGGGAAAATAAATTTGGCTTTCAGAAATGGACAATATTTCTGATAATAAGTAAGGAATCTATTGACCTGCAATAAGCGACCGTTTCAATTGGGTGGACAGAGAAAGAGTTGTTTGCTCGATGGCTGTCATTGAAAGCTGTTGCTTTCAATTATCAATGGCGCTCCCATGACTGAGGCTTGGATGGAAAACTTCTCTCTTATTGTTTTCTGTACTTTTCTCTATTTCAATTCCCGCCTTACACTAGATAACTGTTTCCAATTCATAGAATTTTACAACTATATAACAAAATATAGATATATAAACAAAGGTCAATGGAAAAGAAATAATCAGAGAGCTATAAATTTGAACAAATTTAAGTAGACTGCATGTGATTAGTGTATATATAGAGAGAGAGAGAGAGAGAAAAGAGAGAGAAGGCCTGTTTCACTGTATCACAGCTAATCAGTGTGGCTAGACATCAGATATCCACCGATTTGTCATCAGTCAGAGGCTAAGCTACCAGCGCACGGAGAGAAAGTGTATCTTTTAGTGTATTATATACGTGATGTATATAAAAGCAAAATCAGCAGATGGCTCAATTTATAACTGAAGAGTGACGTTTTTTAAAAATTCCCTTTTCCCACAGTGCTCAATCGGCGAACGAATGCAATTCATTCATATACAAGCCTGTTTCGCCATATATATATATATATATATATATATATATATATTATATATATATATATATATATATATAATTTATTCGAAAATTATAACATGCTGTAAAATCTCTACAGAAACAGCCATTTTGTTTCAACACTTCTGGTGTCTTCTCAAGTGATGGTGTTGAATGTAGAATAAAATTATTAAAAGGTTCAAATCGATCATACACCCCAGGGTAGGGGAAACGCTGTTACATATCCTACAATATCCAATCAAAATACAAGTATATGAGAATTCAAAAAACTTGACAACGAACCTTGTTTTAATTATTAATGTCTTAATGTTAGGGTTAGACTAAAATAGAAATCATTCTGACTAATTAATATTAAATTTCGCAATAAAATTGAATGTTAAAACTTACCAATTTATATTCTAAATTAATCTGTACTAAGTTTAAAATATAAAATTATTTAATAAAGAAACCGAGGAAAAAATACATATATTAGATATATAAATATGAACGAAACAGGAAATAGATGTCCACGACCCTAAAAGAAATAAACAACATATACATACAATGAAAGGCGATCATACAAACATACATTAATAAAGACACACATATAGACACACCTAAAATATTCAAGTTTGAAAGTGTTAGTAAACGAATACAGTCAGACTTTTAAAATATTACATGGGCAAAGATATAGAGATAAAAAGAGGGTTCAATGGATAAAATTTAAATGGTGTAAAATAGAAAAACAAATATTCAGCAAAAAAAGAAATAACACAAAGGAAAAAGACAATAAAATATATAGAAATGGACAGAAAAAATAAATATGCATACACACACATAAAAACCATCAAATTGAAATGTGCAGGCAAAATGCAACACTTAAAATAAAACCAGCTAATATATAAAAAAGAAAATACATAAACACACAAATATATATAAATATCTCATATATACTTATATATGCATGAGTACACACACAGAATTACAACTATATAACAATATATATAAAAATACATACATATGTATGTGTACACGCATTCATCATTACAAGTAGATACATGCATAAATATACATACACACATATATATATATATACATATGTTTATATACATATATACACACATATACATACATACACACACATACGCATATGCATATACACGCACATAGAAATAAATATAAATATAAAAATCCATTTCGGTTATAATTTATTTCGTAAATATTGTTATATTCCTCTCTTTAAACAGAAAGTCCTTAATAAATGGAATTCTGAGAACATTCGGTCTGAAGAGATGAATATATCAATATTCACGAAATAAATTATAACCGAAATGGATCTTTAAAGTCCTTTCTTGATTTTTATTATTATTATTATACTCTGTATTTTTCATTGAGCTCTCTTTAGATTAATTGCCTCCTTAGAATTACCCATACCACTCACAAATTGGTATATATATATATATATATATATATATATATATATATATATATATATATATATATATATTGTAATAATGTAATTCGTCATAGAACGGAATGTGAAAGGTGCTAGTCATCAGTTGGTGTAATATGAACAACACTCCTGAACCAAATGTAGTACAGTAATATAAAATATATATATATATATATGTGTGTGTGTGTGTGTGTGTGTGTGTGTGTGTGTGTGTGTGTACTAACAATATTATCCAAATGACTATAAAGGATTTAGAGTCGAAACAAGATTAAAATGTAACAAAACACAATTGTTGATTTTTAAGTTCACAAGCAATTTTAAAATGACTATCAAAGAAAAGTAGATTATAGTTATCATAAATAATTCATTGAAAAACACTAAGATATAAACATATGCATATATATATACATACATATACACACATATATATATACGCACGCACACATACGTACATACGCATACACATCCATACATATACAAGCGCATGAATATATAAACGCGCACATACATAGCAACCAAAAATAGAAACATTTATATATGCACAAAGATATAACTACAAGCACAAATTCATATATGCATACATACCCACAAATATACACACACATACATAGATACACACACACATATATATACATATAAGCATGTACATGTAAATACATATGTACATATATATATATATATATATATATATATATATAATTCACATACACAAAAATACAACTATCAATAAAAATGCAGACACATGTGCACGCAAAAACAAACAGCATAATAAATGTATATATACATATATACGTACATAGATAGGAGGATTAGCAGATAAAATAAGTAATAACAAACTAAACTTATAGTAACATTGCATTATCTTCAAAAATATTACTACCCCTTTAGTAAGATAAATTTTGAGCTATATTTACAGTTAACTGTGAGTTCATTCCTTTGATTTAAGAGAATTATGGCTCTTGTCTTTAAATCTAATGATTTCATATTTTTCATTAAGACATAAAGACATAAAGGGGCATATAGAGAATTACATGTTCGAGCTCTCTTAATCAATTTCCATTTAACAGTAAGTGTTTTGTTTTTCTCCTTTAAACTCCAAAAATACTTGGACAATGAAGTTTTGCATTTATGATTACTACTGTTGAAAGATTGCACATGTCCACGGCAACGTTATTTGAATGTATTCATAGTACTTCCAATGTAAACCTTTTTAATATTGGGGTTTTCTACTGTAGAAAATGTACTAAGATAAACTAGAGAACTAGTTAAACATTTTTTTTTCTGTAATGGGCAATTATTAGGATTCCTACAAATGCACAAGTTATTATTAGTTTCATTATACTTAGTTTCAACCTGGCGATTAGTCAAATTTCTATACTTGTTGAAGACTCTGTTATTATGTTTCTTAATTATTTTTCCCTGTTATTAGCACAACTTAATTTAAAGGTATTATAATTGAATATCTTACTGGGTGGATTAGTTTCAGGGTCGGGGAAATGTTTTTTGATAAGATTTAGAAATTTATGTATAGTTTTTTAACTACTAATAATCCATCATCTCTATATAATTCTACACTTTCAGAATCTTTGCATTCAAATTGTACAAAAGAAAATATCCCATCAAGTCTGACTACTAAATAAATGATCGGAACTCATCACAAAATCCAGACACGAAATAAATTTTTTACTAATCTAATTAAAATTCGAAAACTGAAAACGAACAAGAATCATCTAGGGGATCATCAAGGGTGAGCTGTTTAGAAGGAGTGGAGGCCATCAAGAGGCCATAACAACGGAGCTGAGGGACATAGAAAAATGAATCCTTCCAGCAGTACATAGAAGCGTGGCAGAGAAGGATGTAAAAGGACATTAAACTCGAGGGGGGGGGTAATTTGAAGAGAAAACCATATAGTTTGTTGTTTGAAGTTGGAATAATTTTTTGCGACATCATTCCCGTTACTTTTCAAATAGATTTCATATATATTATACTGGTGGTATAATAACTTACTTTGCTTTTTTTTCCCTCTTTAAGTTAGTTATCACCGTCACCTAAGCATTACTTGTATCTACACTGGTGTAAACAGCAGTTAAATCCCTGATAATTCCCCCCACTCTTTTCTTACCCTCAATCCCATCCTTGCTTTGAAAGTTATTTTTCTTTTTTTTTTCCAAAGAAATATGTCGAAAGTTCAGCAGCTAAACTGACTTACCGCCCGCTGCTTTTCGTTAGCAACCATGTAGGATGAAAAATAAAACCTATCAAAGGGACGAAAAACTCTCAATGAGGCAACGGCCAACTAAATAGAGTTGGTGTCTCAATAAAAACACTGTGGAGAAGGCAACGGGAAAACAATCCACTACGCGTCACTCGAACCATCATAGCAACAAACAATACAAATATTGCAGATACCGACGTGAAGGAAGTTAAGCCTAGTAGATGTAACTCTTCGCCCAGTAAGGAAAGCTGTGTGCGATAGGTGTCATCGTACCGTCATCCAGCGATTGTTCGTAAAATAAATATAAAGAATAACAGCGTAATGGGAACCGGTACGAATAGATATGAACGACAGATGTTATCTGACAGAGAGAAACACGTTAGTTAAAGTAAAATGGAAATGTTTTAATAAAGCAATTATCGTTGTATATGCATCGACAACGCAGACCACGGAGGAGAAAATCAACAACATTTACAACTCTCTCGACAACGACAAAGCCCTATCTAAATCACAATAAATAACTATTATCATGGGAGATCTGAATGACAAGGTAGGAAAAGAAGTAGTCAGTAACTTCAGACTAGAATTCTAAGATGTGCCCGGCGAAAGACACTGTGGTGCACAGCACTAGATCGAGTAATGGCTCCAAGAGCAACCAAGATGCATGTGACAATTAAGAAACCCAGGCGGAGACAGAAACAAGAAATTGATTACGTAAGTATCAATAAAAGATTCATAAACGCAATTCTACACTGCAAAACATACCCAAGTTAGTGCCTGTTTTTAAATAGTTACTATGACAACCGAATGCTGCTTTTATCATAGTTACAATATGTTGTCTTTGTAATTTACCCATGAAAATGATATTAGAAAAGGTCAAATTTACTTGGTTAAAAAAAAACTAGGGCGCCACCCTAGATGAATTTCATCTTAACATCAAGAAACTAAGGATCAGTATAAAAATAAGTAGACACAATATGTCTGTACTCAATGAAACATGTTTGAAAAAATCATATATATATATTTGTGTGTGTGTGTATGTGTGTGCTTTTAACATACGGAACAGAATCATATATCTGTGTTGTCAGAGTTGAGACAATAATTAAATACAGACGTCATTATTTTTTTTTAATATTTTTTATTCTAATCTTAAAACATTAAATATTAAAAACGCATTTTTTTTCACAATAAATGAGTGAGAAATTTTATATATTAAATTTAGACTTTTCCCCTTTCATTTCAATGCTTTTCATTCTGAAAATGTGTGCGTTTAAGCTATTTTTAAATAACTGACAAATACTAATATTACCGTAAGAGTTTTCATAAATTCTTCCTGAAAGAACGAATAACATCGATCTGTCAAGAGAGATGATTAAATATTCTTGTTGCAATCGTCTTTGTATATGATTAGTATATGATTAGTATATAATTGTATGTGATTAGTATGGACTAGAAAGTTTTGTTCTAACTGACCAAGTCTACAATCACTTAGGTGCAGCTGATGAGATATTTCGTTATAAATTTCTTTATTTTTTTTAGTTCTGTGTATGTTTTAATAACATAAAAGTGTTTCTGAGAATAAGACATGTTTGTTATTCTTTTTCCTTTCAGCCATTTCGTTCCGTCTTATCCGTGAGCTCCGGTGATATTACATCATGGATATAATAATGACCATAACGGGAGAAATGTAAAAGGTGGAATACATCTTTCTACAAAGCCCTCTAGTTACAATGAATACTCGTATTTGAGTTAGGAAGCCCCGTTTATTTATTAAACATTATATTTATTTATTTTCGTCTGCCGACCTGAATGTTTGAGAAATCTTTGTTATATATGTTTAAATATATAATTATATATATATAAACATAAAAATGTCTTAAAAAATAATTGTCGGACTTTGTCCATTTCATAATGTATATAATTATATGTAAATATATTTAATCTAAATATTTTGCATTCTTTTTATTATATATATTTCAACGATATATTTTGTATATAATATATATATATATATATATATATATATATATATATATATGAAAAAAGACAATAAAAATAACTTGTACATATATTTATATATATCTATAGATAGATAGATAGATAGATAGATAGATTTAAGTGTACATTTGTTCAATTATTGTTTATTACTTTGTTATATAAATCACTTCATTATATAAAACATTGTAAAAAATAGTGTTTTCATCCAATATATTTTGATGGTAACGAGTTTTCTGTATAGTTAATAAATCGCTTCTCCTATATTATGTAAAGTCAGTAATACGGATTTTTTAAATAAAAAACTTTTACTCCTTGTGTTTTTCACCAAAATTTTGTTAGATGCGCATGCGCTGATCCAGCGAAGATTTATCTTCTTGCATTCCAGTATCGTTTTTCTTCCGTTTGTTTTGTAATCTACAATAGATATTTGAAATCACTGTATTATCTATTAGCTATAATTTCATCTGAAACAGATTAAAAATTTCTTTTTTATTCTATTTTCAGAATGAGTGAATACATGGAATTTTACAAACAACGGTCTTCATCTTTCAGTTAATCCACATAAGCTGCTATCAAAATAAAAAGAAGATTGTAAAAAAAAAAAAACATTGAATACGTTTTTCATTATTTTCCACCATCAGCGCAAATTAGCTAGCGGCTCATTTTTGGTCCCAATTGTGTTAATTTTTTTATTCCAATCAAAGAAAATTGAGAATATTTTGAACTTCTGAAAATATTCCTTGATTCAATTATTTTCAAGAGATAAAATTTGGTCATTATTTACATTATTCGGACTATTGTCCTCATCTTTGTCGCCATATATATCACAACGGTTCGGCCGTTGTACGCTCCGGCCTTCATCAGGTGGTTGGAAGTTCCAAATGAACCCTTTATTTCGCTCACTGGGGTAGACTGTTCTAGTTCCACGTGCCATGTTTGATGGATGTCAGTTATCAGTTATCTCCTGTTAATTTCCCTCTGAAAGTTCTCCACTGCCTTAACCGGGTATTGAACTCACACTCTTTGGGTTCTGTCACTGGATCTAACCAACGCTTTTATCCACTGTGCCATGTGTTCAATACCCGGTTAAGAGAACTTTCAGAGGGAAATTAACAGGAGATAACTGATAACTGACATATAAAACATGGCATGTGGAACTAGAACAGTCTACCCCAGTGAGTAAAATAAAGGGTTCAGTTCGAACTTCCAACCACCTGAAGAAGGCCGGAGCGTACAACGGCCGAAACGTTGTGATAAATATGGCGACAAATATGAGGGCAATAGTCCGAATAATGTAAATAATGTACATAATACCTCATCTCAGAAATATAGACAGACTCTAAAATTTGGTCATAGGCAAAGAACTATATCAGGAGAAGAATGTGCTTTAATGAAGCAAAACTTAAATAATCAATGTAATTGTTAGCTATTTACCACAAACACTCTGTTCTCAGACCGTTCTAAGTTCACCAAGTGCCTTTATTTCACCAAAACTGTAAGAATTGTAGAAAGGAGAGCCTGGCTCAGATTCATCTTTGTAAGACCTTAACATTTAATACAATCTAACATTTAAACGACAGCTTGTCTCTTTAAAATTTCTTGGACTAAATTCAATTATTTTGCCAAATGGCTTACGGTCATATCACGTTGAAACAATGGGTTCATGTTGAATCACCAAAGAAAAGTAACGTCGAAAAATCTCAATACCAAAATGCAGAGCCAGTTCCAGTCGGGTTCGTTATATTCCGTCAAAATATCCTTAGGAAATGTATGAATCTACATCTTCTACCCTCCCAACTATGGGTTAATTAGTAGAACATGTATCAGTAAATCATTATGATACTTAAAATTCTTACAAAAATATTTTGTAGCTTTAAATAACCCACAAAAGGTTGATAAACCGTAAATAATAAATCAACCAATCATGATTTTGCTATCTAATTATACATTTATTAAATATATATATATATATATATATATATATCAAAAAGTAGATCCCATATATATATATATATATATATATATATATATATATATATATATATATAGATGCAGGATCAACGTTTGCAGACGCCACTGCCCTTGTAGCTAACTCTTTAGAGGAAGCTCAAGATTTTCTCAGCCGGTTTTCTCCGGCATGCAAGGCATTCGGACTTACCATCTGCGTAAAGAAAAATGAAGTTATTCTTCTACCTTGCCTGACACCGAAGCAAATTCGACGTGTAAAACAGAAACCCTCTGTTCGTAGGTTTCCTGAAGTCCCTTTACAAATTGATGGAAAGAATCTGAAGTATGTGGAATCTTTCAAATACCTCGGGGGCATGGTATATTCATCACTTGATGACAAGATTGTTATTAATTGCATTGCAAAAGCCAGCGCTTCCTTTGGTTCGCTGCGTCATAGGTTGTGGGACGAAAGGGGAATAAAGCTTTGCACTAAAATCCAAATGTACAAAGCTGTCGTTTTGTCAACTCTTTTTTATGGCTATGATTAGATGTCTTCCATAAAGGTTGTGTCCGTACAATCTGTGACCTGACGTTTGATTATCGAGTGTGAAATGCCGACTTTTTCGAGAAATAGAAAGATCGGTACCATCGAGACCGCCATAATGCAATCACACCTATGTTGGGCTGGCCATGTAGCAAGGAAAAGTGATGATCTCATATCAAATGTTCTTTTCTACCACCAAATCCCAAGTGGTCATAGAAAAGTTGGTAGATCTTGGCTCAGGTATAAAGATAAACTGAAAAGCAGCCTTTCTTGCATCAAGATTCTATTCAAGAACTTTGAAGAAGTAGCTCTGAAGAGATCAGAATATCGTTCAACCTGTCATGCAGGAATGAAGCATCATCAAGTTGTAAGCATCATTCGACTGCGTGAAACACGAAAACAAAATAAAACACCTAACAGTATTCCTGCTGCATCTGGATACAATACTTTCTCCTCTACTGTTTGTGGTCTTTTGTGCAATTTTCGAGCCGGTTTCAAAAGTCATGCCCGTCATAGGCCTACAGATAATTAGTTCGTGGTCGTCGGAACTTCATACATCGAACTCGACGGGAGATCCTACCATACACACAAACACACACACACACATATATATATATATATATATATATATATATATATATATATATATATATATATATATATATCTGTGGGTTAGTAATCCAAGTGAATCCTAATCATATAAAATAGTAAAACTGATCCATAAATAGAACTCATTATATTTACTGCAGAGCATATATATAAATTACAAATAAATGAAATTCAAAAATACCCCATCTGAATGGCCATTTCGCTCAGCTGGAGCTTGTCAACTCCACAAAGATAAAATAAAATAAATGTGAAGCCTAACTTGTTTTTAAATTAAATAAGAGACAGGAAAAAAAAAGGAAAGAAAAAAGGGTAGGAAAAGAAAAGCCTAGAAATAAGAGAAATGTGATCTAAAGGAAGGAAAGAGAAAGACAGAGAAGAAAAAGAAAAAATAACAAAATAATGTTGGGTAGAGAAGGAAAAGGAGGAATAAAGCTTCGATTAAACTCTAGACGAAAGTTTAAAGATGGCTGGAAATTTAACATCAGAAAAATTCACTTTGACCTATATTTCAAATGTTAATATTTGTTCAAATAGGAAAAATTACATAAGAAACTACAATCTTTAAAATAAAGAGATGGTTGTACGATTATATAAAAATGTTGTAAAATATTAATATTATAAAATAAGTTAAATAAAAAATTATTAGTATATAGAAAAAATTAAAACGGAATATAAATTTTAATTAAATAATAGATTAAATGAATACAAATCAAAGCTAGCACAATATAAGTGAAACAGAATTTAATCATAAATTAATTATAGATTAAATTCAAAGAAGTTCCTTGGAAGAGGTAATATCAGTTAAAATTAACCACATACATAAATATAATTAGAAAAAAATTAAATTAAATTAAAATTAAATTAAAAATTAAATTTTTTAAAGAAAGATAGGCTACATATTTATTTTATTTTATCTAATTGTTTAGTATTGACAAGCTCTTGCGGAGCGAAATGGCCCTTCAGATGTGGTATTTTTGAATTTCATTTATATATATATATATATATATATATATATATATATATATATATGTGTGTGTGTGTGTGTGTGTGTGTGTGTGTGTGTGTGTGTGTGTGTGTGTGTTTGAATAATGGATGATTAAATGTAAAAACAATCAAGACTTTCCTTTAAATATGATATTGCCTTCTTTGAATAAAAAAAACACATCTGTTTACTCCGACATCAGCGTTCATATATCATCATATATTTTTCTTTGTTTATTATAACATTTGTAAAGTTATTATTTATTTAAAGTTTTTAATATAGATATTTGTATAATCTTTTGTTCATATTTGTTTCTCTTTAAAATAAGTCGTGGCATACAACGATTTTTCTTTTTTTCTTTCAATGCAATCCCTCTTTTTTTACAAGTTTCATTAAAGATTAATTCTTTTTGCATTCGTACAAGTGTTTTCTTTTCTGGGAATAAAGTGTGTAAAAACCACCCAACTGTTCTATATATACAAGAGCTTTCGGCTATCCTATTAGTCATAACGAAGCATTTCTTTTTACAGAAGATGTAGATTTTTACATGTGCATCTATAATGATTGTTTTTTTTATTCCCAAACACGGTCAGTAAGTTGTGGCCGTGTGCATAGATAATATTAATGAGTGCCGGGTTTGTCTTTTGTATCATTAATGCTTCCATTATTTTAGCCGTTTTTCTTTTTACATGTGGATGAGGAATTTATGGTTGTATTTTTCGAGCAAAGTTTCATAGATTTCCGTAGGTTAAGAACAACGAAAACTTGCGTAAATAACATAGACAAATCCATGTCCCATCATGTTCTTAACATTATTTTTGTTAATTTTTTTTTTTTTAGGTTTGGTAAATGGTTAAAATGCTTATGTATTAATTTTAGGAAAATTCTTCCAATATTCGCTTGAACATTACAGTTAAAAGATCGATTAAATCATATGACGTTACGATTACGGGGTTTCTATTTATTTCCATGTTTGTTTTCTTCTAAATATTCATACTTCATGATTGCTTAGTTCTAAAGGCTTTATATATTTAATTTTAACTTTATCAAATATTTCCTTATTGGTGGATAATCTAAGTTGTACTGATTTATGTAAATTATCTAGAAATTTGTGGGGTTGGTTTGAATCTTTACTAATGTATCTATGTTTATATAGATTCTTTTATATGGTTTACATACCAAAGTTGCACAAAAATATCTTGAAATACGAAAGAGTAAATGTATTCAATAAAATCGCTATTGGCTTCAACTACGGCCTCCAAACAACTTCAGAATTTCCTCCAAATCTTCTGGACGGTCTCCTTGTTGAAGTTGGCAAATGCTGCCATAACCCTTGCCTTCAGATCATCTTTGGTGTTGCAAGAAGTTTTATAGGCCTCTCGTTCAACTGCGCCACACACAAAAGAATCAAGGGGGTTGCAGTTTGGAGAGTTAGGTTGCTAGATGTAAGAGCTGATGTGGTCGCAGAAATTGTCTGACAGCCATGACTGGGTTCTCCTGCTTGTGTGGAATGGTGCAGAATCCTGTTGTGATTTCTACATAAATACTCCTTACATATACATGTGTGTGTGTGTGATAGATAGATAGATAGATAGATAGATAGATAGATAGATAGATAGATAGGGAGAGAGATAGAGAGACAGAGCTTGAAATTTGATAATCCGGGAAACAACTGAAGTTAGGAATACTTTTTTATATGTATATGAGAGTACATAGGCGAAGTAGGTATAAAGATAAATACAGCTATAAGTATTGTTTTTTATGTTTATCCAAGTCCCCTCACTTCCTTCTCGAACGAACATGGTATTGAATCGCCAGATTCAACAATAATAATGTCCTTCAGTTGCAATGCAACTCCTATTAAACGTTGCATTGTCTCATTTTTAAAGACACTAAATGACATTCCCTGTCAAGAAGATAAAAGTTACGCACCACTGTCTTCTATCACCTTCACGCATTCGAAATGTAGTGTGCATTAGCTAAACTTTACTTTTTAATCCTAACTGTTCCCCCTATCTAAGAACTAGACATTCCTTAACTCCGGCGATCATGCAAGAACCGTTTGACAGTACGCATGCGCATTGGATAACCAGTGTGCTAGTCGTGTGCGCAGCAATTTCGTCGTTCCGTTGAGTATCATCCGTGTGTAATGAATTCGAGCCTGTTGATGCTAAATTCAATGATTGCATCATGATCGAGGAACAACGTGTCGTAGTGTGCTTTCTATGGACAGATGAATTCAAACGTGAGGAAAACCATCGCTGCACGGTGCACGCACCATGAATCAACGAAACGTAGTGGGTATAACGCTTTAAAACGGTAAGAAATCTGGTCGACAAACAACATCACGCCTTTCCCCAATGTATACTGCTTCGAACATTATTAAATGGTAATTAGACTGTGCTTTGTTGACTATTGTAAAGGAATCCCTGTTAAATGATATTGCACAATCCGGATTATTTATCAAACGTGCAGCAATCGCCAAACCTGACGTGTCCACCAGTTTCTGCAAATTATCGTACCTGCCCTGACGAATCTTAGCTGTCACGTGCAGATCAATTTCGCGTCTCGAATTGTTGATGAGTTCTTCCTATGTAGCCAGCTTCACACTGACGCTTACATTTATAAGTTACTGAGTTTATATGATGTGAAGAAAGAACATCCTTACAAACAGTTCCCATTACAGGTTGGGGCGAAAATAGGCGAAACAATTAGTACTCTTTGTGACGTACGGCTAAAAAGAGAGTTTAGGAATTATCTGACCTTGAAGGTAGGCTTATGCAATCCTGCATTTATTTGGAATCGAACATCTATCAATCATTCACATGCAATGTATGCAATGACTTCACTTACAAAATGTAAACAACTAATGGTGAATATCTTTTATCAAACAATATTTTGTCTTCAGATATTCTTGGCTTTGTTTTCCTATTTAAAAAAAGAAAAAAAAACAGGAAATAGTGGCAAATATACTGATAAGATCAATCCACTACGAGCAATACGTGTAACACATGCGATTCCATACTAATATATTTTCCGTTGCTTTTAGTTGTACAGTTGGTATCAATTATCGTTGTAGCTATCCGATAATATTAATAATTATCTTTATAGCTATTGGACATCATGT
This sequence comes from Acanthosepion pharaonis, assembly GCA_903632075.3. Classification (NCBI taxonomy): domain Eukaryota; kingdom Metazoa; phylum Mollusca; class Cephalopoda; order Sepiida; family Sepiidae; genus Acanthosepion; species Acanthosepion pharaonis. Next base: position 3,279,052 of record CAHIKZ030000003.1, read on the forward strand.
TATTAGATTTTATAACTACTTTACCTATTTTTTTTTTACTTTATATTTTATTATGTTTACATTCATTTCCATATTTGTTTAGACATTAAATATTCAACGTCGCTTTAGGTTATATCGATATCATGAGATTCACTTGGTTAACAGTATAAATGTTGTTTTTCAAATACTTATTAAACCTCCATATTTACATCACTTTTAATTAGCCTTTTAGTTATTAAAGAAAAGTAAAAATGAATTAATTTCTGTGCAGTGTAAATTGATTACATCATGCTGATATAGATAAGAAATTACGTAGCAGTTGTTAATAGAGAAATGCCGTTAAATAAGTTTTAAGCCTAACCAGGTGAAGAAATAAAAGCCACCATTAGATGCAATCCTATCGGCACTTTTATTGATGAATATGTAATTATATTATTAAGCGAAAAATAAGAATTTGTTTGGACGAAAACTGTAAATTAAAGAAAATACATTTTTTGTTCTGTGTACAGCCAACATTCTTTCAATTAGATTCTGACATATACCAACAGGAAAAAGGTTTGTCTATGAGTTCGCCGTTGTCAATAGTGATAAAGAACATATATATATATATGGACGACAACAAAGAAATCGCTTCAAGAAGCGCAATACTAAAGCTAACAGTGTGGATGAGATATGTACATTGCACCTTTATAATGTGGACTCATTAGGAAGCTGGACTATTGTGTAATTAATCAGACTTTTATCTTATTTATAACGGAAATAGAAATCATCAATCAATTATATTAGGTGCTACAAAACCCAAATATTAAAACTTAAGAAATCGTGTTTTTAAACAACCTCCTCAGATCTAGGCTGTCGCGTGGATGTTCCGTGTGATATCCAAATCGTTCATAAATAATATCTAAAATATTATCTATATACAACCTTTTTCTCATACCAATGTTTAAAAATGGATTCAAACGAATAAATTCTTTAAATCTTAAAGATGACAATTCATTTGAGTTTCCTGAAAAACTATTTAATTTTATAAGTTTCAACAGACAGTAACATGAACAATTTGGTCATTGAATGGAAAAGGCTAATCTCACTATTGCCACGAAGTGTTGTTCTTTTCAGGTCGGATACGGTTTAAGATCATTTCTCGTTTCAGGAAGTTCTATACTCATGACTGTCACAATTTTACGTACCAGAATATACGGTCATGTTGTAAGCAGTATACTCGTGATGAATTTTGAAAAAGTTTTACTTAAATCACTAAAGAGAGTGATTTAGGGTGAAATATTGTACAATGGCGTACCGCAATGCTATGCTTGAATGAAAACGAACCACAACTATGCACCAACAGTTCATCCTAAAAAGTGTAGTTTCCTTTTAGTTTTATAAGTTAATTCCCATGTTGTTTTATTCTCCAACCTGTGTTAGGAACAACTTTTAAGAATGCTCTACCTGCTCATCAGATTACTTCAGTTATGTATAGTGTGATGCTGGCTATACAGGGAGAACTGGTTATGTACCAGACCAAATTAGAAAAGGGCATGATAATATTTAGAGTGTTAGGTTTTTATAAATTTCTCAACAATATGAACGAATTCTAATGACATTTACATATCTCCAAATGTTAATGGCTGTTTCAACTATTACATATTTCCCCATTTGAAGATGAATCGCAGTTTTGTTTCCTGTTTTAGCGCCAGGAAGTTATTTCGACAGTATTAAGATTCTTTGCTCGTAGCGTTACTGATAGAAGTGAAGATATTTCGGAAATGCTGTTAATGGCTAGTATTGCAGTTTGGTGAAGCAGAGTAAATAATTCGTTCAAAATATTGATTGAGTTTCTCTGAAAGAGCGTTACCTTTCGCTCCTAAAACCTACCTCCCTCTTCTCTTGTATGCATCTCAACTCCACCATCTCTCTTCCGCATTAATCTCTCTATCTTTGTCTCTCTCTTCCCCACTTACATGCGTTTCGTGTAGAACGCACAGTTTTTCATACTTTAAGCGAAAATCAGCTTTTTGGTATAAATAAATAAATTGGATAACTGGATAATACTGATTCAGTGTTTTCATGAATTTCGATAAAGAAAATAAAAGAAATAAATCCTGTTTAAATAAACTCAGCGTCTACACAAATACGGGTATCCACTAAAAGTAAAAGTTTGAAAAAATATATATATATATATATATATATATATATATATATATATATATATATATATATATTATAATAAAAAAGAAAGAACAGTAAGATATATAATACGGTGTTCTTATTGATATTTTTTTTTATTTTTACAAAACAGTGCTCAGTGTAAATTTACAGAGCATACATATTATAAATTAACTGATGGAAAATATGGTTTTTTCGCTACACAGTAATAACCATGTTCCAAAAAATGAAGCTAAAAATTTCAAATTTAATTATATAATTAAATTAAAAGCATTGATGGCGATTCTGTCCATTCATTACCCAGCCTTTGCACCATCTATCTGGCCCATCAAGCGTTGCTCGAGTTTGGTCTGTGAACAAAACTTTAGAGATGTCAATCTTCATATTGTCCTCGGCTCATTTCAATCAATTTTGAATGTGATTTCTCGTCAACAGAGGCTTCGATACAGGTTTGACTGTTGTTGCTATTTCCCTCAGATACCGACACCGAGTACTTTTAGACACAGTAGGATCCCCAATGCGACTGAAAAGCTCTTGACTGGTAAGTCCATGGTTCTTCGTGGCCTCTCGTTTAAGTCGTGACATGAGACGACGTGAAATAACCCTCGGCTTGCCTTTATCTGCCCTTTTGCGTACTTGTGTAGGGTCGGCGGTGAACTTTTTCACTGTTTGATGTCACCTCCCAATCATTTTAGAAATTTCTAGGATAGATTTACCTTTTGAGAGTTCTGAGGTGATAATTTTCTTTTCAGCATTACATAAACTGCTTTTACGGCCCATCTTTTCAGTAAATTCTTACACTTTTCTAATAATTTGGCACGCTCAAATCACCGTACTGATAACAGATATGGCGCCAGTTTGTTTACATTGCGCAGTACGAAAATTTCAGTGATTGCGCAGGTTAGTGTTGCCAACATTGTGTAAAAATTTGAATTGATTGGACGGTTTTTGAAATATTAGAAAAAAATTATCTCGATAATAATTTGGCACGCAGTGTATATATGCCCTGTAAAGCCGCTTTGAGCAGTTTGTAGTTGAAAATAAGTCGCACAAATCTATTAATTAAATAAAAGATCTGACATAATAAAGTCTTGTTTATATGTGGAATTGGAAGTAGGAATTTTTCAAACTTATTAATTATAAGGTGCCTTGGCAAGGTCATCCTAGTTGGACATTAGCTTTGTTTTATACACCAAAATTATGGCTAGAATTTCTGCTGAATAAAGACGAAGTTTGTAACTTTAAAGGGGAAGATGACTGAATGTGAGAATTTAGAAAAACGGTTATCAAAACAACTAAAATATCTTTGTGACTGTTGAAAGTGTTTTAAGTGCAGAGAAACTCAGAAGATCACAAAAGTTAAGTCAAAAATGATGAAATAAAGATTATGAGATTTTGTCTGTAAAGCACATTCCAAAATAAACAGCCAGACAAGCAAGGACGGAATGCAGTTTTATCAGTGATGTTTCAGTTGATACAATACGCAGAGAATTAAAAAATAAAACAACTTTCACGCGCGTATAGCTTGCAAAAACTATTATTAACCAAAGAGCATCGGAATAGAAGATTGAAGTGATCAATGGGATGCTGGAAAGTGGCAAAAAGTAATGAATTGGAAATATAGTTGCATTCTAATGCCAGAGAATGTGTAAGAAGACCAGTGGGAGAAAGAAATAACGCAAGATGCAGAACAAAGACGGTGTAGTTTGGTGCTAAACACTTAGAGGTTAGAGGTTGTATTAAATGCGATTGTAAAAGAAAAATGTTAAAAGTTGATGGAAACTTAAACAGCGAAAATTATTTTACTAATCTTATGTCAGACGACAAAGATGGTGAAACTTTTCAATATAACGAAGTTCCTTGCCACACATCATGTGCAACAAAATGGTTTCTTTTGGATAATGATGTTCAGCTTGTGAAAGACTGGCCATCACATATTCCTTATCTGAAGAAACATGGACTACAACGAAAACCACACAATTTCCCAGAGTTTTCAGATTACTACCAAGAAGAATGAGGGAGGGGGCAAATTCCAAATGAGAAAGCCTTGACCTTGACATTTAAGAAACGAGCTGAAAAGTGAAATTGGCACTGACGGTCCAGTATTTTCTTATGACCTTCTCTTCAGAATAAATCCGATCGTTTCTTTTTTTATTGTTTCTTTAGCTCAATACATACACATGAGCACGCACATACACTCACCCACACATTGCACAAAATTGCTTAAAATTTGCTATATTTATTTGCGAAATGTATATGTGAAACCGACAGCCACCATGTATTGTTGATTCTTGTATCTCCACTGTATACACACACACACACACACACACATATATATATATATATATATATATAGGTATGTGAGTATTTGTCTGAGAGAGAGAGAGAGAGAGAGAGAGAGAGAGAGAGAAAGCGTGTGTGTGTGTGTGTATGTTGGAAAGTTGGTCTGACTCTTTACATAAATGCATATCGTTACAATATGCTTAACACAATATATCTTAAGCGACACCTGTTGAAAGAAAGTAATAACACAATGTACAAACAATACCCATCGGACAATAACATCTTAAAAGACAATTGTGAAAGAAATTAATACAAACTAACAAACCCACTTGAAAATAGCTAAAAAACTGGTCGGGTGCGCTTGGGACAACAGGCACTACGCACAATTTTGACACTTCCTTAACCCCAAATTTACGAATAGTCAAATACTCAATAAAAAAAATCATCACATTTTCCTTGTCTGTCATTTTACAATGAAACATGCTTGAAAAAAAGGTTGATGGCCAATTATATATGCGATAGAAATTAATAGGTTTTGAGATAATTATAATTAAGTAATTCCTCGAGTCTAGAAGAAACCTCAGCAGAATGCAGAAAGCACTGGATGGCCATTTCGTCCTATATTTGGGACTCTTCGACAATGCTTATCCACTACCGAGAATTGAAACCCAGACTGTTACATTGGCAGGCAAACGTCATACCAACAGTACCAAATGTTTCTCGGTTACAAAGAGGCAACGAATTAGACTCGATATTGCGCTGCTCGATCACAAATTCCGTAGTGGAACTCATCCGAGTTTCTCTTTTACCCATAGGACAGTGACCCCACGAACCACGACTAAGCCGGTTCAAGCAAGGATATATAAGTAATATAAATTAGGGTGGTTTGAGATAATTATGATTGTCTTGCTTGAACCGGCTTCTAATGCTCTGGGTGGAGAGGATTGGTGATAGTAGTATATATATATATATATATATATATATATATATATATATATATATATATATATATATATATAGCCAGCCACACTGATGAGCTGTGAAACAGCGAAACAGTCTGTCTGTGGATGACGTTATATATATATATATATATATATATATATATATATATATATATATATATATATATATGTGCGTGCGTGCGTGCGTGCGTGCGTGAGAGAGAGATTGCGTTGGAAGATATATACTTCTATAGATAGGATTAAAAAATGAATATATTGGATTTTTATTAAAATCATCAAATTAAATTTAAATTTCAAAGTTAGTTTATATAAATAAGCTTTTATGCAACAATAAAAATACATTTTATAATCAATACAATCATTTTAACGCCAATATTAAAGAATGAGAAATCACGAAATTCCAAATCGTCCTGCGATAAGTATAGTTTACTTATATTACTTCTGATTCTATTATATATATATATGTGTGTCTGTGTGTGCGCGTGCACGTGTGTGTATGTGTGTCTGTGCGTGTGAGAGAGAGATAGAGAGAGAATATATTCAATTCTCTAGATAAGTTTTACAAAGCAAATATATTGCTCTTTTATTAAATTCATTGAATGTTAAATTTTCTTTCGATTACTTTTTAAAGTTGACCCGAGCACATTTTCCGATTATTTGAATAATCGATTCCATGAATAGATGATCAAATCGATTTGTTGCGTGACCGGAATCAGTTTGCCAGAACCGATATAATTCCGTCATATCCTCATTGATGCTCGCCATGACATTCAGCTTCATCTGAGTTTAAGTCAACTTCTGCCTTACAAATAGACGGCCAAAGTGCGCGTCATTAATTTACAGAAAAAAATCGATATATTCCTGTCTTTAATTTGCCAGCCTTTGCATATTCATTAGCGAGACCTGATGCACAATTGGGGTTCTGTAGTTCAACTCCAAAGATTCTCAAACCAAATTGAATTAACAGATTCGATAACAGAGCATATGGCGCACGAGTAACATCTCTTCTATTATACGCAATTATCTGTGCGACAATACACGGCTATGTTTTATTTACAAACTAGCAGCATGGCCCGGCGTTGCCCGTGCTTGATTCAAAAATCGTACGACTCATACAGCAATCGCTATCACTTGACTTAAAATATTTTTGCCCTTCCTTGCCTTTAAAGGAGTGTCCTTTGCCGTGCTGATGTTGCTATATGCCTTACTTCTTGCCTATCTCATGCTGCAAATTTTTTCTAAGCTCTATACTAAACATTAAATCTGTTACGAAAAAAGAACTGAACAAAATGAACACAAAACGATCAGCTTTAAAAAAGGACTCGTAACTGGAAAAACCGAATGAAAAAAGAATGTTAACAACAAATACTTTTTCACACCAAACCCAGTTCTGCGGAATCAGAATCAACGTTGAGTTTAAGCAAGCGAATGAGCCAATTGGAGTAAAGTGGCATGCAGATTTAAATTTTTCCCACTTGTGACAAATATAGCTATCGATTTTTTTATTTGCATGCTAGCCTCTAGTTAACATTCATGTCAGTCAGCTGTTGGCTCTCACGCTGACCAATAGAATCTTCCTGCCTATTCATGGCAAGCTGCTATAGGCTCTCACTCTGGTCAGTAGAAAATGGCCGCAAGCTACATGAAAACTGCCGTAGAAGCATGAAAAATCGATTATTTCCACTATCGATGGGAGTTGGGAAATGCAAAGTCGGTCTTGTCCTTCCCGCTAACTTGGAGCATGTGCGTGTAAATTTTGGTGCAAATCCGTCGAAAATTGCGGCCGTGCATTCGTTACACACACACACACATCCTGCCTTTTATAGATAGAGGTATTTCTTGTTCTTGAAGATGATTTTCAGCTAATCTAATAAAGCGTTTTAGTTTTATTATCAAATATTTTTCTAAAAAGTAGAAATATAAATGAAAAATAAAAACACCATACATTTATTTTGTTTGTATAACAATTAAACTTCATCAGGAACTTGGGTGTTATTTCAAATAAGCAAAAACAAAAAGATTTGTAGACAGACACGTCATTATATAAACAAAACCTGAATAGACATTGAAGAAAAAAGTTAGTTTGGATTTTGGTTGGTTTTATGACATGTTAACACTTGTTGGGTTACCGTAATAACGAAATCCTTCTCTTTATTTTTAGTCTCGGGTTTAAATAAATATTGATCGTTTAGATTCGAGTCTCTTAGTATTTACTTCCTTCAGAGCTAGGTAAATATTCATCATTTATATTTGAATGTATAAGCATGGACTTGGTCTGGACATAAGTAAATATTGGTTGTTTATATTCGTCTCTATAAGACTTGGTAGATTACCCATTTGGTAGAGTCGTCCGCTCTCGACTCTACAGCTGATGCTGAAGGATAATCAGGGCCCTGGAGACAGAGTTAAGTGCACACTTCCAATATATCAATTTGACATATTGATCTATTTAATTTCTACCTGGCTTATTTATATTCCAGGACCAATTCCCTTAGTCTGACTTCCCATCGTTCCAGAACCAAATAGAATTAGAAGATTTGATAAGAAAACACGAGCCTTACGTGACGCACTTGCCTCATTTCTTATTTATACGCAACTACTTTAACCACGATACAGAGTCATTGTTTTATTTCCAAATATTTAAAATTATCGAAGATGACTTTCAGTTTCACTAGAAAATTATCTTTTCTTAGAATCTTGGAGAGTAACTTTTTTAATCATTATCACCCCATGTAAGGCAATAAAGTCACTAAAACACAATTGGTTACAGGGTAAGGAAGATTTAGGAACTGAAACATTAATAATGAACAGAAAGAGAAAGAGTAATCAGGTGGACAGTAGATAGCGATTGACATTGCATTTAAATTTTTGCAGATTAAAGTTGGCTGGAAAGCACCTAGCTGAATTATTATCTAAATTATTCCCCCTTTTAATGTTCAAGATGTGTGTTCGATAATAAATAATATAGAGTGAAAAGAAGTGAATATTGCTAAAAAAAATAAATAATAAATGAATAAAATAAGTTTTTAATAATTTCACCCTAAGGAAGGCAATAAAGCCACTAAGACGCAAGGGGGTTACTGAGTGTGAAAGAATATGAAAAAAAGAATAACATTATTGAGGAGAAAGAACAATAAATGAAGAGGAATTTAGGAAACTGAAGATGTCGATTGGCATGCATTTATATTCTTGTAAAACAAAGTTGACTGAGAAGCAAAAAAGAAGAGAGTTCCACTGGCGAGAAGTGCGAGAGAAGAAACTGTTAGCATAGAACTTATGGTTACATCTAGACAGCTCAAAATTGATGAAACCTCATCGCCAGTCTAGTACTTTTCTTAAATTATAGGTACCATAGCGAAGAGTAATTGCCATGAAAGTATTTATAGAAAAGACACAGGAAGGCAACCTTACGGCGGTGAGAAAATAACTGAAGCCGAGATGCCAAATCAGGGCCAATAATATTGCTGATTTTTTCTTTGGATTTTATCAAAGAGCTCAAGGTAAATAGCATGGGCACTAGACCATATTTGGCAGCAATATTCTAAGCATTGCTGAATGGCAGACTTATAGATATGTAACTGAAACAAATAACACTACAGGCATCCCTTATTTACCTCCACACAAGAACATAAGCCAACCAAGATAAAATATCGTTTTTTTTTATCCAATGCAGGCCCAAGAGCCACTTAAGGTAGAGAATGACTGAATATAAATTCTGTAAGGGCGTTTATAGGCAAGGAACAGGGGTTGCATATTATGAGGATATAGGATAGATTACGGTTGACATTTGATTTGAAGAGGTTTTGGTTGTAGTAATCAGGGAAGCATCACCTTGGGAGTCCATTCCACATTGCAACAGTCCGGAAGAAGAAGCTGGAACTTATTCATATATTCTGGGAGACTATCTAACCATTGCTCTACCGTAAGATTCATATTTTTAATTTCTTGTCTGAACAATTCTGAATAAATGAAATGAAGAAAAGCTTTTTGTTTGTTTTTGTTTTTTGTTGTTGTTTTTTTTTTTTTGCCTCTGAAAATGTTTTGGCTTTGAAACATTTTGTGTTGATATTTACTAAGGTTAGTAAGAAATAAAGGAACTTCGTCTGTTTTTAATATAATTTCCTCAAGCATTTGTTCTTTTCTCTGTTCTTTTTGTTTACATTATTATTTCCACCCATCTTCTTGATATGTAATAGGCTTAACTTTGTTTGGCACAAGGCTACGAAATGTGAAGAATCAAGTGAGGAATGAACTAAAGCCTACGAGAGTAGCTTGCATACCTCTCCTCCGGAGCGAGTCTCGTGATTTCCCTAATTTATATTACGTACTTTTTATCTCTTCTCCCGCAACTACCTATCTCAGTCTCTTACTTTCTTTCTTTTTTCCTTTCATTCATGCATTCTCTCTCTCTCTCTCTCTCTCTCTCTTTCTTTCTTTCTTTCTTTCAATATTGTTTTTGTTTCTTTTTTCTTTTCTTTCTTTCTTTCTTTCTGTATCTGTCTATATTTCTGCGATGAGGTACTATGTACACTATTTACATTATTCGGACTATTGTCCTCATTTTTGTTGCCGTTCTACGCTCCGGCCTTCTTTAGGTGGTTGGAATGCCGAACTGAACCCCTTATTTAGCTCGCTGGGGTAGACTGTTCTAGTTCCACGTGCCATGTCTAATGGATGCCAGTTATCAGTAATCTCCTCTTCAATTCACCTCTCCAAGTTCTCCACTACCTTAACCAGGCATTGAACTCACAACTCTTTGGGTCCTGTCACTGGATCTTTCTTTCTTTCTTTCTTATATCTTTCTATTAAAAACTTATTCCTTCTTTCATTTCCCGAATGTTCTCAACCCTTCAATCGCCCCATTTCTCTAACGTTCCCTTAATTCTTTTTACTCTTTATTTCACTCTCTTTTTACATGTCTTACTTTTTACTTCTCTTACTCTTTACTTCACTCTCTCTCTCTCTTTATATCTCCTTCTCTTTAATTCACCTCTCTCTTTACTTCACTTGCCCTTTTTTCACTCTCTCTTTATCTCACTCTCTCTTTACTTAACGCTCTCTTTACATCTTTCACTCTCTCTTTCTCTCTCTCTCTCTATTTCTTTATATCTCTTTCTCCTTACTTCATCATCGCCATCGCTCACTCTTTACTTCACTCTCTCTTCATGCACTCTTTACCTCTCTCTCACTTTACTTCCCTTTCTCTTTACTTCGCTCTCTTCTTTCCACTTCACTCTTCGTTTATTTCTCTTTTTTATTCTGCATACCCTCTTTACTTCACCCTCTTTTATATTTCATTCTCTCTTTACTTATCTTTCTATATACTTATATTTACTCTCTCTCTCTCTTTACTGTATCCTCTCTTTACTTCACTCTCTCCTTACTCGATTCTCCTTTTACTTTACCCTCTTTGTGCTTCATTCTCTCCTTACTTCCTTCTCCCTTTAATCTACCCTCTCTTTACTTCACTCTTTCCTTATTTCACTCTCTCTTTTCAAAGACCACAATTAGAAACGAAGTGAGATTTTCTCTTCAATTCTGAATTAACAATTGATCATTTAAGGTCAAATGATGCAACCAACCAAAAAATTCACACAAACAATTAATTGGCTCCCATTGATCCAAAAACGCTTCCCAATCTCCATTTTATCAATAAATTTCTCTCTTTCTTTCTCTTTTCACTTTCAATTTCTTTTTCTCTCTCTTTCTTCGTCTTTTCCTTCTTATTACTGTCTTTTTTTTCTCTTTCTCCTTCTCTAAAATTTCGTTTTCTTTATCATATTCTATTTTCCTCCTTATTTCTTTCTTTCTCCTTTTGCCATTCCCCTCTCTCTTTCTCTCTGTTGCTTTCTTTTTCTTTCTATCTTTCTTTTATTCCACACTCTCGGTTTCTTTTTGTCTTTCTTTTTTGATTTTCTCTCTATCTTTTTCTAATCAGTGTCCCTATAACCATCTTTCTTTCTTACTCTTTTACCTCATCCGCTCTCTCTTTCTTCCTGTTCTTTTATTTCTCTTCATATCTTCAACTTCCCCCACCACTCTCTCTTTCTTTTTCTTTCGTTTTCTCTTTCTTTATCAATCCATCTTTTTCTCTAACCCTATTTATTTTCGTATCTTTATTTTCCCATCACTTTCTCTTTCTTCTTTCCGTCTCTCTTATTTTCTCTCTTTTTTTTCTTTTCTCCCCTTCCGAATGCCAAAAATACCCAATTCAATAAAGACATTCAATAATTAAACGAGTCCTTATTTCAGTCCTTTTCTTTCCATTTTGTCTCTGACCGGCATTTATAATTCTTTCTTTTATTTCTTCTTTATTTAATCAATCATGAAAAAGCCTGGCACAGCATTCGATAATTACCCTTGCTAAAATTTCGATATCTCCATCCTACCACTGTCCACATCAGCACCATCATCAAAAGATCCACAATCCGTCTGTTCCACTTGGCATTGATTTTCAATATCTCATTCCCAAAGTGGATATTCACAGAAAAGGATAAACTATCAAGTCTTCCAATGGCTTTCGAGAAGTCCCCCTTTTTCCAATATACACATGATGATGTGCACCTGCCTTGAAACAATGTTAAACAAGATAATCTGAATAGACCATTAACACTGTAATGGCCCGATCCTTTTTAAGGAGCGTAAACACAGAGAAACTTCCTTACACCCCTCCATCAGTATGGTTGATGTTCGTCTCACTCCGCCTTCTTGGCCTCAAATTTTAAACTGACTTGAAGTGGAACAACTACATTGAATCAATAGCTGCACCTTCAGCAAGGAAAGTTGGTACACTGTGCCGTGCGAGAATGTTTTTTTTTCTCGCCAGAGTCCATCTTACACATCTAAAAATCTGCCATTCGTCTAAGCATTGAATACTGTTGCCATATTTAGTCTGCTGCCCCTGCTATTCATCTGGAAGTTCTTAACAAAATCCAAAGAAGTATCTGCAATTTAATCAGTAGTGACTTGGCATCTCTACTTCAGACACTTTCTCACAGACGTGATATGGCTTCCTTCTGTTTTTTCTACAAATATTTTCATGGCGACTGCTCTGACAAGCTTTTTTCCCTCGTTCCCCGACTAAATGAATATAAGCGTGCTACTAGATTGGCATCTAGATCCCACTCTTTTACTGTTGAAATAGTTAAATGCAACCGCCACTTCTAGTCCAACAGTTTCTTTTCTCTTACTTCCCGACATTGGAACTCTCTTCTTCTTACTTGCTTTCCTGATAACTATAATGTTCAAAAATTTAAATTCAATCGCCATTCTGTTGCCTTGATGTCTGATTTTGTTTTTATCCTCTCCTCAACCTCACCTTTACTCTCTATAACCTCCTGATCACTCGTAGCACGCCCGCCTTGCTTAGGGAGAATTGCTTAATCAATAAATAAATCTGAAGCCTTGTGACAGATTAAATAAGGTTATAAACTGTATGCTCTCATTAACTATCTACCTAAGAACGTTCTGAGATCGTTAATGTAGATCCTATGCAATTGATACAACAGTGTATGGATGCACATCCAAAGATCTAGGTCCCATCATAGCAAAAGCGTGGGACCTAGATGCCAATCTAGTAGCACATTTAAATTCATGTAGTCGAGTCACCATGGAAAATAGTTTGTCAGAGTAGTAGCCATGACAATATTTGTAAAACTGGTTGAAGGAAGCCACATCACAACTGTTAGAAAGTGACTGAAGTTGAGATGCCAAGTGACGACTGATTAAGTGACTTGGCATCTCGACTTATACACGTGATACAACAGTGAATGGATGCACATCCAAAGATCTAAATGATCAGAACCAGATAGATGATCTCTTCGTTGATCGAAATCTCACAGGTCAATGGGAAAAAAAACTGGTTTGTAAGATTCTGTGCCTCCGAAAACAAACTAGTATGGTTTCATCATCACCGAGCAGCAGACCCTGATTTTTCTCCTGTCATGATGAATGGTGTTTTTCTAAGTGTAGCGTCGATGTGACGCAAGGGTTAAAGTATGAAGCATTCAGTGAGGATCGAACTCACTAATCAGTCGTAATTGTTCTAACGGGACAAGTATGTTAACCCTTACACCACACCGAGGTACTCCTTCATGATGAATGTTTGTACTCTTGAAGTAACTCCTTACTTTGAACGTCCTTTTGAAACTCAAGTTCATCCCAGATATCAAGTGGAACTCATATGTCGGACCTATCGTTAAAGATACAGAAAAAATGGTCGGATCGTTTTACTGCTCTAGAAAGTACCTGACTTTCCACACAAGAGTCAGATCAATGCCAAGAAATGAGTATCGGTAGCATATTTAGCCTGGAGCTGCACAATCCTCGTTTTCCACTCTTAATAGAGTACAAAATACCTCTAGTCGGCCTTGTGGGTAATGAATTATTCCCCGTTCCTTTTGTATTCCATTGTCAAGAAGAACGTTTCATTCAGATAGCTTCTTTCGTATTTTGTGGAACAGAATCTTACGAGAGTATTTTCAAAATTCTTACAATATAACCTCTTCAAGTCTATCAACCTTTACCTATCCTACATATCCTCCTAATATGCACTTCTTAAATGCTTCTCTTAGGTTCAGACAACAATCTCATTCAGTAATGCTCTATTTGAGTGGTTCTTGAGCCTTGGAATATGTGAATAATTAACAAAAATAAATAAAACCATATCTCTTTTGGTTTTTTTTCTTTTTTTGGTGTAGCAATGTCTGATGAGCAACAAATGAACACGGATAAGAATATAAACTGGTTTATTGATAGACAAACAGATACAGGGATGAAGGGGGGGTCAAAATCTAGATTCAATTAACTTTTAAGAGATCACCAGTTGAACATATTCATATTACAAAGCAGATCACTAAACAGCGCTCTAGTATATCTTCTGCCCTCATTTGGGGGGATGTCTGAAATGCTTGTAGCATCAAAGTGCTATATAAAAAATACTAAATTAAAATACTACAATTAAAAACTCTTTTTGAAAGATTACATCAGTTACCTCCCTTGCGTAGCGATGAAAAGATATTCGGAATTTACGGTGTTAATGTATCCATAGATATCCATCCACTGAAGATGGACTCAGATGAGATTGAAATTACTTGGGAAAATAAAAATTATTCGAAAGAAAATTTTGAAATTTTTCTTGATCGATTTTCTACAGCAACCAAGAAATTAATTCGTGGACGTAAAAGGATTGAAACGAAAATAAACAGACATAATACATGTAAATTTATTTAACCAAACATGCTTGAATGAAATATAAGCTACCTAATTTAAGGCATTTCCAACCCAGCAAAATTTGGGGCTAAAAAATTGTTCGATAAATAAGTTATAATATTCAATAAATTAATTGATTTTCAATGGAATTATCTCATTAGCCGACCATATTTAAATCATCATCAAATTTCATATTCATACTCATTCGAACAAACGCAAATCATAAATTTTAAATTCTAAATTCATTCCACATTAAATTTTTGCAAAAAACGTAACAATTATATTTAGCACCAGCTGAAATGTTCGTATATATATATATATGTTTGTGCGTGTGTGTGTGCGTGTGCGTGACATAACGATATATAATTTTCTTATATATCAAGAAAAATTTTTGCTGATTAAAGTATTAGCCCCACCCTTTTAAGTTTCAAAAGAGTTAACGATTTGTTTTCAAATTTCCGAAATAAATAATTTTTATTATATATTTATATACCATCGGCCAATGAAGGGTCATTGTCGTTCTGAAACATGAAAGTTTTTGTGTCGCGATGTAAAATGTGTAATCTATTAAAATAAAAAAAACTATAATAATATTTTGCTCTACTTTGAGCACTTTTTTAAAAGTAAATCCTAAGAACTGTGGATTCTTACTCCATCTGTCCTTTCTCTTATTTGTGATATATATATATATATATATATATATATATATATATATATATATATATATAAAAAAACACTAATATTCTATGGTTATAATTTATTAATTGGAATCAGAATCATGATCCAATTCATCAGACCTACAAATTCAAACAGAAATTGGAAAATCTTTTTCGATTTCTTTATACCCAAAGAATATTAGTGTTTGAGCCTTTTATATTATATATATATATATATATATATATATATATATATATATATATATATATATATATATATATATATATAATCGAAATGGTGCGAATTTTGAAAAGTTGTCTGTCCGAGCAAGAATTGATTGCAAATATAAATTTCGTTCAAGTTAGTCGGGCCGGAATTTTTCCGCACCTCCTCTCTTACAAAATGAAAGAATGAGATTAATTAAGAACAAATTGATTCTTTTCTTCACAAGATCTGCTGGCAATTGCTTAGATCCTAACTTATGTAGAAATCGATTGATCTTATTAATGATTATTATGGCTTTCTTTTGATTTGGCCTTTGCCATCAACTTATCATTAATTCAATTTGATCGACAATCTTCTCGCTTCTCTGCCTAAATACAAAGTCATTCACCAACGTCAGTCATACATAAATACAAACATCTTATTACCAATGTATAAAGATACATAAACATGCATATAGATATGTAGATTAATATAGCTATAGATACAGAGATATAAATTTGATTATACTTATCTTACCGAACAAGTAACTTTATATACTACGATATTTTTAAATCATATATACTGTGTTTATCTATGTTAGTTTTGCCATGACGAAAAAAATCAAATAAATATTGTTTTTTGACATAACTTTATTTTGATATACGTTCGAACACTACAATATAAAATAATTTAAATATAATGAATAA
This sequence comes from Acanthosepion pharaonis, assembly GCA_903632075.3. Lineage (NCBI taxonomy): Eukaryota > Metazoa > Mollusca > Cephalopoda > Sepiida > Sepiidae > Acanthosepion > Acanthosepion pharaonis. Next base: position 3,295,217 of record CAHIKZ030000003.1, read on the forward strand.
ATATTTAAATAAATATCTATTTCATTAAATAAATAAAACCGGTATTTTTTTAATATTTTTCTTTTTTCTGATATTTCCAATTTGTTACAAGTGATGAACGAAATGTTTATATATATATAGAAATTAACGAATATTTATTGTTTCAGTTATTGTAATGTTGTCACGGGATTAACAGTTGTCTGTAGAAAATTTTGAATTTGAACATTAGCTTAATTAATAAGTGTTTATAAAGATATACATTCTGTCAACAATACAATTATTCATATCTGTACTGAAGATCGTTAATAGCGCGAAAATTTTAGTCGGGGTAAGATAAGTGTCGTGCATTATTGTCCTAGGTATATAATTGTCAACTTTCTGATCATTTTCACATAGATTAAATTACATAATTTTATCTCAATATGCATGTATGTATGTATGTATTATTGTTGTTTTTAGATAGATAGATAGATAGATAGATAGATAGATAGATAGATAGATAGATAGATAGATAGATAGATAATGAACAGACTTTCACATAGATAGATAGATAGATAGATAGATAGATAGATAGATAGATAGATAGATAGATAATGAACAGACTTTCACATAGATAGATAGATAGATAGATAGATAGATAGATAGATAGATAGATAGATAGATAGATAATGAACAGACTTTCACATAGATAGATAGATAGATAGATAGATAGATAGATAGATAAACAATGTATTCTGACTATTATCTTCACGCCTGAGTCGATCTTCATGAATTGTTGTTTCTCATGTCTGCATTGTCGGTATCTACTTTTTTAAATTATTTTTTTTTTTAATCCAAAATGTTTGCTTATTACTAAAAACATTATATTTACTGGTGAAACTTTATTCCTGTTGAGATTTCCTAACCATTTCCCTGACATAATTGGTTTCGTTAAGAGACTGTTTCCCATGATGGATCAGAATACAGATTCGTTTCCTGTCTGGAGGCAGATTTTTCCATAGTAAGGTCTTTCTTGATTTCTAGACCGGCTGACAATAATTTCATTATTTAAGATAACAAGGATATAAACTCTAACACATGCTCCCACTAAAAAATACATTTGTATACGCAAGATTACTTAATTGGTTTTAAGTGTTATTTTTTACAGTTTATCAACCTTTTGCAAGTTATTTAATGCCAGAAAATATTATTAGACTATAAGAATTTTTTTAAAAGTAATAATGATTACTGATACAAACCCTACTAACTAACCTATAGCTAGGGGAAAGTGGTGGTTTTATACCTTTCCTTAGGGTATTTGCACGTAAGTGAATATAACGAACCCAACTGGAATTGGAACTTGGCTCTCTCCGATTAAAAATCCAGTCCCGTTTTTCATTACACCACCCGCACATCGAAACATACTTCACTTGGTATTTCAAAGTGGTCACCTATCTAGGTACCGACCAAGCACGACGTTGCTTAACTTCAGTGATCGGTTGGAAACCGATGTGTCAACGTGATACGGCCATAGGTTGTTTATATCTATAAACACACTTTACCTTTTAACACTCTTCCCCGTAAATATTGCAAATTTATGGAATATACACACATCTATTGATATATAGGTATTAATGAAAAGAGAAAACTTTTATGCTGAAGTGTTTCGTTCCTTCAGGAATTGTATCAAAGCAAATGTAGAAGTGTTATCATGTATCTTTCGACACATGACTGACGAGGCAGATTTTTCCTGCAGTAGGTTGCCATTTCTTTCTGCAGTAGTCCAGTTGCCATCAAAGGGAGAGAAGAAGAGAATTCATACCTTTCCCAAGGTTATTAGCACGTAAGTGAATGTAATAGGTTCGACTGGAATTCGAACTCGGCTCTCCAAGAACTCCGAGAGCCGAGTTCGAATTCCATTCGAATTCATTAGTAACCTGTATTTATACACAGAAGTAGCGTGTAGAAAGAAATAACGTCAATCCTTCAAATTTTAAATTAGAGGCCCTCTCTTGAATCTTCAAAAGTCATCCAGTGTTAAGGAAAGGTTAACTATAGAGAAAGTTTAGTTTGGTTTGGCTGATGTTATTTAGCGGCATATCAACCTCTATGGGTTATTAAATGCCGAAATTTAAACATTTTGAATGCAGTTTTATGACTTCAACTAAATATATACTCTAAATAGATATAGATGGTAATTTTTCTTATATAAAAACGTATTTTTACATTTTCATACTATTTTGTTTTTGATTGGATGTTCACTATTTACCCATAGCTGGGACCATAACAGGTGCTACCTCCCCGGGTCAGGGAAGACCTGGAATAGACAACAATTCCACAATCCTCAAATCCTCCAATCTCCCAATCAGAAACCTTACTGAAGCATGTAGTTTATCGTAGCAATTTAAGTGACGTAAGTTTCTGGCATATAAAACGAAAGTGATTTACTGTTAATTATAATTTATTTATTTATTTCCGTCATTTTCTTCTCTCTTTTTTTCTTTTTTTTTTTTTTTTTGTTCTTTTATTTAATTTATTTCTTTTTAAATGGCAGGAGTTAACTGTTTTCTTTTAATCTTATGAAATTTGCATAATCAAACAAAGGATATGTTGACTTGAGAAAGGAGTATTCTTGCATGTTATTTAGAAATAACATGCAAGAATAAGTTGATGAGACGATGTTTCACGCCAAACGAGACGAGAGACAATGGCGGCTGTGCAGGATCCGAAATGAATTACTTGTAAGTTGATAGAGAAAAGTGCAACAGACAAGAAATAAATCTCCGGATTTACTTGGAATAATTGACGATTTGAAATGTGTACGATTTTATTCCCTGCCTTCGTCTGTTTTGGATTTTGAAATTCAAATGAATTGAGGACATGGAAATAAATGTAATCATCGTAAACAAAGATAAGAAAATCAGTTTGAGAATGGATGTCGCAATTGCAGTAGAATAAAAACCTGTAAATATCTATTTTGTCAATATTTGTACTTTTTCAGGTAATATGAATGTGAATGAATGGTTATGATGTTGACTCTAGCAGAAATAATTATTGGAACTCTCAGATCGATCTTGAAGTCATTTACAGAAAAAATGAAAACCCGTACAATTGGCAATATTCAGACATATGTGCATCATTGAAATTGGCAAGAATTTTATTTTGTTTTTTCTTTGTTTTTTGTTTTGTTTTTGTGGGGGCGGGGGTTGTATTGACGAGATTCCAAAATAATAAAGTAGTTAATTCATATATAAAAATTCACGGAAGAAGAAGATTGATTTATTTACAATAGTTACAATAACTCATCTCAGAAATATAGACAGATGTAGGAGATTGATTTGGTTTTACGTCTTATCAACTCTTTGCAAGTAATTTAACCCTAGAACACTAACTATGAGCGCAAATTTTCTTATTTTTAATTACAATTTTCAGTACCTGATTTTCTTACCTAAATAATACGTTTTTCAGTTCCTATTAATGTTAACTCAAACTAAAATGTTTGAAGTGCCTGCATGTAAAATATTTCAAATAAAGATTTTTTTTATTTTTTTTTTTTTGGATATTTTCAAAATCCGGTATGATATACGCATGCCTTGTAGTGGTTTAACTTTAATTGATGGTTAGGGTTCTAGGGTTAAAGCTACAGAATATTTTTTATTGTAAGAGTTGGGAGGGGTGAGATAATGATGTTTTACTGATAAAAGTCCTACTAATTAACCTATAGCTAGGGGGATAAGAGGTGGATTCATACCTTTTCCAAGGGTATTTGCGCGTAAGGAAATATAACGAACCCAAATGGACCTGGAATTCTGCTCTTGATAATCTCAAATGTCACCTATCTAAGTATTGACCAAACTCGACGTTGCTTAACTTAGGTGATCGTATGAGAATAGATGTTTCAACGTGATACAGATGTAATCATAGAAGAAGAAGAATGGTACGAAAATAAATTTACACATATATATTACAAAATGGACAAAATCCGACAATTATGTTTAATATATTTTATTGTTATACGTTATTTATATATACACAAATATTTAAGTAAATGCTCTGTTTTTATAATAAACAGTATTAACAACATTTACCGGCCTGAATGTCTGAGAAATTTTCATAGAAGATATGTGTCCTTCAACAGGAATCGAACCTGTATCCTACACTGAACCGTCATATAGTTTGACGTGCTATACCAGTTTAGCTACGAAGGAGCATCTGTTTAGCATATAGTCAAGTTTACTGCTTTTTTAAACTACAAATTTCCCATGATTTTTTTTTAATATATATATATATATATATATATATATATATATATATATATATATATATATATATATATATATATATATATATGATGTATAACAATAGAATATATTAAAATAATTGTCGAACTTAGTCTATTTCATAATGTTTGATGTCATTTGTTTTCGTTCAGATACGCTTCGAGCAGATATGAACGTTCAAGGGAAATCATTGGAAATGTTTTGGTGAATGCTGCCATACCCCTTGCCTTAATTTCATTTTTACAAGGAGTTTTGTTGGTCCCTCGCTCAACTGTACCCAACACATAATAGTCAAGGGGTTTGCAGTCTGGGGAGTAAGGTGGCCAGATGTGAGGGGTGATGTGGTCGCAGAAATTGTCTGACAGCCATGACTGGGTTCTTCTGCTTGTATGGCATGGTGCAGAGTGCTGTTGCCATACATAGGATCTTCCAGCAGCCATGCTCTTGACCCAGGGCAGCATTTCTTCTTCAAGGCACTTGATGTAGACCTGTTGGGACATGAATGGAGGCATCACGTCGCCATCACTATTGATCACTCCAAACACCTTCGTAATCAGCATTAGACTCATCCAACTCTTTCCGAATACTCTGCATTGGCCTCTGATTGACACTCAAACACACTGAAATGTTCGTATTGGAGCTTCTGGAATTAATTCCAAGCAGAACATCGGACCGTTTCCGAATCCAGGCGAATCCAAGCGAATTGCCTCAGGGTGCTGTTTTTCTCACAGCTGATGCCCAACTGACCCTACTATACTGTGCAGCCGCCCTCCTGGTTATGACGATAAACTACATCCGCGTCCTGGGTAAGACGATAAACTACGTCCAACAGCAAGGCATCTGACCAGGAGGTTTTGAGGAGTATGGACCCAACCCTTAATTGCTGGTGTTCCCAGGTCCCCAGAATGGTAGCACCTGTTAGAGTCCCAGCTATGGGCAACTAGTTAACCCCCGAAACCGTGGTAAAAATACTATGAAAGTGTAAAAATAGGTTTTAATACCAGAAATAGTTCGTAAAAATTTATTACCAGCAATAATTTTTTGTAGAAAAAAAAACTATTACCAGCAATATACTTTTGAAAGAAAAATATTACCAGAAATAGATTTTTAACAAAAACACAATATTACCAGCAAAAAAAATGGTTGTCGGTATTAAATAATCCATTGATGTTGATATGCCGTAAAACAAACCAAACCAAACTGTGCAGCCGACAAAATAAAAAACAAACAAACGCTCATGCGCGAATTTAAAAATACAAAATGTCGACAATTTACTCATTGCACCCTGTATGTGTGTGTGTGTAAGAAAGAAAGAAAGAAAGAAAGAAAGAAAGAAAGAAAGAGAGGGGTTGATGAATAAATGTAAGCAGAAAAATACTATTTTGAATATTTTGCTTGTTTTTTTAAAAAAATATTGAAACACAGGAAAAGGAAAAGGTGGGCAAAAAATTCCTTTGATATTCAAATTAAAAGAGTTTTATTTATTAGCTTCTTATCTCTTATCAGCCGCTTCTTTAGACAAAATAGTTGCTTTTATCTCTGTCGGTGTTTTTTTACGTCTATCATACCGTCTGTATTTATAAAGGTTTTCTGAAACATGTCCACACACTTATTCACTTTATAACCGTTAATCTTAGAAACAGTTTATTTTAATAATGCCCTCTTTTCATTTCCTATTTCATTCGTTCTTGCCTTCCTACGTCACAATTTTATTCTTTCTTCAAATGCCAAATCGTAAACGGCATACATAAATATTCAAGGCATTTTTATATTCAAAGCGATGTTATGTCTGTATCACCTTAGATTAAAATTTAGCAAGTCCAAATCGCAAAATAAATCATTCCCATTAGGGCCACACATTTGTGGCTTCATCTAAAATTAATAAATATCAAGGAGCATAAGAAGCACTGTGGCCGAATAATAACTGTTAATATTATACAAAATACTGGTTCGAATCGAAACGAAAGTAGATTCTGTGAAATTCAGAATCTATACTATAAGAACCGTATATATATATGTATTGCTGGTAATGATTTTTTTTTTCAAAAATGCATTGCTAGTAATAATTTTATTTTCAAAAATGTATTGCTGGTATTAATTTTATTTTTATTTTCAAAAATGTATTACTTGTAATAATTTTTTTGTTTTTTCTAAAATGTATTCCTGGTAATAATTTTTTTTCAAAAATGTATTGCTGTTAATATTTTTTTAATTTTTTAAGTGCATTGCTGGTTTTTTTTTTTTTTTTTTTTTTTCAAAATTGTATTGTTGGCATTTTTACTATAAAAACCCATTTTTACACTTTGATAGTGTTTTGAGCCCATTTTGAGTGGCCGCCTAATTGTGGTGGTGGGGGGTCTTACGCCTCTACAAAAGTGCAGTCGGGTTATTCAGAAGCCCCAGCCGACACGGCGGTGTGTGCATGTGTGTGTGTGAGTGTGTGTAACAAATATTGTTTAAGGTATGCTATATTTGTGGGTGAAAGTATTTCAATATCAGAGAAGTGGACAGTTTGTTTCATGCTTGAACGCAATATCACACACCTCATAGCATTTGGAACTTTCACATATTAAATTATTATCAGTGATCAATTATGGCCTGAAGATTGCGTTTAAGTATGAAACAGACTGTCGCCGCTCAGATTAGCTTTAATTACAGAGCAGCGCCTCTTATGTATCGACATATTTGCAAATGGCAATAGCTATTCTATAAATACATTGTCATTTTGCTTAATGTACATTTTCAGAGGCCTTTATCCAACTATAAAAATGAGAAACTTTAAATGAACACAGTCTTGGGTGTTTCTCTTCCCATTATTTAATCTATTGATAATATTTACCGCAATTATGAAGATAATAATGTGAATTGAACTGGCTACATTGGTGATGGTCAAATAAACTGGTGTGTTGAGTAACGTTCTATGGTGACGATAAACTACATCCGACAGCAAAACCTCTGATCGAGAGGTTTTGAGGAAACTGGAAGCATCTCTTAATTGTTTTTGTTCTCAGGTCCATCCTCATCCGTGGTGGTAGTACCTGTCAGCTATGGGCAAATAGTGACCCAACCACCAAAAAAAATCACTATAAAATATAGAACTTCATTTTAATAGTAAAAATATCAGGAATACTTTTTTTCATAAAAAGACCGACAATACATGACCAAGAATACATTTTATCTGTAGATGAAGAGATATAATTTCCTTCAAAATATATTTATTTGAAGCTATAAAATTATGTTCAAATTATTTTGATTTTGGCATTAAATAACCCATAGAAGTTTTGAAATGTCGTAAAACAAGCCAAATATTGTTCTACGGTATCCACCCAAAATATCGCTGCATTTAAAGGTGGATTCAGTTGTAGATGAACATGTATACGGCCAAGATGATAAATACGTCGATTAGCGGTGTTGTATGAAATTGTGTTCCCAAATGCATATGCAGTAGATTCTATTTACACTTCCAGGTTTTAATTAGTGTTGCCTTTCAAATTAGAAATCATTATTCTCATTACATGAATATTTTATACATTGGGCAGATAATGAATCACTTGGATTGAGCGTTACTACGAGAATTACTCAAATATATTGGGATGACAAAGACATGGATAAAATGCGCAACATTCGATGTATGGTACATTATTCAGAAGATGGAATTTCCGGAACGAGTTCAAATCCCACCGATGTTGTTTTTGATAAAATTCCCAAATTGATAGAATTGTAACCTAGATGAGAAAAAGAAATAGATGATAGCGAGAGAGAAGGACAAATAGAGAGAGAGAGAAGGAAGGAAAAGAGAGGATGGAGAGGGAAGGAAAAATAGAGAATAGAGAGTTAAGGACAACTAGAGGGTAGAAAGATAAGGAAAAATAGAGGGTAGAGAGATAAAGAAGGGCACATAGTGGATAGAGAGAGAAGGACAGATAGAAAGGAGAGAGATAGAAGGGCAAATATAAAATAGAGAGAGAGAAGAACAAATAGAGGATAGAGACAGAGAAGGGCACACAGAGGATAGAGAGAGAAGGACAAATAGAAAATAAAGAGGGAGAGGGACAAATAGTGGATAAAGAGAGAAAGGGCAAAAAGTAGATATATAGAGAGAGAAGTACAAATGGCGGATAGACAGAAAAAAAGAACAAATAGAGGGTAGAGAGAGAGAAGGACACATAAAGGATAGGGAAAGAGAAGGACAAATAGAGGGGAGAGAGAGAAGGACACATAAAGGATAAGGAAAGAGAAGGACAAATAGAGGGGAGAGAGAGAGAAGGACACATAAAGGATAAGGAAAGAGAAGGACAAATAGAGGGGGAGAGAGAGAAGGACACATAAAGGATAAGGAAAGAGAAGGACAAATAGAGGGGAGAGAGAGAGAAGGACACATAAAGGATAAGGAAAGAGAAGGACAAATAGAGGGGAGAGAGAGAGAAGGACACATAAAGGATAAGGAAAGAGAAGGACAAATAGAGGGTAGAGAGAGAGAAAGACAAACAGAGAATAGGGAAAGAAAAAGACATAAAGGATATAGAGAGAAGGACAAATAGAGAATAGAGATTCATAGGTTGAGAGAGGGGACAGGATAGACATCAGATAAGTAGACAGCGATAAAAAGTGACAGAAGACATATATAAGGGCCTACAGATAGATTATATATATATATATATATATATATATATATATACGTTTGTGTGTGTGTGTATGCGTGTACAGGTGTGGGAAATATAAACGTAAACGCTTAGATAGATAGATAGATAGATAGATAGATAGATAGTGAAGAGACATATATATATGTGTGTGTGTGTGTGTGTGTGTGTGTGTGTGTGTGTGTGTGTGTGCCTGTGTGGTTATGTTGGAAATATAAATATAAACGTCCGTGATAATAAAATTTCTTTTTTAACCAAGAGCGAAAATAATTCTAATTAAAAGAGAAAATAATTTACTAAAGTGATAATATATAGAATGTGCACTGATTTCTGTCTCTTTCGTGATAAATTTGCATCTAGGTTCTTCCAACATTTCACCTTTCTTAACAATATTTCTGTTGTCGCAGTGTCGGCCATATTTAAAAGCAACTGCGATGAAAAACAAAAACGCTGTGAGAATGAATGAAACCAATTGTACTGTTTTGTCTAAACACGTCGGAAGCCAGACATTTCAAAAATTTAACCTAAAACCTAGCCTTTTTTTCAGCGTCCTCTCTTGGCTCATAATTATTTCTAATGATTACGTTTCTATCTTTCCCTCACTTCCTACATTATATCTCAATCCATCAATAATAATAATACTTTAGTCTGATGATGTCCTTTTAGTGAACGAAACGTGTTAAATAGATTTTTCCAATTTTTCATTCAATGACACAATCAAAATAGATAGGTAGATAGATCATGAACAGACTGCGATAGATAGATAGATAGATAGATAGATAGATAGATAGATAGATAGATAGATGGAAAATCCAGAGACGAATATGCAATGTAATTGGCCCTAATCTGGCATCTCGTCTGCAGTCGCTCTCTCACAGCCGTGCCGTTGCCTTCCTCTGTCCGTTTTACAAATACTTTCATGGTAACTTCTCCGAGGAGCTGCTTTCGCTGGTTCCCAAACTTGATGAATTTAAGCGTTCTACTAGGCTGGCATCTCGCTCACATCTTTTAAATGTCGAAACTGTTAAATGTAGCCGTCTCTTCTACTACAATAGCTTCATGTCTCACACTTCTCGCTTGTGGAACTCTCCCCCTTTTCCTGTTTCCCTGATAGCTATAATCTCCAACTATTCAAATGTAATGTCAATCGACATCTCCAGATGCTCTGATCTATCCCCTCTTCATCCTATTTGCTCTCGCTCCAACTCTCTGTAACCCCTTGAGTGCTGGTAACTTCCCGCCTTGCTTGCGGTGAAACGCTTAAAAAAAGATAGATATGAACAGACTGCGATAGATAGATAGATAGATAGATAGATAGATAGATAGATAGATAATAAAAGTGATAACTTTTCAGCACTCACGCGTATATACACGTGGAATTCTAACCCAAAAGTTTAAAGATTTTGTAAATACGAAAATAGTTTTGCTGCTATCATTTTTATCACTGCACTTAGTGTGATCGCTACAGACAAAATGAGACAAACTTTCTGAAATAATTCTTTAGTACATCTAAAATTCAAAATTGCCAGCCGTTATTTATGAAGTCAATCTTTAATATTTCGTGTCGATCAGCCATTTATATTCCAGAAATATTCGAAAAAGTGAAACAGCGAAAGAAAAAGAAAATGTTCTTTTCAGCTGTCTTTTAACGCTCATTCAATATCCACCACATCACACGATATTAATATGTTGGGCATTTTTATCTGTTTTTGCAAACATGAAAACATTTCATTTCTTTTTTATTGTTATTATTTCTTTCCTATTCTACCAAAATAAGTGAAAGGCGGACTTGATATTCAATTTTTAACGAAAGACCGTGAAATTCGAATTAAAGAATTTTTTACCAATTGAGTGTTCAGTTTCGTTTATAAAAAATCTTGCTGTATAATCTTTGACAAATATTTCTAACTTTCAAAACGATATCTATGAAATAAGGTACGGCAAGATATGTTGATTGGTGTCATTTGAAGGAAAGACTGATTAATTGGAATGAACTAATCCGTAAGGAATTAATTACAAGCGATTTGAGGTACGACCATAGATAGATAGATAGATAGATAGATAGATAGATAGATAGATATGAACAGACTGACATAGATAGATAGATAGATAGATAGATAGATAGATAGATAGATAGATAGATAGATATGAACAGACGGACATAGATAGATAGATAGATAGATAGATAGATAGATAGATAGATATAAACAGACTGACATAGATAGATAGATAGATAGATAGATAGATAGATAGATAGATAGATAGATAGATAAACAATGAACTGAGATAGATAGATAGATAGATAGATAGATAGATAGATAGATAGATAAACAATGAATAGATATAGATATATAATGAACAGATAGATAAACAATGAAGATAGATAGATAGATAGATAGATATGAAAAGAATGAGATAGATAGATAGATAGATAGATAGATAGATAGATAGATAGATAGATATGAAAAGAATGAGATAGATAGATAGATAGATAGATAGATAGAAAAGAATGATGAAAAAGAATGAGATAGATAGATAGATAGATAGATAGATAGATAGAAAGAATGAGATAGATAGATAGATAGATAGAATAGATAGAGATGAATAGATAGATAGATAGATAGATAGATAGATAGATAGATAGATAGATAGATAGATATGAAAAGAATGAGATAGATAGATAGATAGATAGATAGATAGATAGATAGATAGATAGATATGTATGCACTCGGTAAGGAATTAATTATAAGCGATTTGAGAGATGAATACATCACAGGATATCTGAAGATTTCTCTAGTTTCGTAGGCCCCAATTGCAAATAAGGTAGGGTAAGAATCGGGTTCGGGAAATATATTCTGGCAGTTCACCAAGTTAAAAAGCAATTACCTACCTTCTTTTCAAATCGACATTGGAAATCAAAACTCGAAACAACAACCACAGGAACAAGAAGATATTGGAAGTGGGGTGAAGATCGTAATACCCTCTTCATTAATTTGCACCAAAATCCAATTTTATTGCTATTGCTATTTCATTTGAATAATAAAATCTTACATAGCGCATATTATTGTAAGGATAACACGCCTTCCGATGAAGTTCTATTGGGAAAAGAAAAGACGACTTTCATCTAATGTTCTGTACAGAAATCTTGTCACAAAAGAAGGCTGAATTGAGCGTTGTAAATTCAATAATCGATTGATTTGAATAGCGGAGAAAGATTGAATATCTGGAAAGGATGTCAATAAATCATAGAAATTCGGTTGCCTGATTCATTCGATTGAGTTATTGAAACATCAAAGGTGTCAAGGAATATATAAGGTCATTAGGTTCCATTCAGAATATGTCAAAACGTTAATTCATCCTCTCACTTCTCTTCTCTCTTTCACTGACTAAATACACACACACAGACGTATATATATATATATATATATATATATTATGAAATGAACAAAGTCCGACAATTATTTTAAGACATTTTTATGTTTATACATTCTTTTTATAGATACAAATATTTAAGTAAATGCTCTGTTTATAATAAACAGTATTAAACAACATTGAACGGCTTGACTGGCGAGAAATTTTCATAGAAAATATGCGTCCTCCAACAGGAATCGAACCTGTATCCTATACGGAACTGTCATATAGCCTCACGTGCTTTACCGATTTAGCTACAGTGCAAGGTCGATTTTACTGTTTTTAAGCTACAATTCTGCATGTGTAACCAAATCGACCTTCCTAATAGAAACGCTCCTCTGAAAACAGATTAGTGAAGTTAATGATATAAATGGCAAGACTACATCTTCACAAACAAATTTATTAAAATTACATTAACACACGAACCTCCAGATGAATGTTGTGATCCCTGTTTTTAATAAATTCAACTTGTATAAGGTCTTTTTTTGCTAGTACTTTCATCTGTTCATACAGACATCATCAGGCATGGAAATTGATTTGTTTTTTTTTTTAAATACATCCAGGTAATAACGGGACAGGAAAGATTAGATGTGAATCGAAATATGTTTTTTTTAGAAATGTGTTATTGTTAACTGTAAGAAATTCTGGAGCGTGCGGTCGCAACGCTAAGGTTGAATTTTTGGGGTGGACGCTATGTTTGAAAATTTTGAATTAATTTTTTTTATTTGAATTTGATTTTTTTTTTTTTAATTTTAAATTTTATTTTATTTTATGTGATGTAGGCCGGAGGGAACATTGTACTTTATTAAATCTCTCGGATGCACCGGCTGGTTGACGTAATTTACATGTTCATAAAAATAGGACGTCTACTTAAACATGTGTATCCACTACAAATAAGGCTTAGAGTAATAGTATACTTTTGAATGGAACAGCATTAATTCTTATTCCGTTAAATGTTATTTTGATTATGTAAACATTTATAATAATAATAATAATAATAATTCCAGTTGTAATTGTAGCCCTTGGATTGGAAAATCTTCTTATAGACTCATTGAAGGGATTTCCCTAGCTTATGCCTTAAAGAAATACAAAAAATTGTACTCACAAGTACATATGTAACTAACCCGAAATGCAGAGTCTGTGAAAAATACGATGAATCTGTCGACCGTATTATCTCAAGATGCCCGGAACTAGCAAAAAATGAATATACCCACAGAGGTAACAAGGTAGCGATATATATGCACTGGAAAATATGCAAGAAGCAGAAAATCGAAACCACTGAGATGGTATGACCCCAAAGCAGACACGGTTAACTAAAATAATGATGTAATTATCCTCTGGGACATGTCAATTCAAATGACAAGGAAAAGCCAACCGACCTGATATTATCATAAAAGACAAGAAATTCAGGAAGTGTATGTTCATTGACAAAGCAGTACCTTCTGAGAGAAACACCTCCATAAAAATAATCGAGAAATTGTCCAAATACAAGGACCTGGAGATCAAGATTAGCAGGATTTGGAAAATGAAGACTGAAACTTTACCAATAGTAATAGGAGTACTGGACCTCGTGAGAAAAGAAATAGACAATTTTACAAACAGTATCCCAAGTAACGTCAACATACAAGTAGCTCAGAAAATGACTCTACTAGGAGTATCTCATATACTAAGAAAAATGCTATCAATTAAATGACAATTAACCAATAGGGCCTAAGGACCATAATTTGCACCAGCTTTACAGGATACAAAGCAGGAAACATAACACAAACAACAACAACAACAACAACAATAATAATAATAATAATAATAATAATAATAATAATGGACGTTCTAGTAGATGCTAATAATGATGATTTAAAAACACAAGTATATATATAAATCTATATCTGTTTGTGTGTGCATGCATGCCTCTGTGTATGTGTGTGCGTGTGTAATATAGTAAAATAGTTTAATACGTTTTTTTGACTAACACCATGTATGAGTGTGTGAAGAAACACGTGAAAAAAGTTTGCAGACCTGAATACAGCGTCAAACGACCGATTCTTCGTATCTCTAATTTTGATTGGGCGTCTTTACACACACACATAAATGCGTAAGTGTGACTCGGGTTGCATTTACATTTTAGAATATTTTTAAATGTGACAGTTCTTTCGTGATCGCTTTTAATATTTAAGATATATAAACATCAAAACATTTAAATATTAAAAGAATCTATCAGAGATTTTCTTAAAATCACTTAATATTTTTTTAGAATGTTTACATTTTTATTTCGTTATTTTTCCATCACAGTCTGTCGATAAGAAAAATTAAACATTTTAAAAGCAGTCTTTGTCCTCTATAATCGATAAAATCGATACAATATTTTTTTTTATTTAATTTCAAACTAGGAAATTAAACGAGAATTCGGATTGGCAAAAAGATTTGCAAGTCAGCTTTATATTTTGAATTCCGTTTCAAAATTAGACCAAAATTACAGAAGCAGTAAGTCATTTCTTCTCTGAATGGTTTGGGCTTCTCTTTCTCATCGTTGCAAGAATACTCATTCAAGCAATTCGGCGAATAACAATAAAGACACTTCTGATAATATTCAGCAACTATTTTAGTTTCTGACTCATGATCTTTTCGATTCATTTTTTTCTTTTCTTCCTTTCATTATCTTTCTTGCAACCTTTCGTGTTCCACTTCGAACTAAAGATTCGTAAAACGACGAGGCGCAGCAAAATGATCTCTGGTTTTTCTCAGGATTCGAATTTGCGCCTGCGCAGTTTGTTATTCTGGAATCTTTCTCACTCTTACTCTTTCCCTTCTCCTCGACTGGAATTTGATTCGGGGAACTGGGCGGAAAGAAAATAGATTACAGACGGGTGCAGCTCTCGACCGACGTTCAGCGCCAAAAAGTCTCTGTACATCGATGAACAAAAGAACAGTGAAGAATGAACATAAAATAATAATATATATATATATATATATATATATATATATATATATATATATATATATATATATATTCATGCCTAGACACCACAGATACATGGCTTGGATTCAACAATAAAAATATGTATATAGGGTTCAAATACAGCAAAAATTCAACTCAAACTTAATCATCATTATTTGTAATGGTAATTGTAATATTAGTGATTTCCTTATAAGGAAACTTTCGGCATTTATTCATCGACCAGCCAGCGCGAATGAGTAGTGAGTTCGGTTCATACTGTCGGCCTTGTCGTCCTGGGTAAGACGATAAACTACGTCCAACAGCAAAGCCCCTGATCAAAAGGCTTTGAGGAGAGTGAAACCACCTCTTAATTGCTGGTGTTCCCAGGTTCACCATTACTCGGGATCAAATCACCTCTGAATGTCCCAGCTATGCGCAAATAGTTACGCCCCAAACCGAGGTCAAAATACTAAGAAAGTGTAAAAATAGGTTTTAGTACCGGCAATAATTTTTTGAGGAAAAATTATTGCCATCAATACATTATTGCCATCAATACATTTTTGAAGAAATAATTACTAGCAATACATTTTTTAAGGAAAAAAATATTACCAATAATATATTTTTTCCAAAAATATTACTAACAATAAAAATCTTGTTGGCGTTAAATAACCCATTGAGGTTGATATGCTGTAAAACAAAACAAACCGAACCAAACCTGTCGGCCTTGGGACAGATCTAAAATACGCTTTGTTATAAAAAAAAATAATGTTATTTCCCCTCACACACACGCCTTACACGGGCAGATTGTACATATGGGGACTAATTATTACTTCAGACATTAAATATGGTATTGTGGTGACTGAAGTAAGAATGTATAGATTTGGTTCAAGAGAAATTATAGCAAGATGAGATCAGTGATTAGGTCAGTGACTGTCGCAAGCTAAATTAAAAGTAAAATAGATGAAGACCACCTTACCCATCCTTACTAGCCGTGTGCCATATTTTGAGGATTAATAATATTGCAGTTTGTGCTACTTGAATTATGCTTTTCTTCAATTCCGGGACTTCGGGCTGAGATCAAAGTGTAGTATTTGTTCTTCGCTATTTTAGATGAGACATGTCTAAATTAAACCTGATTATTCCACTCCTGTGGCAGCACCGGCCTCATTGCACTAAGATGGTCGGTGTCATATAGATGCCAGCCTGGAAGTAATCGCCGGGGAAAGGCAATGTATGCATACCCATCTGTATTGAAACCCCAACTTAAAAAAAAAGACATTGTGTCACGTCCTGCCTTAGTAGGGAGGTCAGGTAAATAATCGCATTTCTCTATTCACTAGCCTTCGGGTTGGGATCAGAAGGTAGTATCTGTTCTCCTCATTTCTCACGGTAATGGCAATATTAGCGGTTCCCTTATAAAGAAAACATTCGGCAGTCATAGACCGAGAATTGTCTATTGTCGACTGAATTTCATAAAATCTTTCTCTTAAAACACTTTTTTCGGGAAAATAGATTGTTCAAGTCCAGTAGCTGTTATTGCTCTTTCCAATATTGATGGGGGTTTCCTTCCTAACCTTTTATTTGGAATCATGTTAAACGTCAACATTTCAATTATATTATTATTTTTCTTCACTTCAAAACATGTGCTATCCATTTTAGCTGTTGCTGCTGTTGGAAGTCTTCAAGCGAGGTGGTTTCTGTCATTTGGTATAGTTCTTTATGATTCTGTATCGCCAGCCAATAAAGTTTGAAGAAGGCTTCTCCTTGCTAAGGACTATAGGTTTCATTCGCTCAAAGCAATTTGTAACCATTGATCATAGAAAGCGGTTGTATGGGGCTGACATCTTAAATATTTCTGAATGAGTTTGACGCCATTCAATCTGATGTGACTATTAAAGAACATCATTCGAGTTTTTAGATTAACTTTTTGGTTTTGTAGCAACTTGCGGTTTTGTGGAAAACTTATACAGCCTATTCTAAGTTCAATTCCCTTATCACCTATACTAAATCTTTTAAAATTGATCTATACACCGTGTTATTTGAATTGTTTAATATTTACTAGTTCAGTATGCTGATTTTTTTTTATGGTGGATTCATTCCAGCACTGCGTTCATTCCAATTCAAGATCATTTCTGTTTAAAAAAGTTTGTCTTGAATCCTACTTTTGGGACACTTGATAGAGAATGTTAATTTTTTTGTTCTAGAGCATTCTTTGCCCGACTATGACTACCAATGTGAGCAACATAAAACCCCTTACATCTTCCCAATGCTGTTTTCTATTCTCTAGATTCTTTTCGGATACAATATGAAATACGTAAATGTTCAGTGCCCATCTCTTCACATCTGTGCTTGTATCTGCACAAAGAACAAAATATTAAATAGATTAGGGCTCTCATTTACTCTTTGTCGTATTCCTGAAGAGGTTTTAAATGTTTTGGTATTGAGGTCTTCACCAGATATTGTGAATTGGTATAATACTTCTATCAGATCTAGAGCTTACGGCTATATCACGTTGTATCCCCTTTTCCGTAATAGAAACCGATTCTATAGCCGAAATGTGCTGTTACCAATTCGGACACGAAGGCCAAGTTCATAAAGCAAGTTTCGAATTACTTATTTAAAGAATGCACATTTCTCGTTGTGACTTCAACTAAGTTATATCTACCAGCTTCAGTTTGGTACCCGCAACACGTAAACCACATTAATTTTCTCCTGTCGTGATGAACTGTTTTTATTCTCAGTGAAGCTCAATCTGCTGAGACTCAACTTGATCCCAGATCTCAAGTTGAACTCATTTATATGATCCATCGCTAAAGAAGCTGGAAAAATAGTTGCTTCCTTGCACCACTGCAGAAAGATCATACCATCACCACCGGAGGACAAGGCGAGCATAAAGAGTTGTAAATGCTCTGAAGCAATATCTGTTTCTGCCAATACTTGCAATGAAAGACTCAAGCTTCACTTGCTATACCTCCAACAGAACATATATGATTATGGAATCACTAACAACTTGCTTGATTAAGCTCTGGTGACAAATTGGATACATAGAGATTCGTGCTGTCTCCATCTTATG
This sequence comes from Acanthosepion pharaonis, assembly GCA_903632075.3. Lineage (NCBI taxonomy): Eukaryota > Metazoa > Mollusca > Cephalopoda > Sepiida > Sepiidae > Acanthosepion > Acanthosepion pharaonis. The sequence goes on from CAHIKZ030000003.1 coordinate 3,313,514, forward strand.
CCCCAAATGCGGGAAGAATGACTCTAACCAGATGATGTCGATAACTGACAATAAATTATGTCGATAACAATTCCCCCTTTAGAATATGATATCAAAACCTTATGGAATACCTTGACATATTCGGGAAGGATATTAGAATAACCCAGGACATATATAGATAGCATATCACCTGTATAAGGATAGACAATGAGTACAGTAAATGATGTTTCTTATTACCCGACCTTTTCCACTATACGGCAAGGTGATTCCGAAAGCTTTAGAAATCCTACCAGGATTCATTATTACCAGCCACATTCTTGACGACATAAGACAAGCAGATGACACTGTGTTGGTAAGAGACACGAAAAGAAAACTACAAAAACTCAGACTGAAAATAGTAAAGGAAAGCGAGAAGAAAGGAATAAACATCAACGGTAAGAAGAGAGAATGCGTGTTTTTTTAGCAAGAAGATGGGCCCAAAATGCGAATAGCAAATTGGTAATACCAAAATCAAGGAAATATAAAAATTTAAATGTATAGGACGAAATGTGTGGCAATGAAATCCGAAGACGTATTGGGATAGCCAAAATGCATTCTAAAAACTAAGCAGAGTACTATAAAATAGTCAATTGTATTAGCAAAAGGATGATCCCAAAATGCAAAGAGGTGCCAGACAAGGATGGATTTTCTCACCGGATTATTCAGCCTGTACAGCGAGGCGATTCTAAGACAATTAGAAACCTCCTCAAGATTCATTATTGACATCCACAATCTTAACAACATTATATAAGCAGATGACACTGTGTTGATAAGAGAAAAAATACACAACCTTCTATAGAATTTAGTAAAGGAAAGCGAGAAGAAAGGATTAAACTTCAACTGCAAAAAGACACAATATCTGGTTATGAGTAAATGGAATTGCTAATAGGAAGTACCTACGTTTTTTGTTTTGTTTTATTTCGATTTTTTTTTTTTTTTTTTCATGGAAAAGATAATGGAATGGTTTCCCGTTGCTTTCTCCCTTCGCTTAGAAAAGTTGTCATTCAAAACTAGAGGACGTTATTTAACTAAGCAGGGTAACATGAATTCATGCCTTTCCCAAGTACGGAAGTAAAGGCAACTGTTTAGACCGAGATTTGAATTTGGCTCCCTTGTTCATTTTTCGGCACCGGTGATACGCCCAACATGCAAATTACAAATTGGAAATACCAGCATCAAAATAGTACAACAATTTAAATATCTGGTAAGTGTTTTAACAGAAAAATGAAATCTGAAGGTGCGTTGGGACAGCCAAAGATGTCTTCCAAAGGCTAAGCAAAGTATTAAGAAATAGAAAAATTTCGTTAGAAACAAAGAAAAGCGTAATGAACTGTTACGTCATATCAGACCTCCAACATGGCAGTGAATTCACCTCACAGATAAAGAAAAGACTTGAAGCAACTGAAATGTGGTTCTACAGAAGGATGCTGAGTATACCATGACTGAAGATGTGAGCAATGATGAAGTTTTAGGGAAAATGGGGAAAGAAAAGACATTTATGCTTATCCAGTAAGAACGTTGAGCGCACATAATGAGAAAAGAGCGATTGGAAAATTTGATGACATATTGAAGACAAGAAGGACAGAAGAAAATGTATAACCTACTTAGTGAGCTTCAGTCAATGGATGATGGATAAAGGTTTAGAAGAGATAAAAAGGATAAAATTTATTAAGAGTTACAAAGAACGGGAAATTGTGGAGAGCCATGATCGCCTGCGTCTTAAATCGACACGGCACAAGAGAAGAAACGCAGTTACGATAACGTCATATCTTCAAATGAAAACAATACAGTATAGAACTTTTCCGATTTCTTCTATTCACCATAGTTATTGAAGTTATTGAAATATATTTCCTCGTCATAAATATTAAACAGAAACATTTCATTTTCCTAAGTTACAAAATCCAATTACAATAAATTAATATAATTCCTAAACGAACGTCTGCGTAAATATGTGTTTTTGAGACAAACAGATAATTATGAAAAAGTTGCATATGACCCAGCGCAAAGTTCTTTAGATATGTATATTCCAGACGATCGCTTTCTTTAGAAACTTTAGACGCATACCAAGAAAAAACGAACGGAAGAGAATTTTCCAAAGTTAATTTAATCGAATGAACTTTCGAACAACTCTGGAGTTTCATCTTCGTTTATTGAATTTATCCATAAAATATTTGGCAATATTTACCAAATCAAGTCGGGTAGCGATTCGAAATATTTTATTAAAGGGAACTCTGAATGCAATCAGAACAATGACTCTCTGTTTACAGGCACATAAATCATGTTGCGACGCCATTTTTACTTATGCGCGGATGATAAAAAGGAAAAAAATGCCGTTGTTCAATAGGCAAACAAAAGATTGAGCAAATGATTTAATTAGTAACGAACATATTTTACCATTTGGCTATCACACATTTTACTTATTTTTATTTCATATCATAAATGTTTCTTTCATCTGAAATCACTGTACAGTGAACAAATTGAAATATTTATTGAATTGGGGAGAGAGATAGAGAGAGGGTGAAAGGCGGAGATATGAACAGACTGACATTCATTGATTTTTAAATAGCTGAGGCAGACCGAGATAGATAGATAGATAGATAGATAGATAGATAGATAGATAGATAGATAGATAGATAGATAATGAACAGTCAAGGATAGATAGATAATGAACAGTCAAGGATAGATAGATAGATAGATAGATAGATAGATAGATAGATAGATAGATAGATAGATAATGAACAGTCAAGGATAGATAGATAGATAGATAGATAGATAGATAGATAGATAGATAGATAGATAGATAATGAACAGTCAAGGATAGATAGATAATGAACAGTCAAGGATAGATAGATAGATAGATAGATAGATAGATAGATAGATAGATAGATAATGAACAGTCAAGGATAGATAGATAGATAGATAGATAGATAGATAGATAGATAGATAGATAGATAATGAACAGTCAAGGATAGATAGATAATGAACAGTCAAGGATAGATAGATAGATAGATAGATAGATAGATAGATAGATAGATAGATAGATAGATAGATAGATAGATAGATATGAACAGACTGACATAGATATATATGAACAGACTAAGAAAGTATGAACAGACTAAGATAGATAGATAGATAGATAGATAGATAGATAGATAGATAGGTAGGTAGGTAGGTAGGTAGGTAGGTAGGTAGGTAGAATTTGCAAGTCCACAAATTCTAATAAAATTGGTTTAAAACCTCGAAAGATAACAAATCTCTCCATATCTCATTCGCTGATTAAACTTTAATAAAAGCGAAACCTGTTAGATTCACAAATGTTTCCTATTTGTTCTCTATCTTATCATAGATAGATAGATTATGAATAGACTGAGATAGATAGATAGATAGATAGATAGATAGATAGATAGATAGATAGATAGATAGAAAGAGATTACGTTAGATCGATTTCTAAGACTGTAAATTAGTTATCAAATCAGAGTTAGTGACTCTTTCGAGATTACACTTTATCTGAGTATGCTAGAGAATGTCACGCTTTACGCAGCAAAGCATTGTGGCGATATGTCTGCGATACATATATACATACATTGTAAATATTGAAAAAGATTTTTATTTGGCTAATGATGATAATGACCTGATAATCTGATTCGCTTTACCGAAATATCTTCGATATTGAACAAAATTTTTTCAGTGCAAATTCTTGAATTTATCTTTTGGTAAATTATGGACGAAGATGTATATTATTGCAAAGTTCTTGGATTATAGAGAGCAGAAAATATTCGATCAAATTTTGGAAATTATAGCTTTAGAGTTTGTGGGAAAGAGAAAGACGGAAATTCTTTGGCCAAAGTACAAGAAAGAAAAGGTCATTTGTTGAGAAAATTACCCGGTGATAGTTGATTCTGACCAAAACAAACGTTCTTCTCACGACTTGTTTAAACAGTTTTATTCTCTATATTTATTTACTTGTAAAATAACTACCTTTGTAAAACAAGGGTGAAGACAACTGAAAGATACTTCCGCCATATCAGGAAAGATTTTCATAGAAGTTTTGAATCGATAATAATCTAATTTTCAGTTTCGGCCATTTCAGAAAGAAATGATCAACATTTATGTATTAGCTTTAACCATTTCTGAGCACAATGCCAAAACTGTAGCGCATAGAGAGAGAATCCAAAAGACGACATTCGAAAACTGTCCTGTAAAGTAATAATGTTAAACTTTAGGCTATGAATGGATGCGAAGATGTGAACATGTTAGGATGGTTAATACACATATATATGATATATATTGTAAACAGTCATTGAATGGATATCAGTTATAGATTATGAAATTTTTATACATACAATTTTAGTTCTAAAAATATAAACAGAAACGAACGAAAATATTTAATGATCAAAACGTACAAAAAATGTCACAAGACAAAGTGCGCAGGACATGTCACTTGTCAAAAGATATTAAACATGCAACTTGTCAAAACGCACAGAAAATGTCACTCATGAAAATGAACAAAATATGCAACTTGCCATTACGGACAAAATATGTCACGTGTCAAAGCGCAAAAGAAGATGTCACATGTCAAAACACACAAAACATGTCACTTGTCGAAAAGCACGAATAATATCACTTTTCAAAGCGCACGAACAATGACACTTGTGAAAACAAAAAAACATGGCACTTGCTAAAATATAAAAAAAAGTTCACCTGTCAAAACACTAAAACATGTCACTTGCTAAAATGCATAAAATATGTCACTTCGCAAAACGCACAATGTCACTTGACAAAACGCACAGAACATTTTTCTTGACAAAACGCACAGAACATGTCCCTTGCCAAAAGGCACAAAACATGTAACTTGTCCAAACGCAAAAAACACGTCTTTTGCCAAAAGACACAAAAAACATATCATTTAACAAAACGTACAAAACATGTCAATTGCCAAAAGTCTCAAAATATGTCACTTGTCATAAACACACAAAATAATTCACTTGACAAAAATGAAAAATAAGTTGCTTCACAAAACGGACAAAACATGTCAATTACCAAGGCGCAAAAAATAACATGATCCTCTCATAACACGAAAATATGTGACTTGCCAAAAAGCAAAAAACATGTCACTTCTTAAAACGTACGAACAATGTCACTTGTCAAAACGCAAGACATGCCATTTGCCAAAAGGCACAAAATAATTCACTTGCCAAAAGGCACAAAGCATGTCAGTTGTCAAAACACACAAAACATGACACTTGCCAAAACGTACAAAATGAATTCATTTGTCAAAAAGAAAATATGTCACTTGTCAAAATGCACAAAACATGTCACTAGTTAAAATGCAGTAAACATGTCATTTACCAAAACGTAAAAAAAAAACATGTTACTTGTTAAATTTCAAAAAGTATATTACTTGTCCAAAGTCACAAAACATTGCCTGAACCTACAAACAGGCAAAACCTGCAAACTCAAAAGCTAGGAAAATTAAATGACAACCACATACTAAACTAAAGCCTAAAAACTTTTAGCAAACATGTATCAAATTATTCAATGGACCTGCAGGAGAATAAAGGCAAACATAAATGAACTGCTTCTACTAATAACAGATCTGTCACCAGAATATTTTTGCCTTCAGATAATATACCTGGATCAAAATGACAAATTGAACATAAAATAATACCATCGATCCAACTACACAAATGACAATGGGCTTCGAGTTTGAAGCGGTTCATCCATTCTAATTAGGAAATGATGTCACTCAAAATAAAATATATATTTACAACTACTTTACAGGTGACTGCTTTTAAAGTAACCTTAAAGTGACTTTATTCAGTAAATGACTCTGAAATTCAGGAAATCATAAGGCAACTCCCTTCATCTTTTATAATACTAGGGGACTTTAATTGTCACAGCACTACATGGGATTGTAAGGACACAAACCAAAAGGAAAACATTAGATACAATAATTTACAAAAACTTTTGCTTACTTACATTATTCGGACTGTTATCCTCATCTTCATTGTCATATTCACAACGTTTCGGCTGTTGTACGCTTCGGCCTTCTTCATGTGATTGAAATTTTGAACCGAACTCCTTATGGCCCAGTGGATAAAGACTTTGGTTACATCTTATCAGGGATATTTTAAATTTGTTTAACAACCAGAGGCTCCACCTGTGATTTAAACTGTAGAAAGTTCAGTTAGAGTTTTAGTATCTGGTGGGAGCAAGATTCTGAAAAAGGCCAAAACACAGCCATTTCTACTTAATTTTACTCAGAAAACATGAGATAACCTTTAGTATAATGTCCAGGCTGGCACTTTCCAATCATGCCGAGAGACTGGGTTTAAGAGATAACCATTCTGATAAATTAAATTTGGTGAGATTCGAAACCGGGTCGGAAAATCAAAAAATTAACATTCTAACCACTCGGCTATACGCTACGCACGCATGCACACACACACACACACACACACACACACACATACACACACACACATACACACACACACATGCACACACACACACAAATACTGACATACATATATTTAAAGACTATATATATATACATATATTTAAAGACTATATATATATCTAAAAACAATATACTTTAAAACTCTCTCTCTCTCTCTCTCTCTCTCTCTCTCTCTCTCTCTCTATATATATATATATATATATATATATATATATATATATATATATATATATATTACCAAACTCCAAGCATTCAGTTGGACGTCCACTCTTACCTTACAAAGACAAATTGAAATGCAACTTGAAACGTCTCAACTTTGATCTGAAAATCTGGGAAGCCCAAGCATCAAACCGAAAGGAGTGACGTAAGATATGCTCCATTAAGTTAAAGGGTTTTGAGGACATTAGAATGAAGCACCGTGATCAGCTTTGTCAAGCTCTGAAGCAGAGACGCCATCAAAATCCTGCTTTAACTAATGTCATCTGTCAGTGTGGCTTTGTCGCCTGCAGCAAGGCTGATCTAGTATACAGACATTGATGGTGGATATTTTTGTTTCAATCTCCGTATAACCACACTGAAGATGCCTCATATGAGCCAAAAGCTTATGACCAACTTAATAAAAAATATATCCAAATGTTGGGCAATTTTTTGTCTTTATTTTCACCAGAAACTTTAGAACGACTCATGGTCAGACATAATAGACATTCATTGTCTGTTATATTTAATATATATATATATATATATATATATATATATATATATATATATATATATATATATATATGTAAGTATAAACTGTGAGGACATTGTTAATAAATATTTCATGGCTACCACTATCTTCTGGCATTATATGATCATCCGAATATATCGTCCTCCTCTTTTTGTGGGTTCATTCTACATATGCAACTTGGGGACTTGACAGTATTTGCTCTTAATGAAAGTGTTACTTTACTGGTTAATAGTTGCCTACTAGTTGTAGTCGTGATTTAGTTGTAGGTAGCATAACAGAATTCGTTTTCGTCTCTGCATTTGGAAATGAGATCTGTCTATTTTCCTATATGTTTATATTGTTCTAAAAATGTGATAATTGTTATTTTCTCTTCGAGGCAAAGGTTGGTTAAAAGGCTGATTTTTCCGTTTTCCCACCTTATTTCGGCTATGTTATGATTTGTATTTTAAGTTCCATGTGAATTTGAAGAATTCAGGGCGATGTACATATTTTTGTTTATTAAATGATATTTTGTGCAACTTCTCTTATATGCTGGATATTGGCAATCATGGTTCTCCACAACATCTCATCCTTTTTAGCTCGGAATAATGAATCTCTTGTTACTATCCCTCCCGGTCATTGTTTTGCCGTCTATTTAGACAGGCTCGTTAGGTAGGTTACTCACTATTTTCCACTCCTCAACTTCAATATGTCCCCAAGTACTCTTTTCACATTAGGTGCCTAAACGGCCTCAACTATCTCTTTCTCATCCTGACAATAAATGTCATTTTTATTTCTATTTTTGCTACGAGCACTGTACATTTCATTCTCATCATCCTTCTGTAGAACGACTTCTTTGTTGTCCAAATCTCTTCCTCGTCTTTAAGGAAACTGTCCAGCATTCACTGCCAAGTAAGAAGTCTGTCATGTGTTACATAGCAGTTCAACAGTCTTTTCTTTGTTTATAAATAAATTTTCCTATATCTTAATACTTTGCTTAGCTTTCGGAAAACCTCTTTCTCTATTGCAATGCGCCTTTAGCTTTCGGCGTCATATTTTCCATCCTCTATTAGGACACTTGCCAAATATTTAAATGTTCGTAGTTGTTTGTTTTTAGTGTATCTAGTTCTAGTGCGACACCAAAATTAGAAGTTGCATTGGGATAGCCAAAGATGCTTCCCAATATCTAAGCAGAATATTAAAAGACAGGAAATTAGAAACTGAGAAAAGAGTTCTGAAATTCCGCAGGATATCTATCCTTCTGTATGGCTATGAATACTGAGCAATCTTCTCAGAGATGAAGAAGAAACTTGAAGCAAGAGAAAAATGCTTCTAGAGAGGATGCTGACGATACCATGGATCGAACGTGTGAGCAACTACGTGGTTTTATAGAAAAATGGAAACAAAATGAAAAACTTGTACTTAACAACAGGAAGAGAGTATCTGTCTACATTTCTGAGATGAGGTATAATGTACACCATTTACATTGTTCGGACTATCATCCTTATCTTTGTTGCCATATTTATTCCAACATTTTGGCCGTAGTACTCTCCAGCTTTACACAAGAACACATGGCACAGTGGATAAAGGCGTTAGTTAGATCCAGTGACAGGACCCAAAGAGTGCAATACCTGGTTAAGGCGGTGCAGAACTTGGAGAGGGGAATTAATACAACACACCTAATTAAGTAACCCTCTACCCTGAGTGGTTCTTGGGCCTTGTATTGGGTGAACATTAGTAAGAATATTCGGATGGGATAATCGACCTTATTTAATTGACAATAGGTATTGATACACTTTCGACATGGTTCAATTTCGGTCTTTTCCTGGTGTTAAGTATAATCTTCCTTTTTGGTATCTGCCTATATTTCTGAGATGAGGTATTATGTACACTATTTACATTATTCGGACTATTGTCCTCATCTTTGTTGTCATATTTATCCCAACGTTTCGGCCCTTCAGTATCTGTCTATATTTCTGAGATGAGGTATTATGTACACTATTTACATTATTCGGACTATTGTCCTCATCTTTGTTGTCATATTTATCCCAACGTTTCGGCCCTTCAGTATCTGTCTATATTTCTGAGATGAGGTATTATGTACACTATTTACATTATTCGGACTATTGTCCTCATCTTTGTTGTCATATTTATCCCAACGTTTCGGCCCTTCAGTATCTGTCTATATTTCTGAGATGAGGTATTATGTACACTATTTACATTATTCGGACTATTGTCCTCATCTTTGTTGTCATATTTATCCCAACGTTTCGGCCCTTCAGTATCTGTCTATATTTCTGAGATGAGGTATTATGTACACTATTTACATTATTCGGACTATTGTCCTCATCTTTGTTGTCATATTTATCCCAACGTTTCGGCCCTTCAGTATCTGTCTATATTTCTGACATGAGGTATTATGTACACTATTTACATTATTCGGACTACTGTCATCATCGTTGTCTCCATATTTATTACAACTTTTCGGCTTTGTTTCCCCAAAGGCACATGGCACAGTGGATAAATGCGTTAGTTATATCCAGTAACAGGACCCAAAGAGTGTGAGTTCTGATTAAGGCGGTGCAGAACTTGGAGGGGGGAATTAACGGGAGATAACTGATAACTGACATCCATTAGACATGGCACGTGGAACTAGAACAGTCTACCCCAGTGAGCGAAATAAAGGGTTCAGTTCGACATTCCAACCACCTGAAGAAGGCTGGAGCGTACAACGGCCGAAACGTTGTGATGGCAACAAAGATGAGGATGATAGTCCGAACAATGTAAATAGCGTATCAGGAAGAGAGAGTTGAACTTTCTGGGGCACATAATGAGAAAAGAGGGCTTGGAAAATTTGATACTCACAGGACAGATTGAGAGCAAACAACACATAATATACTTGATAGGTAAATGGGTAACACCGCAGGTTATAGGAGAAACAGCAAAAGACAAAATTTATTACCACCTACAAGAAATAGGAAGTTGTGGAAGGCCATGATCATCTACGTCCTGAGTGGACACGACACATAAAATGAAGTTTGTAGTTTGCATCGTTGGGTATTCCTCATCTTGACTATAATATATTCTGTTGTCTTAAAATTTATAGTTAGTCCTTTCTTCTCACTTTCCTTTACTACTTCCTCTGGGATTTACTGCAGATTCCTATCAGTTGCCTGTTATCAACATTGTGTCATCCACATATCTTAGGTTGTTAAGATTCTTTCCGATTCTCTGGTGGAGCTTCATTCATAATCACCTTCGCTGTAAAGACTGAATAAGTTACTTCAAAAGACATAACCTTGTCTTACGCGCTTTTCTATTTTGTGCATTTTTCTATCTGTAGGAAGGAAGTATGTATTATTCTAATATCTTTCTCAAATAATTCAATTGTAGATGTTCAAACTGATCTTTGTATCGTAATTTACCAGGCGCCCCTGCAGCCTATATAAAACATAGGTATACATTCTTTTGCTTTTGTATTTCACTTTCTGATATCATTCTGAGCATAAATACCAGGTTTCTTGTTCCGGTAACTTTAAAGAAACCGCATTAATCTTATCCTATTTCCGGTTTAATTCTACTGCACACACTCTTCATCAGAATTCGGATGATAAGTTGGCTTATGTGGCTCAATGGGCTGATTGTCCGATGGCGCTTGCACGTAAATTTTGAATCGTCATCGACTTTATCTTGTATCCAAGCATTTAATTTCATCGTTGGTGATCGCTTCTTTTATGATAATGATGGTGTTGATGTCTAAAATCGCCGCCATCCTGCAGGCTCAGGACTAAAAACTTCCAGTTTCACCAAAACCTGCTCCAGTCATCCATTCCCTATCACCGTTGGGCTTTACAAGAGTTGGTTGGGGGTGAAAGAAAATCAAAGTAGAAGAAAGTGCCGATGGCTTGAATTTGATTAAGGTGGGCCTCAACTTGCCAGGAAGTTACCCACACACTCTATTTTATGACTTTTGTCTGCTACATATCTAAATTTTGAAGCTGTTTTAGCTTACAGAAAAGGAAATCTATTGTATTTGAACAAAAGTTCCTAGATGGCGTTTAAAGCCGTAATTTTGTTTCACACGTGACTGAAATTTATTATATATATATATATATATATATATATATATATATATATATTCTGAAAAGTGGAATATTAACACAACTTTCTATATGATTCGTGTTTGGATATCGAATTTTACATGTTTTCACGTTAAAAGTGAAAATGTATGATAATGTGGCGCATTTTCGTCATTCGATGCTCTTTTATTTACGAAAAGAAGAATACGCTGCACAAACAACAAAAGAGATAAGTGCCATTTATGGTGGTGGTGCCATAGCTTAAAATACCTCTATGTAGGTAGTTCATTTGATTCAGAAGTGAACATTTTGCCGTGGAAGACCGAGAAATTTACAACAGATTCGTATCCCTGGAATATTTGGCTTTTTCCAAAGCTAAAGTCACCGTTGAATAGTGGAAGACCAGATGATGAAGAAAACGCCGGTGTAGCTGACAGCAATCCTTAATTACAAGCTGTTTTCAAAAGAGAATGTAGCAGTAAACAAGTGTATGAGATGATGAGACGAATGATTTGAGAAGACAAGCGTAACATTGCCGTAGGTTTAGAGACTGTTTCTTTTATATTAAACGTTTGGATCATTCCTGGAAAGATTCGTTTATACGAAGAGGGAACATTTAAATTATATGGATGAAGATAAGAGTCGTAATAATTCTTAGAAAATAAGAAGGAAATTGTTGGACATAAATGAATTTGACTTCATTATAGAGTTAAACTGTAAATTTTATCCATGAAGAAAATATAAGCTTACAAATGTACTAGAAGATAAAAGGTCAGAAAAAAATCACATCGACAAAACAATTTATTTTGTTCGATTTTCTTTACAGAGCTTAAAACAGTAAAATTTAAAAGAAAGGAAATTTAAAGATTTATTTTTTTGAAGAAACTTATTGACACTTAGAACAATGTTAACAAAACATGTTTTTTTCTTCCCTATAAAATGTCAGTTGATGGTGAGCGATTTTAGATTGTATTGATGGTATAAATAATTCTCCGTTTAAAATAATTGTAAAAATCAAACTTTTTCGTTTCTGGTAAAAGTCAGAGTAATAAGCAACATTTAATGAATGCTGATCTACAAAAATTATTTCAAAAAAATTTCCCTATTTTTTATGACGCTACCAGTTTACTTAAGTTGTGTCATCATTTGAAAATTAAATTAAAATTCCTGCATGAAAAAGACAATTGCACATAAAACAATGTCAAAAAATTATTTTTTTTCCTGATTTTCCTATAAAATTATGAATTCATTGAAAGAGAAACTTAATATTTATTCTTAAAATAGTTTTATACATAAAACAATGACCACAAAATTTGTTCACTTTTAATGATTGTCCATAGAGAATATTGAAATGATTCATTGAAGAATAAAGACTGATAATTCATTGAGAGAAAAAGCTTGACAAAAGGCAATGTCAACAATAAACTTGATTATCCATAAAATACAAAAGATTGAATAACAGGCTAAATTAGAATCTCTTGCTTTTGTGTACAAATAGTCTTGGAGAAGGGACAACTCATAATTCAAAACCATTAAAGCATTGAGAAGCCACTCCACTACCTTTCGCAAGAAGTAATGTTAATTCACAGATAATAAAGAAAATGTATCTGTAAAAAGCTATGATCTTCCTGAAGGCAGATAGAATTAAAAAAAAAAATTAACTTATAAGAGCTATGATTTCAAATATACAGCATATCTGGCAACATTGGTTACGGCTTTCAACTTTCAATGTAAATATGTGTGAACGCGAAAACTTCAAGCAAAGCGTTTTCTCCATTATAATGAAACCTTATACCAGACTTGTTTTAAACATTCTAAGTGAGTATAGATTCTGAAAGACTGTATTTTCCCAAAAGTTTAATGTTTCACGGTTAATTTAAAAAAGAGAAATGAACAATTTAATTTCCCTCTATAAATGTCTCTTGAAATCGCCCTGTTTTCAATTTTATTGCATCATAAATGCAAAAAAACATGCCGATGTTTGTTATACGAATTGTGATCTGGCAACGGAACAAAGAATTTATTGCTTGTAAAATTTGGGGTAAATATAAATGCTTCAAGATTTTCATCTATTTCTTTTTAATTTTCTTCTCTTTTTTTTTTGTTTATATACTTTATGTTTTACATTTTATCCACAGCAATGATATTTTAAGCTTATTATTTACAATCTGATGTAATCGTTTATATATATATATATATATATATATATATATATATATATATATATATATATATATATATATATATATATATTGATTTCCTGTTTCGGGAAATATTTTATCCGGAAAAAAAAAAATAAATGAGTAACAGATATACATACGCACACACACACACACATGTACACACGCACACACACACACGCACGCACACACGCACACACATATGTATACACACACACGCACATACATAAGCACACGCGCGTTTTTTATTATGCTTTTATACACTTCATTATACAATTTTTCTGACAGGCAAAGTTTCTATTTGCGCTGAGAGTTGTAAAATATTTTGCTTTTCTGTCCGAACATATCGTCGTTTTTATTATTATATAGTTACAACTGAACAAATTTTATATGAGAAACAAAAGAGAACTTTTATCTCTCTATCACTTTCCCTCTACATATCACTGTCTTTTTCTTTCTCTCTATCTTTCAATTTCTTAATATCATATTTAGTCTCTACTTTTGTATCGAGCAATGTCTTTTTTTAAATAATAACAAAAATACTAAAGAACTTTGGATTATTTACCTAACGAGTTTTTATATATTTTCACACACATATATATATATATATATATATATATATATATATATAATAATAATAAAAAAGCACAATAGGAAAATTATCAACAAACCACACGAACAAATTAAACCCACGTGCAACTGCAGAATAAAGAACGAATGTCCCTTAAACGGAAATTGTCTACAAAACAACGTAATATACCAAGCCACGATAAAATCACCAGATAACGAAGAAAAAAGTATACATAGGAGTAACTGAAGGACCCTGGAAGCAAAGAAATTATACACACAAAACATCGTTCACAAATAGTAAATATGCGAACAGTACTATGCTTTCTAAGTATATCTGGGAAATAAAAAAACAAAAACGCACATCACACCAAAATATCTTGGAAGATAAGGAAAAAGTCATCAGCCTACAACAACCAATCAAAAACTTGCAAACTTTGCTTGGAGGAAAAAAATAGCTATCATTACTTTCCCCTGACCAAAATAAATTATTAAATAAAAGATCCGAGCTCATCTCAAAATGCAGGCATGAAAATAAATTTTTACTACGTAACCTAAAAAATGAAAAACGGAAAAAATAAAATAAAAACAAATACAATAATAATAATAAAAAATAAATAAATAAATAAAATAAATAAATAAATACTATGTTGCTTAAAAACCGAAAACCAAAAAGAGAAAATATAAAAATAAATTGACCTAAATTCATCCAAGTAAATAAATAGGCAAACCAATCCCAAATTAAAAAAATGTTCCCGCCAAAAAAATAATAGTTAGAATGAACTACAACAACCAAACAAAACTGTTAAATACGTGATATAAACAAATTTTTACTACGTTAATAAATAAATAAATAAAATAAGAACAAAAAAAAAAAATAAATAAATAAATAAAATAAAAAAATAAATAAAATAAAATAAAAATAAATAAAACGAGCAATATAACTTGACCCAAATAAATGAACAAAGCGACTTCCGGTAAAAATAACCGCCATAATAGAATACCCACAATGCACCACTAACCCGTATATATATAAATAGCCGAGAAAATAACAGCACACGTGGCCTGACGATTGCATATAGCATGAAACAGACTGTCGCCTCTAAGTGTTGACTTCTATGTTCACTTTTATATTCACACGCTCTATCTCTGATATTGAGCACTTTATCCCATAAATATAGCACTCCTTAAGACTATATTTCTTTATATATATATATATATATATATATATATATATATATATATATATATATATATATATTCCATGACTTTGTTTCTCATCACGGTCAGATAAAAAATACTGTATTATTGGCTGGACATGTATTTATGTTTTTATTCATAGACGCTTATTAAACACCCTAACTAAATTTTTGAAATGTTATTTTTACTTCACTAAAAACTGTTAATACGGTCACAATATTACAATAACTCATTATTATTATTGTTCAGTATCTGTCTATATTTCTGAGATGAGGTATTATGTACACTATTTACATTATTCGGACTATTGTCCTCATCTTTGTCGCCATATTTATTACAACGATTCGGCTATTGTACGCCCCGAACGAATTGTCGAATTGAACCCTTTATTTCGCTCACTGACGTAGAGTGTTCTAGTTCCACGTGCAAAGGACACATGGCATAATGGATAAAGATGTTGGTTAGGCCAGCGACAGGACCCAAAGTGCGTGAGTTCAATACCCGGTTAAGGCAGTGGTGAATTTGGAGAGGGGAATTAACAGGAGATAAGTGACATCCATTAAACATGACATGTGGAACTAGAACAGTCTACCACAGTGAGCGAGATAAAAGGTTCAGTTCGACATTCCAACCACCTGAAGAAGGCCAGAGCTTACAGCGGCCGAAACATTGTAATAAATATGGCGACAAAGATGAGGAGAATAGTCCGAATAATGTAAAGAGTGTATTATTATTATTTTTATTTTCTTTGATTTCTGGCGTTTACACATTTCTTTCCGGGTCCCGCCCAGGTCCTAAGGTTAGAAATGGCATCATGACACTTTGCACTAGCAAAAAAAATTACATAGATAAAGCCTTTCGTAAAGTGTGGGCTGTACTTGTCAGAACAGTTTTTGTATCTCCTTGAGGCATGGACTTCCAGGAATCCCTTCAATTAGTCTACTGCAATCTTTTCCAACCAGTCCTAGGGCTCCAACTACAACAGGGATTGTTGATGTTCCCATATACCACATTTTCGACATTTCTATTCCAAGGTTCTTGTATTTTGACAGCTTTTCGAATATCTTCAAAGATACATTGCAGTCAGCAGGGACTGCCATATCAATAAGGAGACACCGTTTTTGTTTGTGGTCTTCAATAACAATATCTGGGCGGTTGGCCTTGATTGTTCTGTCAGTGTGTATTGTGTAATCCCATAGAATTGTAACAGGTCCTATCTCCGTAAACGGGTCTGGGTGGTGTTCATACCAGTTTCTTTCAGTTTCCTTCCCGTAGAAGTTGCAGATTTTCCAGTGCAGATATTGGCCCACTCTGTCATGCCAGGTTTTATATTCAGTGGGTGCCAACATCGTGCAACCTGATACAAGATGATCAATCGTTTCTGGATATTTATCACAGAATCTGCATTTTGGGCTGACACGATATTTTAGTATATGTGCTTCATAATTCCTAGGTATGTGCTTGATATTATTTCTTCCTACGTTCTGTTTTTCGTTTACAACCGGAAATCTTCCATTTTGTGTGACTTTCATCAAATCGTATAACCTCCTTTCGAAGGATATTTGCATTGGCAAGTAACACTGACTTCTGAAACTATTGGGTACTAGGCTTTATTTCGTGGTATAAACCCCAATGATAGCATTTATTATCATTGTGTGTGTTATTAACTTGCCAGAGAGTAATTTTACCAAATCCCCTCCGCGGTTTTTGAATGAAAAGGGCGTTGTAATTTAGTTATCTATGCATATTTGAGACGTTTTGTTTAGATGGAGAGGGTTTTGAAGATAATATACGCACTCCTGCACCCATGATATTAATTGTCCGTCTTCATCATATCAAACGCCTATATCACAATGGGGATCATTGTAGTTTTAAGTTTCCACATTTTTGTTATTTCAGTTTGCAAGACCTCATAATTTGACACATTTTGAAAATTTTTAAGAACGTTGGAATCTAATTGGCAGATTCCTTTCATCATTATTATTATTATTATTATTTCCTTTGATTTCTGATTTGTACTCATTTCTTTCCGGGTCCCAGTCAACGACATAAGGTTAGAAAAAAAAACATATTTTACATAGACAAAGCCCTTCGTATAGTGTGGGCTGTACTCGTGAGAACAATTTTTTGTATTTCTTTAAGGCATGGGCTTCCAGGAATCCCTTCAGTTAGTCTACTGGAATCTTTTCCAACCAATCCGATGGCTCCAACTACAACAGGGATTGTTGATGTACCCATGTGCCACATTTTTGAAATTTCGATTTCAAGGTCCTTGTATTTTGATAGATTTTTGAATATATTCAAAGATACATTGCAGTATGCAGAGACTGTCATATCATCAATAAGGAAGCTCTTTTTTTGTTTATAGTTTTTAATAACAATATCTGGGCGGTTAGCTTTGATTGTGTGTCAGTGTGTATTGTGTAGCCCCATAAAATTGTAGCAGATACTATCTCCGTAACCGGGTCTGGATGGTGTTCATACCACTTTCTTTCAGTTTCCTTTCTATAGAAGTTATTATTATTATTATTATTATTATTATTATTATTATATAGGGATGTTGGAGGTAATTGACATATAACTAGGGCTGGATTTGATTTACAAATATGCAATACACAACAGCTGGTCGAATGGAAATAGTCACTAGTTACATCCAATAATTCAATGATTCAAATATAAATTCTGTAGACAGAACAATTTATGCTAGAAAAAAGCCGTTTCAGAAAATTAAGTTACTCGAAATTTGGCTCAAAAATGACGGAGATATTATTTTTGGAAAAAAGGAAGCTTAAATTGTACGCATTAATAAAAGATCATTAGAAATATAATAGCAAAATAAAATTGTAATTGCATTGATAAGAATTAATGAAACATCCTTATAATATAAAGTTTTATTTTGAATAATAATCCATTATAAATGGCCTAGCAGACTGTGAAACATCATTTAGTAAGTAGGTTTCAGCATGAAACCTTACAAATAATTTTCGATGCTTTCATTCACATTAACTAGTCCGTGAACAGTGCAAATTTTATGAAAATTCTGTCGTATTTTTACCTATCTTAAAATTAAAAGTGTATTATGCTAAAAGTTTTACTAATTTGTTCTCACCTTCCATGTTCGAATAAATAAACACTCTCCAATTTTATAATTTTTTTAAAGATCCATACCGATATGATAGCTATCCTATAGAATGAAAAGCGATCTTTTTTAATAAAGTTAGTTAAGCTAAATTCTCCTAAAGGTCAAAGTGATTTCATCTGCAGGGAAAGTGATGGCCTCATTTTTGTGGGATATAAAGGTATTGTATTTATTGACTATCTTCAAAGGGACTATCTTATCAATGGAGAGTACTATGCTAACTTTCTGAGGCAGTTACGAAAAGCTATCAAGACCACACGCCAAGGAAAACTGACAAAAATGTTCTTGCTTTATCAGGACAATGGCTACTATGCGTAACCGTGGCTTTTAATTAGTGGATCACCTTCCCTATTCTTCTGATTTGTACGAATCTGACGATCATCTGTTCCCCAACATGAAATAACACTTGGCTGGGAACTAGTATCGAAGTGATGATGACGTCATATCTGCTGTTGATGACATTTTTTACCAACATGATGTAAGCTTCTTCATCAATAACATCCAAGCACTGTAACACCGATGGATAAAGTGTGTAGGCCAAAGGTGGACTCTGCTGGCCTCATTTGGTCACAGTCTTGAGAGTATCTTTGTCAGTCTATGAACTTATCAGCCGACCCTCGTATATGCCTTGAAGCACTGATTTTTTTTTAATGAGAAAGAGATGCTCATCTTCTGTTATCGAGTCGCCATGTTGAAAAATATTCTGTGATGTGGAAAAGAAAAACGATCAAACGGAAGAATGAGATCAACACGAATGACAAATTTTACATGCAGCGCCGTTGGGGAAAAAAAGAGAAAAGAAACTATATTCAATTGAAAGACAACCCAGTCCTGATGATAGGAAATGACTTAGGAAAAATGCTCCATCATTTTGTTGAGGCCCTATATGTCTTATTCTTTAAACAGAAAATAAGAATGGCAGCAATTAATACAATCAAAGATGTGCATATTCCGACGACAAAGATTAAGCTGCATACATTGTTTATTAAGCTATTCTTGTAAACCAATTCGCTCGTATAACGGTACGGTAATAATAGCGTTTTCCCTATAAGAAAACATTTGGCATTCATTGACCGAGCAGCCAGTGCCGTTTTCGGTTGAAATTTATAAAATATTTGTGTTAAAACAAGTTTTTTAAGAAAGTAGTCCAATAGCTATTATCACGCTTTCCAGTATTGATGGGGGTGTCCTTCCTATCCGAAAGTGGTGTACAATATTAATGTTTTAATTATGACATTATTTTCTCTTTGAATTACACGTGCTATCCATTTTAGCTATTGCAGCTATTGGTAGTCTTCAAATTATGTGGTTACTGTTAATTGGTACAGTTCTTTGTGTTTCTTTAGCGCCAGCCCAAAATGTTGGTAGAAGGATCATCTTTGCCAAGACACCCAGTCTTCACTCGCTCAACGACTATTTCACCATTGATCTTAGCAATACAGAAAGTTCTATTCTAATTGATTGACTCGCTATTGTGACCTTGTACCAGATATCTATATCAGCTGCGCTATGTAGATTTTACTAGCATATACCGCAAAATTTCCCTTAATAGCTAGGGTCCACTATCGCTAAAACTTGATTTAAAAAAAAAACAGAATGAAATTCTTCAAGTAGTGTTGAACTGTGCATAAAAATCAGTTCTTCAAAATCAATCTGAAACTAACCCCACTTCTTTTATGCGTCGTATCATTTCGTAATCATGGCTCTCCGCAACGTCTCGTCCTTTGTATCTTGAAGCAATGTTTGTTCCCTTTACAATCGCCCTACATCTTATTGGATATGGGAAGGAGCTGCCAAGTCTCCATTTTCCAGCCTCGATAGAGACCAAAAGCGTCACCGCGCGTCCCTGTGAGTGATTGAC
The DNA here is from genome assembly GCA_903632075.3 of Acanthosepion pharaonis. NCBI lineage: Eukaryota > Metazoa > Mollusca > Cephalopoda > Sepiida > Sepiidae > Acanthosepion > Acanthosepion pharaonis. Next base: position 3,333,727 of record CAHIKZ030000003.1, read on the forward strand.
TACCACCTTCTTTTCTACAGACCTCTCGCTACTCTACCGCTATTTCCATGGAAAATGTTCAGACGAAATACAATCCTTAGTTCCACCAGTTTTAGCCTTCGAAGTTAACACTCGCCATGTTACACACATTGTAGCGAACTATCCTCACTCATTTCACAATTTATTGATGCGACGTAAGTTCCACTCAAAGCAACTTCTTCCAACAAACCGCTGCTTTGTGAAACCGACTCCCAAGTGGATGCTTCACCGATCACTTAACCTATTCTAACGTTAACAGTTATCTTCCTTATATATCCGCATAAACTGTATCTCTTAATCTGTAACCATCTACCTAGAGTGGCTCTTTGGTCTTGAACATTATTATAAAACTGGCATGAGGAGAATTTAGCTTTAATTAACTTTATTAAAAGATCGTTTTTGATTGCATTGTGATAGCTGTCATATAGGTATGGATTTTTTGTTAAATTATGAAAATTGGAGAGTTTTTGTTTATTCAAACATGGAATGGGAACAAATGAGTAATGTTGGTGCGTATTATACGGCGGGGATTTAGTCAAGATTTCTCCCTTGATTGCCAACAATGACATGCAAGTAGAAAAGACGGGCGCTGTGATTGGTTTTCGGTGATGACATGGTAATAGCTTTACACTTTTTCCATGTTCGGTTTCACAGGTTCACAGAACCATATGATGATGTTGAATCCCATTAAATATATTAATCACATTAAATCCCATTAAATCGAATCCCATCAAATTTCTTAGTCCCGTTAAATCTAATCCCATTAAACGCATTAACTCCATTAAACCGAATCCCATTAAACGTACTCATCCCATTAAATCCTATTAAATCGAATCCCATCGTATCCCATTAAACGTATGCGATAAAAAGAGGAAGAGCCTCGTTTTGGAATGTTAAGGATCGCCTTCAGATTATTACGAACTTTATACTTTCTGCTTTTTTTTCTAATGGGGAAAATATTTGTTTTTATTTTTTTATTTTTTCTTAATATCTACGCTATTATAATATTGTATTACGTTCTTTCTCATGTTTGGTTGTCATATATGCGTTTTTAAAATACCTTTTCCAATTATTATATTTAACCTTTGAGCTCTGACCACCGCTTTACCGGTTGTAGAAAAAAATGACGTAATACCCAGTCACCGGTTGAACAGTGGTAGAGAAAAATGACAATGCCAACCTACCGGTTGAACGGTGGATAAACACTTCTATTTCTATATCTACCGTGAAACATTACATAGCAATTCTTTGCGAATTTTCACTCAGAAGCTCAGAAGGCAGAAGGGTTAAAGTTGTTCAGGAACACAGGGCTCAAAGGGTTAATATGGACTAATTCAGTTTGTTACTTAGTGACAATAGAAAAGTCTCCCTCCACTTGATATCTACTAGTTTCTAATGTTAATATCAGTTTACCATAATTATATTAATAATCCTTTTAGTAATTCCCGTCCTTGGTAAGACGATAAACTACATCCAACAGTAAAACCTCTGATCATGACGTTTTGAGGAGCGTGGAAAAACCTCTTAATTGTTGGTGTTCCCAGGTCCATCCTGACCCGGGGTGGTAGCATCTGTTAGGGTCCCAGCCATAGGCAAATAGTGAACCCCCCCAGACTGGGGTCAAAAGCTGAAAGTATAATTTAATAAAAATAATAAATTACTAGTAACGGATTTTTGTAAAAAGAAAAGATTACTCAAGCTCCCAAGAAAATCAAATTTCGGTATTAAATGACCCATACGGAGTTGATGTGCCATCAAAGAAACAAATATAATAATGATGCCAAGCATCATTATTATATTTGTTATATTTGTTAATATTTATTATATTATTATTATTTTTTTTACCGGGTCACCTGGTAAAAACAGCAATTAAGAGGTCTTGCTGCGTGATGTAGTTCATCGTCATACCCAGGACAAGCTGGCGTTATCAGACGAGTTGGAAGCCGAAACTGGACATGACATTGGATCCGAATTTGATTTCAGTGTTGCACTTCTCCTAGTCTGGTTGCCAACTCAGGGGAATGTTGGAATTAAGAGTTTGTTTTTTTTTTTCTTCTTCTAGATGTTGGTCCTGCTATTTACCCATAGCTGATGGGGAAGAGATGGATTTACGCATTTCCCAAGATTATTAGTACGTAAGTGAATGTAATGAACTTGATTGGAATTCGAAGTCGGCTCTTCGATTCCTCAACCCATGCCGTTATACCTTCAATAGTTCCTTTCTTTTACTGTTATGATTAGTCTTTGATTGTTTCTTTATTAGATTTTCTACATTCGACCAGAGATAACCTTTTCTACTTTACTGGTTCTGCCATTTTTGATGTCTAAACATTTCCTTATTAAGCCAGTCAAATCTCTTTTGCGTGGTAGCGTGTGTTTCTTAAGTTTTTTTGCTTAATTTCATAAATTCTGAGACATTTCTTGACATTATCGCCTGTCTTCATCTCATGAGATTCAGATTTCGCCTGTCATTCATTTTCTTTTTTGCTTTACTTTCTTTCAACGTTATTTCATCTTCTGTTGTCGCTTTAAAGTGATTCAATTGCAGTTCATAACCTGTCCTCAAGTTTTCATATTTGTTCTTAACTGTGACTCCATTTTTCGTTTGTTATGTAGCATTTCGTTATAATGTTTCCCGACTGTTTTGGGTTTCTTTGACTTTTATAGATTGCTTCCTAATTTACATATCACTATGGAATGCAAACCTATGGTTTACAATTACCATGTTTCTAAAACGTTTGTTAATGGTTGAGAAGTCGACTTGTTTTTTGGGACATATTCTTTCGGCCTTTTTCAATCCTATATGCCTCTTGGTTCTTCTTCAAACCAAGGACATTTTTTTTTAATTAATTGGCCATCAGCTTTAAATCAATCCGTTTTCCTCTCCACTCGTTGCGTGACCCACGTCCATAATTACCAATCGTTTCTATTTACGATCAGGTTTATTATGTGTGTTATGTTATGTACATTATGTGTGTTATGTTATGTACATTATGTGTGTTATGTTATGTACACTATGTGGGTTATGTTATGTACACTATGTGGGTTATGTTATGTACATTATGTGTGTTATGTTATGTACATTATGTGTGTTATGTTATGTGCATTATGTGGGTTATGTTATGTACATTATGTGTGTTATGTTATGTACACTATGTGCGTGCAGGTGTTTTAACGGTTAGCGACTTGGAAAGAAAAATCGATGAACCGAATTCAAATTTCTGCCAAATTCGTTACGTTCACTTGGTAAAGCCATGCGTCCATTTCTTCTTCCGCAGATATCGGTTAAACATCAACGATGAATTCTCTTCCTTTAAGGTGGCAATCTATCTAGGAGAAGGAAACTCTTAATTCACAGTGTCAGGCTATTTCAACCAAGGCATTCCACTGTTGCTATGAATTCTGTGCCCCATTGATCTTTGGGTTAAGGGAAAAGCGGCCTGACCTATTATGCGCAATATGTGTATTTACAAAGCTTAATTTAATACAGTCTGAATGAAATCGGGTTCCCAAAGAGGATTGAAACTACCAGCTTATTGTTCACAAGACTTAACTGCTATCTATTGTACTGTAATATTCGTCTTGTGCATTCCATTTAACGAAAATTATGAGCGGTTCCTGTTAAGTTATTCCGAAAGAAATGGTTTACGTCTAGTTAGTTAAGCAGTGTAAAACCTGGTAAATCTTTGGAAGGGTTACATCTTTACAAAAATGAAGTTATTTAAGAAACTTGGAAATTCTGTGCAAAACAAAATAAGTTTATTGAATGAAGGTTTGTAATTTAATTTTAATTGCGTGCGTGTTGATGTTTGGATGAGAAAAAAAGATTTACTCACAAATATCTTTGCTGATTTCCTTTCTTCAGTTAATTATACGAGGTTACAGGGATAAATATAGGTCTGAAGAAGTCTGAGATTTTATTAAGGCCAACATTAATAAAAGTCACGATCAGAGAGATAGGAGGAGGGAGAAGGCGGGTTTTTTCTGATTAAATCATTTGCGCTACTTAGGCTACAAATTAAATTTTTCTCAAATAAATTCATCAATTTTCCATTTTTATCATTTAGAAAATATTTATTTGTAAATATTTTCACGTTTTTCTTTCTTTAATGTATTTTTTTTCTTCTTTTTTTCCTTTCACTTTTGTTTTCCTTCTTACGCTCATTGTTTTCTTTTCTTCAAATCTCTTTCTTTCACAATGATTCTTCATTTCATTTTCCTTTCATTCATTTTCTTTTCATTGTTTCCTTCGTTTTATTTCATTTATTTAAAAACTTTATGTCACTGATTAATTTTTTTTTCTATTATCCATTCCTCTTTTAATTTTACTGATACATTAAATCATGATTTTTGGCGCTATCAGTGTGGGAGGGCGAATCCAACGCGTGGCACCATTGGAAAATGCCTTTGACCCAAGACTTGTGGATGAAATCAGTTAGACGTAACTCTTTGGGGAACCGTCAATAGTTTTGCTAGCATGAAGTCACAAGTCATCGTGACCGATGGTTTGAGAGTGCTGGCCTTGTTTACATATTGATCATACCAGATAATGTGCTCTCTCCCAAAAACTATAACTAAGTTCCGCTCAGCATAGTTGCAGTATAAATTACAAGTGTTGAACAAACACAAATGTGTCTGGGTAGGCGTCTGCAACAGGACTTGGCAAGCAGCCCTAGTAGACATGCATATTCAGATATTAGGGACCAGTTATTATTTTTTTTTTAAATCATTTGCCATAATTATATCACGCTGACCAATTCGTATAAAGCTATATTCTAGGTATTCTGAAAAGGTACGGTGGAGTAATGGATAGCGGCTTGGATTGAGGAATAGGAGAGCCGAGTTCGAATTCCAGTCGAATCCATTACATTCACTTACGTGCTAATACTCTTGGGAAAGGTGTGAATCCTCTTTCTTCTCCCTCCAGCTAAAGGTAAATAGCAGGACAGACTGGGTTCTATAGCCTTGGATGGCAACTGGTCTAGGAGAAAGAAAACTCTGAATTCAAAACCTGCTCTTAGATGAGTGTGAATGGAGTCTCTCTGAGCCTTGGTTGGCAATCCATTTAGTGATGGTGTCACGATAAAAAAAACACCCTTGATAGCCCTAGCGAAGCATCAAGAATTCTGCTATTTGACAAGATTATGAACTACACCAATCAAAGTATTGGTGAGTTCAATCTCGGCTGAGGCCGCAAGATGATGATCATTCTATAGTGAATGACATTTTCAACACAATCCACAAATTTTCTCATTGTAGTTTTCTTCTTTTATGTGCTGTATCTCCTCAAGTTATTGGTAATCATGGCTCACCACATCTTCCTATCCCTTGTAACTCTGAGCAACTCTTCTACTATCCCATTTAGTCCATTTTCTGCTATCCATTTACATAAACTAGTAAAGTATATTTACCCTGCTTCCCCACCAAGACTGGGTGTGACACAATGTCTTTTTAACGTGGAAGGGACGTCATATATATACTTATACAAATAGGCCAAAGACAAAAATTGATACGCTGGCATTGGTATTAGACCAATCCAACCTCTTTTGTGCGATGAGGAAAGTGATGCTACCGGGCTGGGATCTCCGAGGTTAAGTAACCTTCTCCCATCTAAAATAAGGAGAATCATAGCTCCACCTACAGCGCAGTCACTTTAACCACACCTCAGTAAAGTTTCATTGGCAATGGTTAACTCCTGTGCTAGGTATAAGCTCGTAAGTTTACTTAATTTTCTCTCTCTGCCCGTCTTGCCTTCAGTATGCCCTGTGAGTACCAAATTCTCGAAGACCTCTTTCCTTATTATGTGTTCTAGAAATTTAAAATGTTGTTTAGTGATTGTAGATAAAAGTGTCATGTGACGTCGTCCCCCGGTCGCAGCGTCGACTGTGTCGTTCGATCCCGTTCGCGGCGCCAATTGTGACGTCACGTGCTCCCCAGGCTCTGATATCCTGGTCACGGACAGCACCAGTTGTGACGTCTTTTGTCGCGGCGTCAGCTGTTCGCTCCTCGCTGCTCCAAACGTGACGTTCTAACCCTTTGGTTAGATTGATACCAGCCCTCGTCGTTCTCAACCCGCTTCCAACGCCTGGTTACCAGGGTAACTGATCTCCGGTCTGCCTACCCACGTTTGACTTGATCTTTAGACAGACGAGATCAAACAGGGCTTGGGGCCGTAATGCAAGTTGAGTCTAACGGGGGTGATAACACACAATTATGTATAAAAAAAAATATAAAATAAAAACTCACAAGGTCCAACGTATCAAGAAAAAGGTAACAAACTTTTTATGTCTATTTGTTCGGTACATAGGACTATGTCTACCTCCCGACCCGTTCTGTGGATTGTGGCACGACGCTTTTACTAGGCAACTTTAAGGCTTCCAGTTGTCTGCTCTCTAAGAAATTTGTGTTTCGGTGTGTCCTTGGACGAAAGTCGAAAAAAAACTTATTTCTGGGGTCTGATTCTAAGTCGCTCTTCAAACTACTTGTTCTTGGTTGAAGAAGAGTCCAGAAGTGTGCGTGAATCTTGGTCAGCTATCTTGACGCGGTTTCAACACTGGGCGCTCATCTCTGCTTGTCGTCCACGGCTCAAAACTCTTTCGCCGTCCGCTGCTCAAACTCCAACTCAAACTTCGTCCGCGGCTGAAACTCTTTCTTCTTCTCTTCAGAGTCTGAATTACTGGTCACTCATCTCTGCCGTCGGTGCGCGAATTAACTTCTTCTCTTCAGCTTCGGTTGGACGAACTTCTTCACTTCGGCTTGGGTTGGACGAACTTCTTCACTTAGGCCAAACGAACTGGCCTCTCTTGCCCGCAAAGGGGCGAATGAACCTGGCCCGCCGTCCGCGCTCAAACTCTCTCGCCGTCCGCGGCGCCAACTCTGATTTCTGTCGGTTGTGGTCCCGCTTTTATTGACGCAGTCAAAACTGGGGTGGGTCTGTCGGCGCCAGTTGTTTTTTCGATCATTCTAAGTACGTATCCACCCTTCTTATTTCTGGTTAGGGATTTTCCATTTTCGGTAACTCACTTTCACTCCCACTTCCTTACTGTGCCTCTGAGGGGCGTATACCCGCTTCTTTCGCTTCTTCGTATGTCATGTGACAGCTTTCGGCTAATGAGGTCCTGGTCGGGTATCTTTCCTCCTCCTTCGTGTGTCATGTGATCTTATTTAGCCAATGACGTCCTGGTCGGGTATCTTTCCTCCTCCTTCGTGTGTCATGTGATCTTATTTAGCCAATGACGTCTTTAGTTATGTGTGGACAATCCGTGGCTTTGTTCTGGGGGAAAAAATTTAAATCGCCCTTATCATGAGCGACTGCGATGACACCTTCGGCTTTTTAACACGTGGTATTTGTCAAGCAGTTTATCGCTAATTGGATATGACCTAAGAAAGGGATTTCTCAGACCTGTTGGCGTTTTTCTGAACGAAATAAAAATATTTCATTCTCCTCCGACCGAAATCTTTATTATCTCAAAAAAAAAATTTTTCAGCGACATCGTCTTGTGTGGCTTTTTTCTAATTCTCGAGATTGTCTGGGTTTTCGTATTAATGGTTTGCTTTCATATCCTTAGATACACTTCCCCACCCACTTAGAATTTTACTATCATCCCAATGACACACTTTCCACTTGTTACTTATCAATATTTTCATTGTCCCTAAACTTCGTTTCTTCAACCAATTGATAACAAACTTCCATTTTCCCAGATCTCAGGTTAGATGCTTGACCTGGATATTTTTGACACCTGTTATGTGTCAGCCGAGCGTGTGTGCTCGCTTATGACCTGTTTTCGTATTATTTTTTTCTTTCTTTCTTCTTCGTTTTCTTTCCTTCTTCCAGATCGCTTGAACGTAAAGAAAGAATTATTCCTAAAACCCCAAATATTTTTCAGCCCTAAATAATTATCAAATGGTTGACAAACCGTAAAAAACAAATCATATATTTATGAATATTTCTTTTCAGCTTGTCAGGTATGCATGGTGCCACATCATTTCTGTTTTCAGTTTCCTTAAAACTTTATTGTTCCTTAAATTATCCGCCCATGGTAATTTCACTACATCTGTTGTCTCAATTCTTCTCTTGATCTCTGAGGAAGTCTTAATATTCACTCATATAGAAGAAATAATATTAACAGTTTTGTCCTCTTGGCTTCAATCGGAATTTTTCAATAGTTTGTTTAACTTTTCTAAGGAATCGTTTGCTATTCCATCCATTGTTGAATTTCGGTTGAAATTTCTTCACATCTTTAATTCTTACGCCTCCAACCCATATTCCGTATTTGGGCCTGTTTCTTTTGACAACGTGTCATATAGAAATTTCTGTACTTGCTTTACGCGTAAAATCCGTTTTTCTTTCTGCATCATTACATATTTACATATTTTCTATTTAAGCTTCTTCTGCTCGGCATATTCTTATCTTGAAACGAAATACTAAAAACCAAATATCAATCAGTCGGCGATAATGCAGAGAGTATGAAACCGTTTCTTAATCTAATCTTTACCGTTCATCTCGTGCTGGTTGCCTGTTAGAAATCTCAAGAGATCAGCGAGTAAAACACGCTCCTTGGAGATTAATTATCCTTTCTTGTTTTCTGGGAAACATTTTGCTGCAGTGAACTGTGTTGTTCCTTTACTTGGTACAATTATAACGGAGCTGGTATGAGTCAGAGTCACAATTAATAAAGCGGTTAATTAACTGTGATAATAATAAATTATCTGTTATGGTCCGGTTCCTTGTACCACGGTGATAGTCCAAGGTAGAACCAATAAAGATGAACTCGAACACAGGTATGGAATAACACAGATATATTACAAACAGGAATATATACAGAGAAGTAGAAAGTATTAGTACGAACAATCAGGTTTAGTAGAGAGAACAATGTAGTCTCGACCAGTATCACTATTCCAATATCTTGTAGTAATTGTCTGAACGCGACTCTATTTCGGACTGCCTCTGACTCGACCCTTGACTCGACTGACTGACTCGTGACGGGCTTCACTGCAGACTTCAGACTGAACAGTCGGTTTATTTCCCCGAAAGAGACTCCGCCCTTCGGCGTAGCCTCGTTTGGGTTCCTCCTCGCCCGAAAGCTGAGAGTTCAACCGATCAGCCGGTCAGCCGGTCGCCCGACTTCGGACTGAACGGTATTTAGTCACCCACCCCACGAGGGCATCATGTGGCACAAGGCCGGTTTAACGTGGGATCTCCGAGCCCTTGGGCTCGGCCAATAATATGCCCTTTGAACCCGTATACACGGGTTCAGGGTCGGTTTACCTCTCCGAAAGAGACTCCGCCCTTCGGCGTAGCCTCGTTCGGGTTCCTCCCCACCCGAAGGCAGTGAGTTCAACCGATCAGCCGGTCGCCCGACTTCGGACTGAACTCTCTGCTTCCTCTTGAAGCGCAGTATTTATTACGTATGGAATACATCTTTATTTTATTATGGGTAATGTCCCATGACATTATCCCTACCATTCTTACTAACATACGATACTGATAGCAGACACGTAAAAAAAACTACAAAATCTCCAACAGAAGTTAGCAGAGAAGAGTGAGAAGAGATTAATCATAAACTACAAGACATAATGTATGGTCATCAGTTAAAGGATGAGCCGCGATTTACAGGTCGGGGACACTAAAATCAAATCAGGTGCGGAAATTTAGATATCTGGGAAGTGTTTTGACAGAGTACGCTAAATGCGATGCTGAGAAACGAAGACGTAATGGGATGACCAAGGATGCGTTCCAAAAGCAAGGCAGAATATTGCGAGACAGGAGGATTTCTTTGGTGACAAAGAAAAGAGTACTGAGCTGCTACGTGACATCCGTCCTCCTTTACAGCATAGAATATTGGACGGTCTCCTCAAAGATGAAGAAGAGACTTGAGGCAGCGGAGATGTGGTTCTACAGAAGGATGCTAAGGATATCCTGTAGCGAGCGTGTGAGCAACGAAGAGATCTTGGAAAGAATGCAAACAAGGAGGAAGCTTATACTTGACATAAGGAAGAGGCAGATGAAATTTCTGGGACACGTAATGAGAAAGGAAGGCCTGGAGAATCTGATACTCACAGGTCGAATAGAGAGAAAGAGAGACAAGGGAAAGCAACGCATGACATACCTGGCGGGCTTAAGCAAGTGTATAGCAGAACGTGGTCTGGGGGGAGTTGGCAGAGGCATGAAACTTATTGAGAGCCACACAAGGGATAGGAGAAAGCGGAGAGCCATGATCGCCTAGGTCCTGAAAGGACAAGGCACATAAAAAGAAAAGATGCATAAAAGCTGCCTAATTACTAATAGTTCAGTTTAGCAGAACAAAGCTTCTAAAGTTGTTATTCAGTATTGTCTATCCATTATAGTAAAAATGTAAACTTGAAAAGTTGTTTCTCTGTGGACGTATCTTTTCATAGTAAACAGTCATATTTTAAATTAAAGATTTCCTTAAAAGTTGCCATAAGTCTGTGTTGTGGCGTCCTCACTCCAATGAGGCTATTGTGGACTCTTCCACTTACTATAAAGTTAATAGGAAAAGTAGGCATCGGGGGAGCAGTGCCATATCCTGTTCATTACTGTCAAACTCTCTGCCTTGAGCAGAGAGAAACCCGGGCGAGGCTTTGCCGAAGGGTAAAGTTTCGTCCGCGGAGATAGACAGGCCCGTTTATACGAGTTCTACGGGAATATTTTTAAACTCGGCCTTATGCAACATGCATACCTTGGTCTGTTAAATATTAACAGTGATATAGACTGCTCTACCGAGGCTGTGATTGTTCGCAGTTCCTGTCGAACTCTCTGCCTTGCGCAGAGAGGAACCCGGACGAGGCCGTGCAGGGCAGAGTCTCATCCAGGGAGGTAGACAGACCCTAACCCGTTTATGCGGGTTCTACGGGGATTTTTTGACCGAGACTACGGGCTCAGATGACTCACCTTAAACTCGGCCTTGTGCCACATTTACCCTCGTTGGGGGGGGGGTTTAATAAATATCAACAGTGATATAGACCGAACGCTGGTCAACTGATACACACTCTCAAGTCGTGTAACTGACTTTTGTTGTATTTACTATTCAATACACTATTTATCTGCAACCTCTTGTTTTGTTATTCCTTGATCAATTATTTGGTCACAACAGTCGGATATACAGAAAGGAAGTCATGCGTTTAGTAAAATCATGAGTTTACAAATGAAAAGGAATTAAAAGCACATTGTATACATGTCACCTTCTTTAGGTTGGCAGACACTTTCAGTTGTCGGTGAATCTTTATATCCTTGGTGAAAGGCTATCTGCACTACTAATTAAATTTGGGTAGACCTAACATTCTTAAATTGACTAAGACTTGTTGCAAAACCCTGTATTTATTTGTTTTTAGAGAAACTCAAATGTTTACTTTAGTCAAATGTGATTGAATAAAACATTCTTTTAAAACCACGTAATTTTGTTTCTACTATATTCTACAAATTTATTTCTTATTGTAAATGCTGATTTTAACATTTGTGTTGTTTTTTCCTGTATCCTGCCGTGTTTATATATATATATATATATATATATGCGTGTTAGTTAAGTGAATTGTGATCTGACAATAGAACAAAGAATTTATTGCTTGTAAATAGATTTGAGGTAAATATAATTGCTTCAAGATTTTTATTTTTTTTGAATATACTATGTTTTGCATTTTATCCACTATAATGATATTTTAAGCTTATTATTTACAATCTGATATAATCGTTTATATATATTACACACACACACACACACACACACACACACACATATATATATATATATATATATATATATATATATATATATATATATTTGTTTGTGTGTGTATGTATTTTTGATATTACACCAAAATAAGGAAAAAAGGATCAAACTTAAGCCGTATTTTAATGCATCTACCATATGATAGATAAATTACTGATGAGTGATTGACTTGTTTAGATTTAAAAGCAGAATACAACCTCTTTTTCAAAAAAAAAAGCGGAGGATAGATATGGTTTTACTCTGATCAACCAATTAAATATCAACTAAGTTAAATTTAAACAAAGTGAAGAAGCAAAACTTTAATATTTTAGTACCTGCATATATATATATATATATATATATATATATATATATATATATATATATATATATATATATATATATATATATATATATATATATATATATATAGGACTTTTAAACGTTATTTTTAGTTGATGCTCGTATTTGAGTAGACGTTCCAGTTATTTATTAAGCAGTATTATATTTATTTATTTATTTTCGTCTACCGGCCTGAATATTCATGAAATTTTATTAAAAGGTATGCACTCTCCGATAGACGAAAATAAATAAATATAGTTTAATAAATAAAGGCGAGCATCTACAAAAATGCGAGTATCCAGTAAAAGTAACCATTAAAGTGGCAGAAGATAGATAGATAGATAGATAGATAGATAGATAGATAGATAGATAGATAGATGGAAAGATTGAAATTAGATAGATAGATAGATAGATAGATAGATAGATAGATAGATAGATAGATAGATAGATAGATATGGAAAGAAAGAAATTAGATAGATAGATAGATAGATAGATAGATAGATAGAAGATAGATAGATAGATAGATAGATAGATATGGAAAGAAAGAAATTAGATAGATAGATAGATAGATAGATAGATAGATAGATAGATAGATAGATAGATAGATAGATAGATAGATACTGATGCGCATCTTCGTGAGTTTTTAACATGCTTTTACATATTTTGTGTGAAAATAAAGTTGCTCTGTATGTATTTGACCTCCATTGTTCCACCTGTTTTGTTTTGTTTTTTTTAAATGTTGTTATTTGACTTTGAATTTGCGTATAACTGACGGGTTATCACTCTCGAAATCAATACTTGGATACTTTTTACAATTTCCGTGTTTCGAAAACGTTTGTTGTCGATGAAGAAATCACTTTGGTTTTTAATGTATTCTCTCGGGCAATATCAGTTCCATACGCTTCTTGGATCTTCTTCCAACTGTGATTCTTTTTTTGTTTTTATTCACTATCCGCTCTTCACTCATTAATCTATTTTTTCTGCACTCGTTGAGTGACATAAGTCAATAATTATGAAACATTTGGGGGCATTTTTGTTCTAGTTTTTTTTTTTTTTTTTACCGTAAATATAAATAAAGACAGACAGACAGACAGACAGATACAGAGAAAGAGAGAGAAAGAGAGAGAGAGATACTGATCCTAATCTTTATGATTTTAAGATGCGTAAACTAACAGTAAATGCTCAATAAAAAAAAAAATCTTTTCTCTTTTAAGGAATTCCACAGATGAAATCTTCAAAGGTAACCTCAACAACATTTTTAACCACAGGCAAAGCCTGCTATAGGGTGCTTCAATCAACGCCAAATTCCATTACCACAATTTTGAAAACGCCGCCTACTTTCTGTTTTACGCATATAATTATTTAGTTAACGCGAGATCTTTCTCGAAACCTCTGCAAACGACTACGAGATCTATTTTGCACATAACACACGCACGCACACACACACACACATATATGTACTACCGGCACTTAAATGAATCCAATAAAACACCTACTGAAAAATGAAATTGTAACGAAAAGCTAGATGATGTAGGCCTGTGAACGACCCATGTCATTTGTACATACATATGAAACTTTATTACTTAGTTTATATATATTTAAAATAAATAAATAAATTAATTAATAAATAAAGTTTACTAAATCTGAGAAATGAATTAGCTATTTTTGCAGTAAGTGCCATAAATATTACTTAAATAATATCTAAATATAAAAGTTTAAAAATCGTAATATACATATACTTTGATATGGAAAAATAATTTTTACTTACTATAAGTAATTTCAAATACATTTCCTTCTGTTATAAAGTAATATAGTCTATTAAAACTAACAATGAAAATATTTTAAAGATGTAATTAAAATTGTAGTTAAATAAAAATGAATTCTAACCTAAACTTCTTTCACTTAGTACTATACGCACTTAAAAGAATCCAATAAAACACCTATAGTAAAATAAAATTAATATAAAATGCCAGAAGATGTAAGCTTTTGAATGACCCATGTCCTTTGTTCTTACATGAGAAACAATATATTACTAGGTTTATATATATAAAAAATAAAAGTTTACTAAATCAGTAAATTAAGTAACTATTTTTGCCATGATTGTCATAAATTTTACTTTAAAAAAAATGTACCCTAATATACATACTTATACTTGATGTAAAAATAATCCTACATAATATAAGGGATTCTACTACATTTAACTGTTCATAAAAAAATATAGTATAATAAAAATTAAAAATGAGAATATTTCAAATCGTAGTTAAATAAAAAGTATTCTAATCGAAAAAAAACCGAAAATCTTTAAATTTACAAATAGAAAAAAATGCCGTAAGAATTTTTTTTGCCGTTAACAAAAATTTAATAAAAAAAAAAAAAAATCCAGACGACATGCATTCAACGGATGTCAGTTTTCATTGAAAAATACATCCCTACCCCTTACCAAAATGTAGCTAATAACCGATACAATGATGCAGACATAAGGAAAACCCAGACACCCCTTGTCCAGTTGAAGTAGATTTATTTGTAACCATGGAAACGTGATTTTAGCTGTGTCTTTAAAACCCAGTAATTTTAAAAGTAACTCCAAAATTCGCTTGAGGATGAAGTGGAACTAATGTCTTTAATTTAATTGTAAAATTAAATTTGTGGCTTTTAGCTTCCATTTTTGAAACATGGTTAGAACTGTGTAGCGAAAAAAACATTTTAAATCAATTAATTTATAAAATTAAAATATATATATATATATATATATATATATACATGAAGAAATATATTTTATTTAGAAGCAATCGTCAGGCCAGCTGACGATTGCGTCTAGCATAATACAGCCTGTCGCCTCTAAGTGTTGACTTATATATATATATATATATATATATATATATATATATATATATATATATATATATAACGAAAATATTGGTAATCCGTATGGATAATCCCAAGGAGGATGAAAATCCTGAGAGCTCAATGTTAATTCAGAGCGAATAATTTAAAGAAAAAACAGACCACTTTAAGGCTCCTTTAATTATAATTTATTTCACCAGAGACTCCACTTTCCAAGGACGAAAAAATGAATTCAATATTTACATTTTTGAAAGGAAGTATTAAGTTTATATAAGGTGACATAGAAGGTGGTGAGGAATAGTGTGAAAGTTTGGAGAGGGAAAGGAGAGTTTTAAAATTTATTTTTTTTACAATACTTAATATTGAGGAAGAGGAGTAAGGACCAGATATTGACCTATTTAATCGGTCAACTCACCGGAAATGATATGGGAAAAAAGAAGAAAAGAAAAAGGAAAAAAGAAAAAGGCGGGGTGAATTTAATTAAATCAATTTAAATTAAATAATATATATATATATATATATATATATAGGGATGTGTGTGTGTATTTATATATTAGTATATGTGTTTATATACCGTATATTATCACGTATAAGGTGACCTATAGATATATATATATATATCAGGTCATCCCATAAGTTCTGCCTGAATTTTGAATAAAGAAAACAAGTGACCAAATGTTACATTTAATTACAGATTCTATCAACAATGTATTTTCCCTGATTATCGATGACTTCCTTCCATCTATTAACAAGCTTACTAATTCCATTACTCACAAATATCAGTTTTAACCTCTTCCTGTGTTACAAAAGCTGTTTCTTCCAAATGATTCTGTAAGCTATGAAACAAATGGTAGTCTGAATTTGCAAGATCCGGAGAATAAGGTGGATGAGGAATTTTCTCCCAACCAAGTTCTTCGATCTTTTGTGACGTGACTCTTGCCGTGTGGGGTCGCGCATTGTCCTGATGAAACATCACCTCTTTTCGATTCACTAGAGCAGGTCTTTTTCACCTCAAATCTTGATTCAAACGCTCTTATTGCTGACAGTATATTTGAGCATTAATTGTTGCATTAGGTAGTAAGAATTCAAAGTGGATTATTCCTTGGCGATCCCACCAGATTGAAAGAAGAACCTTTTACCCATGAAATTCCCTTCTCGGCTGTGGCTGGGGTCCTTCCGCTTTACCAAGCCACTGTCTACGACGCTTAACATTTCGATAAAAGATCCATTTTTCGTCGCCAGTCACAAGTCTATCCAAAAAAGGTGAAACCAGTTGACGAGAATGGATAGAAGAGCAGATGTCAACTCGGGATTTGTGGTTGTTTTCAGACAATTCATGAGGCACCCATTTTCCAAGTTTAGGAACTTTTCCAAGTTGTTGAAGATGACGATGAATAGTTGTATGGTTTAAACTGAGAACCACTGCCAATTCCTCAACTGATAAAGCAGGATTTTCTTCAAGGGCTGTTTCAAGAAGCTTTTCATCAAACTCAACTGGACGTCCGGTTCAATCTTCATCTTCAAGTGTGAAATCTCCACCTCTGAATTTTGCAAACCATCTTCTGCAATTTCTTTCATTCACACATTCCTCTCCATAAACTGGGTGAATGTTTCTAACCGCTTCGGTTGCCGAGTTTCCTTTCTTGAACTCATAAAGCATTATGTGCCTCAAATGATTCTTGGGTACTTCCATGTTAGCCGGGTTTTAATCAAGCAAAATTTAATTTTATTGTTCTCTGAAATAAAATTTGATCAGTTTAAATGCATCTAAACATAAAAATAATGTTCAGCTCCATTAGACATTTTAAAATACTCTTTAAATTTCGTTCATTTTAACAAAAAGTTAAAATTCGGACAAAACTTATGGGATGACTTGATATATATATATATTCCTCCCCCTCTTTTCATCAATTACAATTTTTTTTTTGCTTATTTTTCTCCCTTATCTCGCCCCCCCCCCCGTCCTCATACTTGTACCCTCTCATTTCCAGTGTTCTCGTATATTGGAGTAGTTTTTCTTTGGCTTTTACATCCTTCACTTGCCTGAGGAGACTTCACGGTCGAAACCCGGAGGCACGATGGAAAGCGGCTTGGATTGAGGAATCGGAGAGCCGAGTTCGAATTCCATTCGAATCCATTACATCACTTGGAAAAGGTATTAATCCTCTTCTTCGCCCTCCAGCTATGGGTAAATAGCAGAACAGACAGGGTTCTATAGCCTTGGATGGCAACTGGTCTAGGAGAAGGACATCTCTGAATACAAAACCTGCGGAGGGTCGTTTGGGGACCCTGTGCACCAGGTCTCTGTATTGGTGTGGATGTTTCTGCAAAAACCTTCATCACTATAATCAAATCTCATGTGCTGATGTCGAGGTGTCGGTTTCCTAGGAATTGATCTGCTTGACCCTCATACGTCGAATTTAACAGGAGAGTCGAGAATATATATATATATATATATATATATATATATATATATATATATATATATATATATAGGAGAGTATTCTTCCTATTCTCATTTGGAGTTTAGTTAAATCGACCTGAGCTGTTTGTACAACTGATAGTTCGGTTGTTTGATATTTTACCACTTTTTTAATTCTTGTTGGGTTATTTAATGTAGAATTCTTTTATGAGGCACTCAAAGAGGATCGAACTCTTGACTCAATATTAATGGTCACTAAACTAACCTATAACTATTACCCCACACCATGACGCCCAGCAATAGTTTACTTATGTAATTATGAAATAAATGAGAAATGTAATTATTTTTATTAACTTGAACAAAACATGATTATATGCAGCTTCAAGTTGTTTTCAAAACACACGCTTTTAAGCCATGGTGGACGATCTGAAAGGACTATGATTAAATAATTACATTATTAATTAATCCTAATTATTCGCATTGATTCTGTTAATTGCTTAATTCGTGTAAAAATTAGGATACATTAACCGTTTAAAGGTTTGTCTTATTTTATATCTGAATGTTCTCTCGGCAGCAATTTAGATCCGTTTTCGAATGATGTAAGCGGCCTAACAATTATTCTTAATTATAAAATCCGATGGGTCATTATTGAAAGGAAATTTATAGCAAAATAGTAAATATTCTGACTGTCTTGTTTAAAATATTCGATTTTTAAATCACCTTTAAAGAAATAATCTAGTATAATTTGATCATTATATCTATAAGTTATATAGAAGCATATGAGTTACATCAATTTCAAATCGACTTTCTTGTTTTTTAGTCTCTACCTAAAATTTAGTAGACTTGGTACAAGACAAGACCAGTTAAAAATGAAGAAATAAAAATATCCTGTGCGATAAAGTAAAAATGTCCCAGAATACAAGTAACCCAAGAATGTGAACGCCATTTATTTTCTGTTTACAAACTATATACAAATAATATTTCTTTTTATGTACCATGTCCTTTCAGAACGTAGGCGATCATGGCTCTCCACCTCCCTCTATCCCTTGCAGCTCTCATCAAGTCCCTTCCCTCTGCTTCCTCCCCCAGACCACGTTCTGTCACCCACTTGCTCAAGCTTGCCAGGTATGTTGTGCGCTGCTTTCACTTGTCTCTCTTTATCCTCCATTCGACCCGTGAGTATCAGATTCTCCAGGCCCTCTTTCCTCATTATGTGTTCCTGAAACTTCATCTGCCTCTTTCTGATGTTAAGCATAAGCCTTCGCCTTGTTTGTAAGCTAAGACCTTATCGTTGCTCACACACTCGGTTCATGATATCCTTAGCATCCTTCTGTAGACATCTTTGTCGCCTGGAGTCTCTTTTTCATCTTTGAGGAAATCGTCCAATATTTGCTGCCGTAAAGAAGAACATATATTTCTGATAACTAGATAAGCTAGCAAATCCACTGCTACAGATAACATGTCAATAGCTCTACCGACAAAGATTTTATTGTCATTTATAGAATATGTTCCAAATGTGCTCCGTTCTGCTGAATTCCTGAATTCTACGGGCGAAGTTGTCGATCACTTTGTTACACTCTTCTGTTGGTATAGCTCTGATTTCTCTGAGTGATTGCTGCCTTTAGCTAGGAGGTGGTGCGGGGGTTGTTCTTGTAGACTCGATTCTTCAGATACCCCCACAGATAAAAATCTGTGGGGTCGGGGGAACGGAGAAACCACTCAGGTTCGCGTTTAGGGCTGATGAGTCGGTTGGGAAACTTCTGGTTTAGCCACTCCATAGAGATATTTGCTGTATGAGGGGGGGGCTCCATCTTGCTGGTACCATTGGTGCCCCCTCTAAACCTTGGTTGTACCTCTACCACGGTTCATGGAAGGATTTGGTGAGGTCAAGGTCCTGGCACCATCTACGGACGGATTTCATCCGACTCCTGCCTACTAAATCTCAGACAGCTGCTGTTTTCAGGAGAACTTACAGTATGTTTTCTGCCAAATTAGACTGCTGCAGACATTTTTTGTCATGTTGTTAATTGTCCCTGTAGTCTCAAATTTCTTGACCCATCTGTAAATGTCAGTTTTTCTCTGGGTTTTATTCCTGTCATACTTTCTACGGAATATCGCGATGGCATGTTTACAGAAATTTCCCTCCAATTTTTTCAGTACACAGAACACTTTCAGTTCTGTAAAAGGAATTCTAGTTGGTGTTCTGGTTTTGTTATCTCCTCAGCATTCTAAATCTGAAATATAAAAGCAAAATATTAAAAATCAACAAATTACATTTATACTGGGAGAAGAACACAGAAATAAGACGCGTCTGGAGGAACAAAGCGCATATAAGCTATGACTGTGTCTCTTCTCAGTAGGCCAAGCATATAATTAAAGCGGCTGAGAAAGTCAAGCATCACAGCAATTATTCAGCACCAGCAGAGGAAAGAAAAGAGAAAGAGCAGCAAAGATGTCAAAGTAAACAGAATCAGCAGCATATCAGCTTTAGATCTCCATGTACTAGGATCCAGATTGCCAGACGGGGTGACCCTAATAGATTATAGGGTTGATTCGTTAATGTGTTGGCATAATAACTGCAAGTTCAATTCCTGAGTAATATTAAAAATAAAAAAAATCTACACTCATAGATTAAATAAAAAGGTCATTTCGAAATTCTCTGACAGTTACCCAGAAGCTGATAGCTACCTGAAAAAGCCGGGGGTACAGCTGCCTAATTGTTAGGGTAATAACAACAATTGTAAGAAAAATAATGAGGATATTAGTCCGAATGTTAAGTGATGAGGGTCAACTAGCCTTGTAAAATGATATCCACTACCCTACCTTTCATTATCTAAGTGGTATCTTCTTTTGTGCATGCGTATTTAGAACGTTTCAAGAAAAGGCTAAAAACTATCTCCATATGGTGTGTGACGCATCTGAAAAAACGCTAATATATATATATATATATATATATATATATAGTCAAACCTAGTAAGCCAGACAATCCTGGCTTTCCTTGACGATCCGCTTAGGTGAAATCTGGGTAGGTTTGTCTGGCTAACTAGGTTTGACTAGGTCTGCTCTACGGTTGTATTGAGCACTTTTTAGTTAGTTGTTTATTCGTGCCAGGGTTTTTTTTCTTTGGGCTTTGAACCTGTATCTGTGCGATTTTTTCGACAGACTTTCATGTTCCTGGCTCTTTCTTTTTTAAAAACCTTTTTTTTCCCTTCGAGATTGATTTGATTCTTGACAAATCAAAATTCGAAGGTTTTTCGAGACGAGTATAGTTACCTATATATATATATATATATATATATATATATATATATATATATGTATATATACTACACCACGAAAATAATAAACCAAAACTTCAAATTCTGGAGGCCCTCTATATCAAAAGCAACCAACCAACACTCAACAAAATTTATTTCGCGTGTAGCAGCAACATGTTGAAGTGCATATAACAAACATTCAATGCCATTTTGCTTTTCTACTAATTTTCGGTCAGCTCCCTTAGATTGGGACGCTTGTTTTACAAAAAATTCTAATTTTTGAAATAATCATAACAGAACTCGTCCGCAAGTGTTTTTTAACACTCACCGTCACAACTATCATAGTTACAATAAGTATGTCGATATAATTCACCCTTTTGGATGATCCCGGAAGAAATCGAAAATACTTGGGTAGGAAAAAAACTGCGGCACCTGCTTTGATGAATTTCAACTCAAAATCAATAAACTGATTAGAGAACTAGAAAGGATTATTATAATTTAAATAGATATATGTTTATATTATTCAATGAAACATGTTTGAATGAACATATGCTTCCAAAATATATATATATATATACATATATATGTGTGTGTGTGTGTAAGTGTGTGTGTGTGTGTGTGTGTGTGTGTGTGTGTGTGTGTGTAAGGAGTGTGGCAGAGCGCCCAAACTGTGAGGAAGTCAGTTTGGCGTGGCGTAAACATGATATCCAGGTATTTGGGAAATAAGTTACTGGCATGCAAGTACACAGGTAAAAAAAGGGACCTGCTTTTTATCTCTGGATAATTTCACCTTCTCGCCCCAGAATATATTCAGTCTTTGAAATAAGACCGAAAGAATAAACAAATTTTCAGTTATTTTTCTACACGCTGTATTCGTATTTTTTGTTTTTATTTTAGTAATGTTAATGATTGCTAAGCACCATGAATACTGAACTCTTATATGATATCAGTTCTCTCATATGGCAGTGAATGGTGGAAAATCTCCTCACAGATGAAGAAAATACTGGAAGCAAAAAATGTTCTACAGAAGGGTGTTGCGAATACCATTAACTGAACATGTGAGCAATGGCAAAGTTCTGGAAACAATGGTGAGACAAAAGGGCAATTATACTTAACATCAGGAAGAGACAGGTGAAAATTCTAGAGCAAATAATGAAGAAAGGTGGATTGGAAAATTTGATAATCCCAAGACAGATTGAAGGTAAGAGAGATAGAAAAAAGATTGAGTGAATGGATGGCGGAGTAAGGTTTGGGTGAGATAACAAAAAGAAAAAAAAATACTAAAAGCTAAAAATGACAGGAAATCGTGGAGAGTCACCGTCCTGAAAAAACAGGGTACATAAAAGAAGAGAAAAATGTTAATGACAATCTCCGAAGGATTTTTGGCAAACACAAATCCCGCAAAAGATATGTCCCTGGACAGTGAGTCTGTTGTAAGTTCAAATTTTCAATACACACTCAGCACAATAAGACAGTTCCACAATATTCTTCAATCTGATGCCTCGATTACGTATGAGGGGGGTGATAAATATTAATTAGATTGTGTCATAAGTAATTTTCGTTTGGGGGAATGAACTAAATTGATGAATATATCCTCCTAACTACTAATCATACGCGACAGTTAAGAATAAATTTGGGTTCCCCTAACATACATTAGTGTTCACACGGCAGTGGCAGCGTACACAGTAGATGAAATGAAAATGTCGTTCCCCTCTATGGCAACGTAAGGCCGCATAGAGCAGAAATAACACAAGGAAATAGTTTGGAGCTCGATTGGTCTATTCTACCTCAACAGCCATATTTACCTGACTTTGCTCTAAAGGATTACATTTTTATCGCTGCAAAACACTTTCATGGAGAAAACTTTCCAATAGAAACACGATTCAAGAGTTCATCGAAAACTTTTTCACCAGAAAAGCTACGGAATTTTACTCAAAAGTGATCAGAACGTTGCCTGTAATGTGAGTGGTTGTGGTTAAATGTAAATAAATATATATGAAGAAAGCTAACAATATATGCAAGGCAAATAAACAGTAATAAGTCATAAATTTGTGTATTTCTGCCTATAAAAGACGGGAATGTATTTTGCAGTCATTCTTTATGAATATTGCAACCAACACTACCGGATAAGTGACTACAAGTCATTGCAAATAATAGTGAATATATAATTGAATAAGATGGAGTTGTACTTTATTTTTAAGAATAATGTTGATAAATAAAAACAAAAATTATTTATGACTCAACCGAATTAATAGTAATCGATAAAAATGCTTCGTCTAAAAATGTAGATGAAAGTATTAAGCCGAATTAATAATAATGTTTCATTTAATAATAATAATAAAAAGTAATGCTCCTACAAGTATAATTCAGTATGTGCTTTTGTATCTATTTTGGCAGACCCCAGCGTCAAAACTCACATTTGCTGCGCCTACAATTTTAGACTCAGTTATTTAGGCATTTTAACAATTACCTGTGCAGGGAGTCACGTTCTGGTGCGTTGTGGCTGCTCATATCTGGAAGGTTGGAAGAGTTTGTGAGTCTTAATAGCCTCTAGATCATTCTTCAGAGCGGTAAACAGTCCGAGAGGAAATACTGCTTCCACATGAGGAAAGATAGTTTCTGTTCAGGCAATCTTTCTTTCTTTCTTTCTTTCTTTCTTTCTTTCTTTCTTTCTCTTCCATCTTCCTTCCTTCCTTTTTTCTTTCTCTTCAGTCTCTCTTTCTCATTTTCTTTCTTTCTTTCCTTTCTTTCTTTCTTTCTTTCTTTCCTTTCTTTCCTTCCTTCCTTCCTTCCTTTCCTTCTATATTTCTTTCGTTCTAAATTTCTAAAATGTTTCTGGTTCTTGCATAAAGCTACTATATATTTTTCTTTCTTTCCTTATTTTCTTTCTTTCTTTCTTCGTTTCTTTCTGTCTTTCTTTCTCTACTTCCTTTCTTTCTTTCCTTCCTTTCTTTGTTTCTAAAATCTTTTCTGGTTCCTACATAAAGCTACAGCATATTTTTCTTTCTTTCTTTCCTTCTTTTTCCTTCTTTCCTTTCTTTCTTTCTTTCTTTCCTTCCTTCCTTCCTACATTACTTTCTTACTTTCTTTCTTTCTTTCTTTCTTTCTATTTTTCTATAACCTTTTGTGGTTCCTAAATAAAGCTACCACATATTTTTCTTTCTTTCCTTCTCTCTTTCTTTCTTTCTTTCTTACGCTTCTTCCGTCCTTTTGTTTCCTTCTCTCTTTACTTCTTTATTTTTTATTTCTTTCTTTTTTCTTTCCTTCGTGTCTTTCTTCTATCTTTCTTTTATATTTTTGGCTTTCCGAAACTTCTGATTCCTACGTAAAACTACTGCATATTTTCTGTCTCTCTCCCACTCTCTCTCTCTCTCTCTCTCTCTCTCTCTCTCTCTCGATATATATCTATCTATGTATGTATCTCCCTCTCCCCTTCTCTCTTTCTTTCTGTTATACTTTCACCTTCTAAAATTAAATTATTTTGTTTCCTGCATAAATCTACCGTCTTTTTTTGATTTCTTTCTTTCTCTCTTTGTCTTCAACTTTTACTCATTCCCCCTCGCCCATATTTTTCTTCTCTTCTATTTCCTCTTCTTCTTTTTTCTTCTTTTCCTCTTCCTTTTCTACTACTACTACTACTCTTTGTTCTTTTTTCTTCTTAGTTTTCTCTGTTTCTCTCCTACATTCCTATGTTTGTTCTACCCCACCACCACCACTCACACACACCGTCATTCATTATATCCTTACAATCTACGATATATATTCTTAATTCGTTTTATTTCCTCCTTTCTTAAGACCCCCCCTCTCTCACAGTTCCTCTGAAAAGACAAAAAATACTCTCCTTTGCTTTTCTCCTTCCTGTCTTCATGAGTTCTTCAATTTCTAACTTTTTATTTATTTCCCTCCATTAAAGACAAACCGTGGTGTAGACTGTCACTCATAAGCAGTACCGGTAACCATGGAGATTCAACTCGAAGTGAACGAATCAGCATAAGATATAAATGTCAGCCAAATAGCAATATGGCGGCCATGTTACGGTCAGAGAAGAAAGCGGCGCTCTATAGAAAATCAGTTCTACGCCAATGCCTTTTACTTCTCTAGATCAGGATATCAGTGTTTACATTGTTACATTAATCATTTCACAGACGAAATGGGAAAATGAAAAGGAACTTATTTTTAAAACTAATATTTATTTAGATTCAATAATTATAGCGTTTTCTTTTTTCCGTTACATTCCAAGTGACTTAGTAATTAGCGACTGCAAGTCCTACTTAAGGTTGCAGTAACTTAATTTAGAGACGGTATCTCCTTGTATCTTAGTGACGTTCCTCTGTCAAGCAGATATAAGATGTGATGTGATGTGGTCGTTTACCACCTTCCTTGCATTCCAAAGGTGGGATGTGCGTTTATTCTAAGTGGTAATTAACTATATAAGGTAGAGACTCCCCTGAGACATTTACTATACTTGGATATTTATTTTTCAACATAACCTCCTTTCTTGACAATAAACTTAATACACTGGTAATGGTAATATTAGTTGTTTCCATACAAGGAAACATTTGACATTCATAGACCGAGCAGCCAATACAGTTTTCGGTTGAGATCTATAAAATCTTTCACTTAAAACAACTTTGTAGGAAAATAGGTTTCTTAAGTACAGGCTATTTAAAAACGCGACTCGAGTTTTCAGATTGATGTTTGGTTTTGTAGCAATTTGTGGTATTTGGGCGAAACTACATTTAACACCACATATTTTATGTACAATTTCTTTTTGTTTTATACTAAATTTTGTATAAATGAACCAAGCACTTAGGTATTTTACGTATATTTTATATTTAACAGATTGCGACAGAAATGTTTTAAAAAGTCATTTGTGCTTTTACAAAAGGCGATCAATATGATCGATATAAGGTTGTAGTATCTGATTTCATAGATTTTATTTTAATCTATTTTCTAAATCTGGAGATAGTTTGTTAAAGTTTTGAATATTTATTAATAATTAATCATATTTAAAATTTTCATAACTTTTTAAAACAAATGCTAAATATATAGTTGTTTGTTTTTTAAAATCTGAAATCTTTAAATTAAATGAATATTTTATGAAAATATTGCTACCATACAATGTACATGTGCGTCTTATGACATGGTGCCTAGCGTATTGATTCTAGACTTCGATTTAAGACAATATAGCTACAACAGTTCTAAAATCTTCACAGTGTTATTTGTAACATTGTTTTGAAGACCAGTTGTTTGGTAAAAATGACCATAACTCAAGAAGGAAAAAAGAAGCCGGTCAGTGTCTTTTGATCTAACAAGACTATTTAAAAACATGACTCGAGTTTTCAAGTTAATTCTTTGGTTATATTTCAATTTGCAGTCTAGACTGAAACTGCCTCTGACATAACCTATTCTATGTTCAATTTCCTTTTCTCTTATACATAATTTATTATAACTGTTTTATATACATTTAGCTCCGGACTTGTACAATATATTGTAAGTATGAAACTAAGTATTTTCCTACTTACAATATATTGTTATGTAATACAATATTGGGAGATGTTAGCATAAAAGAAGATGCTGGATTCATGCTTTTGAATCGATAAAGAGTATTTTCACTAACAAAAGATTGTTTAATAACTTCAATAACTGTATATTTTATTTTTATCATAGATCTAAAATTATTAGATTTTAATTTTTTTTAAAAAATAGAGAAAAATAAAAATAAAAACACTTTGTAGAATTAGAAATGTTATTGATCTTTCGATAAGGCTCGTTTTCCTCTTTGTTTCTGATATTAGTTTAACTGTGGCATCAAAAATGGCGGCAATGTTTCGGTTTTAGATATTTTATCAGTAGAATGCTGTTACATAGTTAGTATCGATTTATCTGTGAGATAAAAATAATCAGTTGGGGAAAACATTAATTTAGTACATACATTTTGTCGTTTAATTTAACAAGTTTAAAATAAAAGAAAATTCTAATTCTGTAAGATCAACAAAAATGTCCAATAGAGATATAAAATTACACACACTATATATATAGATAGATAGATATAGATATATATTCTGTTTTTACCTTATTTTTATGGATACCCTTATCTGAGTAAATGTTCTGTTCTTTTAATTAAACAGTATTAATTACATTTACCGGCCTAAATATTCGGGAAATTTTGTTGGAAATTTGCGTCCTCCGACAGGAATCGAACCTTTATCCTATAAAAAAACCATCATTGGGTTGACGTGCTATGCCTATTCAGCCAGTTATAAACAGAAAATGTATTTAAAAATTTGTCGGATTTATCCATTTATATATATATATATATATATATATATATATATATATATATATATATATATATATATATATATATATATATATATATATATATATATATATATATATATATATATATATATAAGACATTTTTTTAATTTTCTTTTATATGTTTATACGTTCTTTTTTATAGATACAAATATTTAAGTAAATGCTCTGTTTATAATAACCGAGCGCTCCTCTGTGGCCCAATCGGTTGAGGCACGTCAGGCTATATGAAGTTTCCGTATAGGATACAGGTTCGATTCCTGTTGGAGGGAGCATATTTTCTATGAAAATTCCTCGGACATTCAAGCCGATAAATGTTGTCAATACTTTTTATTATAAACAGTGCATTTACTTAAATATTTGCATCTATAAAAAGAATGTATAAACATATAAAAAATGTCTTAAAATATATAAAAAAATTTTAAAAATTGTTTCTGATAACTTTACGCCTAATTATCCTAGCCCTCTCTCCAACGTTCTTTCAAAACCTTGAACATGCCATATTTTGTATACAAACACGATAAATTTGTGGCTGACATTATTTTCCGCAATTACCAGTGATGACATGTCTATGTTCCATTTTATCATGATATGAAATAATAACACATCCACCTCCACCCACTTAGCTTACTTTTCTATTTAATGTAGATCTGATATTTAATTGGTTAATCAAGACATATCCACATTTTTTTTAATTCTGACGTTATGTACACCCTACTTTTCAGAAAAGAGGTAACACTCAGTTTTTAAATCTTCTTAAAAATCATTTAATCACCATTTACTTACCATCACCTGAAGAAGTACAATCAAAGTATTGAAACATGAAAGCATTTGTGTAAGGAGTTCGACATGTTTTTATTATAATCTGTCATAACATATATATATATATATATATATATATATATATATATATATATATATATAATGTAAACTGAGTTCAATTTTAGCGTCGATATATATATATATATATATATATATATATATATATATATATATATATATATATATATATTGAGGTTACGTAAGCAGAATTTCGATTTGAACCGTTTTTCGGTTGAACCATTTTAGGTTGAACTACTTTTAATGTTTTCGGGGCAGAGTTTAAGCATGAGTTATTCAATGTCTTTTTAGCGTTTTCGGATTTTACCAGACATCATTAAAAAAGGTTTTCTGATATAGTAACGGCAATAATGCATTTACGTTTCTTTTGTGCTTTTCAACTCTCGCATATTCACGCGTCAACTGACATCGTGTCAGGTTTTTTTTGTTTGTTTTTTTTAAGTACCGCGTGTTCTGCAATTGTTTTTTTAGCTGCGAAATATGTTTAATTTCTTAGTTCATAAATGTAATGAAATTTTATTAATTCTCAGTTTGTTTTTTATGATTAAGGCTTCTAATATTAGTACTCAATTTTTACAGTTTATTTGGCAGAGTATTTTTGAACTATGATAAGTATTTGTTGCATTTAGTGCCGTGCTGTTTGGTGATATATGATTTAATGGAGCTATTATCGAATAAATTGTATGTTAATCGACAATAAAATTTAATGATTATGTCATCAATGTATTTGTTGTTTGATTTTATTATTATTATTATTTCCTTGGGTTTCTGTCATATACACATTTCCTTCCGTATCCCAAGCAGAGACATAAGGTCAGAAATGGCTTCATGGCATCTTCCACTGATCACTTTTTATAAAACAAATACATTAAAATCACACACATTTTACATAGAAAAAGCTTTTCGTAATGTGTGAGCTTTACTTGTTAGTACAATTCTTTTATATTTCTTTAAGGCATGGGCTACCAGGAATTGATACAGGTTTTATCTCTGTAACCAGGTCTGGGTGATATTATTATTATTATTATTATTATTATTATTATTATTATTATTTGCTTTGATTTGTATTGTACACTCATTTCTTTCCGGGTCCCAACCACAAACCTAGAGTCAGAAATGACATCATGATATTTTCCCAGAAACCTTTTTGTAAAGAAAAAATAAAACAGCTTAAAAGCACATACATGTTGTATAGTTAAGGTGTGAGCTGTACCAGTGAAAAGAATATTGTGTATTTCTTTAAGGCATGAGCTACCAGGGATCCCGTCAATGAGTCAATCAGAACTTTTTTTTCCAATCAAACACAGGGGACCCCAATCACATCTAAAATTATTAATGACTTCATGTGCCATATTTTTGTGATTACCTCTTCAAGATCCTTTTATTTTGAAGATCATCAAAGATACATTGCAGTCTGCAAGAACTGCCATGTCAATAAGAATTTACCTTCAGTTTTTTGTGGTCTTTGATCTCACTGTCTGGACAGTTAGCTTTGATTGATTTGTCTGTGCCTGTTTTAAAGTTGTTATAATATTTTTAGAGTAACATTCTTCAAATGAACAAGCGAATCTGTAGAGAATATTGTTTTATTGAGTTTTGGTTTCCTTGTTGTACCATTGGTCGTGATCTCATTGGAAGCTTTCGTCTTTCCAAGTAAGGGGTGAGATGATTTTTTTTTTTTGCTGAAATGTAATATATATATCTATGTATTTAGAATTTTTTATACTTTTCCTTCCCTTTTCTAATTATTGTCTCGTTGCTTTCTTTAGTAACGTTTAATAATGTTTATCATATTATTTTTATTACGGTTATTCTTTATTTTTATGAGGTTAGTTTAAATCTGTTTATGTATTATATGGCTAGCAACATTATTGTTTGTTAATATCTGTTTTATAATTTTAATTTTTTCATAAAATATTCGGCGTTAGAAAATATGAAATTACCTCTGCTATTATGATGGCGC
Source organism: Acanthosepion pharaonis (assembly GCA_903632075.3). Taxonomy (NCBI): domain Eukaryota; kingdom Metazoa; phylum Mollusca; class Cephalopoda; order Sepiida; family Sepiidae; genus Acanthosepion; species Acanthosepion pharaonis. The sequence goes on from CAHIKZ030000003.1 coordinate 3,363,460, forward strand.
TATTTTGTATCTGTGTATTGTGGAATGTTAATATTGGTCATTTCCTTATAAGGAAACAATCACTATTCATTGACTAATAGGCAATGCTACCGTCGTTTGAAACTCATAAAACCTTTCTATTAAAACAACTCTTCAGGAAAATAGGTTTTTCAAGTCGAGTAACTGTTATTGCTCTTTCCACTATTGATAGTGGTTTCCTTTTCAACCTTTTGTTGGAAATAGTGTAGAAAATCAACAGCTTGATTATATCTTATTTTCTTTTCGAGTTATATGTGATAACCATTTATTTTTGCTGCTGTTGAATGTCCTCAAGTGATGTGGTTTCTGTTATTCAGTACATTTCTTTGAGATTATGTAGCGCCAGTATACTAAATTAGATGAAGTATGGTCCTTGCGCAGACCTAGAGGTATTATTTGTTCGAAGCCATTTTTAATCATTGATCTTAGAAAGCACTTACATACAGGTGACAGTTTACTTCATTCGGTACAATTTCGGCATCAACTTGACACCTTCCTATGAAAGCCTCGTTCTGATGAGGCTATTTATGAGTTTGTGGCGGTTGGGTTTATAGCGGAAGTTTTAAAGTTATCGTTATTTGAATCTATTACTACTTATAGAAATTAGAATCCTGTTGTTCATCCTCTGCCTCTGTCAGAAACCAATCACACTCCCACGGACACTAGCGTGTTCAGTAATTACTATAACACTCCCATCGTGAATAGCACGCCCTCTGGCGATATTAACTGTTCTAATTCTAAGGACGATCATTCAATAAATGGTAACTTCATAATTGAAGTGAAGAACTGAATTATTTTTCAAAGATTGTTATACGATTTTTAGTTTCATCGGTATTTTTGGTTCATACAAATATTAGTTAGCTTATCGCAGATAAATTTTTGGCTTGTTATGTTCTCTAAAATTTCGTTTTTATGGTTGACATATAATTCGAAATATATACTTGGGGGTAGTTTGTGTGAATGCATTTCATAAGTGGTCATAACAGGAATTTGAGTAGAAGAAGGCTAATCCCATTTTTTCTCTTTAGATTTATTCCATTTATTTTTGGACGTGTAGTTCATGGATGTCTGCAAACATTGTTAAATATAATATCTATTGTTTCCCTTCCAGACATTTTTGCGTCCAGTCTATTTATTTACTCAATTTTGCGATATATATATATATATATATATATATATATATATATATATATATATATATATATATATATATATGTTATGGGACCTTACCCATAATAACACAATGGACTATTCCATATGTAATAAATACTGCGCCTCAAGAGGAAGCAGGCAATTCGATGTTCAGTCTGAAGTCTGGAGTGAAGTCCGTCAGAAGTCAGTCAGTCGAGTCAGAGGCAGTCCGAAACAGAGTCGCGTTCAGACAATTACTGCAAGACATTGGAATAGTGATACTGGTCGAGACTACATTGTTCTCTCTACTAAACCTGATTATTCGTACTAACACTTTCTACTTCTCTGTATATATTCCTGTTTGTAATATATCTGTGTTATTCTATATCCGTGTTCGAGTTCTTCTTTATTGGTTCTACCTTGGACTATCACCGTGGAACAAGGAACCGGACCATAACAATATATATGCAGGGTGATCACTGAAAAAAACGAAGATTTTAAAAAGTCATAATTTGTTCGTTTTTATTCATTTTTCTTTTCTTTTATGCAGGTTATAGAGCATCCCTTGGAGATTAAAATGGTTGTCTATGATGTCCAGTAACAAGTAAATCTCAATGAGTTTTTCTGTTCCAATGAAAGATCAATTATTCAAACTCAGGGATAATACTGGCAACATTTTAATGTCAAAGTATCTCCTAGCGATAACATTTGCCCGGTTAATTGCCCGGTTTGAAAGAACTGGATCGGTCGACGATCTTCTGGTAAGAGAACCTAAGCGCATTGTGCACACTGAAGCAGAATGTCCTTGACGATCCATCAGCTTCTACCTGTCGTCGCTCTCCTCAACTACGCATCAGCAGAACATCACTTCAGAAGATTCTGAAACTGGATTTAAAAATGTTTCCATACAAATGGTCCAAAAATTAAAATAAATGTATGTACATATATATATATATATATATATATATATATATATATATATATATATATAATTTGTGCAGTTGTTTTCTTTTATAGAGAAGAGAGCCCAATTTTAAATTCGATAATGAACGCTGGCCGTGGCAGTCAACGGGCGTCTTCCAAGAAAGCGATGTGTTTTTTTTTTAAAAAAAAAGGATCTAATTATTTATCTATCCATTTATTCTTTTTTATTATATTATTTATTTTTATTTTTTTTCTGTTTATTAAAATATACATTTTATTGATTTATCATATTCTCCGTTTATTCTTTAGGTTTACTGGTGAGTCATCGATTGCTGTTTTAAAATTATCATCCGGTGAGGTTATTTCGTTACAACTATTTTGTATTTTTCATTATGAATTATTAAACTTTTAGATTTCTTTCCTTACAATCATTTAATGTATTGCATTTGCTAATTTATTTATACATTGGCACGAATAACTGAGCTTTCTTTATGTTTTGACATAACATTTTAAAGGAAGACTCTGTATTTTCGAATTTGTATAAGTGCAGTTCCGAACCGTCAGCGGACCGCTAATTCGACATTACGGAATTGAGGTGAAATTATTTAGAACTATCGGCAAACTGGAGCATTCCATTTTGAAAATCGTAAAAGAACAATAGATCTCAGCAAAGATAATAAATAACAGCCATCCATTTCGAAATATTGTTAAGTATATATATATAAATGATACCTGAGGACTAGTGTCGGTCATAATTAAGAACGGAATTGTGACAATTATGTAGAGCATTGTTTCTCTTAGTGCTCAAACAATATCCTCATTTGTTTATTACCCTTTCATGTCTTCAACGTTCTCTTAAATATAAAATAAATATCAACGAAGATTATACAAAAAACTTATGTCCAAATAAGGTTGACGGGTTCTCGACCCCCAAAAATGGCAAAATTATTATATATCAAAATTGTGAGGGAAAGTGCTCCTTGGTCGAGTCAAAAACATCTACTTAAATATATAAAATGTAAGAAATATAAAAAGAATGGAAGTAGATAATGTTACACTATATTTCGACATCTTTGAGGAAACTTCATGATTATATACTCCCAGAATTTGTATGGTATTTAAAACTGAAACATATTTCAGATTGTAGTAGGTCGCTTACAGTACCTTGTGTTCCTAAGCAGGCCCCCCGCCTAAGTATTGACCAGGTTGAACATTCCTTAATTTCGTTGAACAAATGAGATCCGATGTTTTCAAGGTGATTTCGCCATAATGATAAAGGAAGAGACAAAAACAAGAAAGATTAAAAGAAATTCAATTAGAACTCATTCAAACTGAAGTACCCCCAAAATTAAAGACCGCATAGCACCAAAATGTCCCCCACTCTTCAATTATTAGAAAGGGACTCAGCTGGACTACAAAGTAAGAAAGTAAATTTCTAATGCAGATATATCTCCAAAATCAATCTTGTAATATTTCATGATCAAAGAGCAGAAACTTAATTGAATCCAGTCAATGAACAGTTTTACTCTCAATGAAACTCCTTGCTTCAAATGTCTACTGGAGCTAAAATTCAAACCTTGTGAAACTCATATGTGTTCTATTGCTAAAGATGCTGGTAAAATGGTCAATTCCTTGCGAAAGCTATCCCAGTTTGTTTTTTTTTTTTTTTTGTTTATTTTTAGCAAGAATAGAAAATCATATCAGGAATATGCAAATTCCAGATATCAGTAGTATGCATTAATTGTAAGTATCCATTGGTGATACAAAAAAGACTTCCAATAACTAACAAGAATAAAAAACACCCAACAGAACATTACATCAAATCACGTCTCAATTCAACACTCGTGCCACTTACTCCATCACTCAGTACACTTAATTTTATTGGGTCAAAACTTAAGTTTATAGCATTTTTTAAATGACTATCAAAGTCACTATCTACATATTTTTACAAATATTTACTTAACCACATGTGTGCCATTTTGTTAGAATATCTTTCGACGTCTTTGAGGAAGGTTCATGATTCCATCCTCCAAGTAATTTGTGGGTTATTTAGAACTGAAACATATTTCAGATTGTTGGATGTCGCTTACAGTACCTGGTGTTCCTAAGGAGACCCCCACCTAAGCACTGACCAGGATCAACACTCCTTAAATTCGGTGAGCAAATGAGAACCAATGTTTTTCAATGTGATTTGGCCATAAGTCCATAATGATAAAGGAAGAGAAAGAAAATAAGAAAAGAAAAAAACAAAAGAAAGAAGAAACCAAAGAAAAGAGAAAATGATAGAGAAATATAAATATATATATATATATATATATATATATATATATATATATATATATATATATGAAATAAAGAAACAAAGAATGCAAATAAATAATGATGTACAACCAGGCAGAGAGAGGGAAGGTGGGGTGAAATGAGGACAGAACGAGATAGACTGATATATTGGGTTGGAACAAAAGTTTGTAGCGTTTTATAAGTGAATTTCAAAGACAATATTTAGATATTTGTACATTGATTTATCCAACCACATCTGTGCCATTGCCCCCCCCCATTATTCTCCATCTTTGCAGTTATTTCATGATTCTCTCCTTCTAAACTTCACGTCTTTCTGTCTGATGAACAGAGCCTGGTTTTTACAGACATCCAGTAAATAAAAGTTCTTTCCATTAAGATACTTTTGTGGTTAAAGTTCAGTAAGTATGACTTGGTTAAGTTGGCCATCAAACAGCCAGATTCAACTGATTTTGACGAAATCTGCAACGAGATCTGGTGTTGGTCCTGATGGATGACTACACTCTTCGCATTCACTAATTCCGGGTCGTTTTCATCGATCGATGTCGCTAATCGATTCAAATGCGAACAGTACCTGTTTGAGTTCAACGTCTGATTTTTCGAAAGAGACTAGTAATGCACTATGCCCTTCCAGTCTCAACAGATGCACAATATGACAATATTCGGATATTGAATGGGTTCTGGAGTGGTTAATGCTGTCGCATTGTTGTAAACAATCCATTTTTCATCGCTTGTCATCGTTCTTTAAAAGAAAATGGGTCGTGTTTTGTCTGAGCAGAGAATTGTTGGTGGAAATGCGGGCCATTCAATTTTTTTCATTAAATAGTGAATCACACAAAATCGCAGCGATTTACTCATCCAATTGATTAAAAGAGCCTTTCATAGATATATGGAGTATCTCTACAAGGTCCCGTCTCGTGTGACCAGGGTGTTTTTAATCGGTGCTTCGATTTAGTCATCATCAACGGCTTCTGTCTTCCAGATCAACATTTCGACTTCTGAAATTAGCGGACCACTTATGAATACACCTCCTCCTCCTCCTCCTCTTCCTTCTCAACCATGGCACTATCTTCCTAGATATCTTTTTTGCAGTTTCCTTTCTTTCTGAAAATAAAAGAACATCAAGCGACAAATAATGTATGTTATCTGCCATCATTTTTACTTTTAACGTAAAAATATTTATAATCCACATAAGAATCGTGTTGAAATGTCACTTTTCAGAATATGAATAAAGCTAATAAATTTTATACAGAGATAAAAGGAAGTCATGTGTTCAAGCAGCATCTATTGAAAAAGGGACAAGAAATTTCTTCCGATCCAATATATCTCTGTATCTGTCCGTGTGACTATAACAAAGCAAGCACAAACTGATAATTGCCTTTTAATCTAACAGATAAACTTTACAGAATTTAGGTCTCAAAACTTTCCATATTGAATTCATCGTTTCACCAATGACCTCCTGATGTTTAAAAAAACCCAGCTTATATATGTAAATGGTTATTTAATATTGTTTTCATCCTTTTAATTTATATATTTCATTGATAAATGCTAAATTGCTTTTCTCTTGCTTGCTGGTATCAAACACATTATCAATTGTTTGTTGCACCTGTTAATATAAAGTGCGTTGCAAACCTACTGTCATAGTGACGACATTAACATTACAATAAAACTAAAAAGAGAAAACTATGCAAATCTTACACGGGTCTTTTTAAAGTTTCCTCGTATTACCCAACTGTCGCAGGTGGGTACGTAGTAATATGTGTATACGTATCACTAGGTGCGTGTACACGGCCTGTTCGAAAAGTATCCATTCATTTTGAATATCTCGAGAATTGTTTGCAGAAGTTTAGCAACAAATCAGAAAGGACATTCATGAACAGAAACTCTCTTGGGAAGTCACTCAGTCGACAGGAACATACCACAGAGTGAATTTGTTTACCGCATAAATGCTGCTTTCACATTGACCTACAGTTTCTGTGCAGGGCTTTTATCAAAACAACACCCAAGCATGTTCCCTAACCTCTAGAGTCCAGTTCGCGCGACTCCTGTGATTTCTGGAAACACCGTGGTCGGGATTAAGGCGAACGTGACAAGGTATTTAAAGAAAAGGAGGCTGTAGGGTTCTAAAATGTCTACTTTCAAATGGACTAAGACACCATTGCCCTAGGTAGGCGATATTTTTTTTTATAAAAGTTTAATGGTTGAATGTTTTTCAGATCTACAGTGGATAGCAAAAGTATTTAACACATCGGTTTTTTATAAATTTCACAATAAAAAATTGTTCAATTTGAATGATACTTACTTCAAATATTTTAATGAACATTGTCTAACTAAAATTAAAGGAAAATTGAGAAACGTTGTTTTTATGTACTTTTTAAAATTTAAATACCAACAACCAGAAGTTGTATTCGCTAGCCGTAGAAGGACATTTTGTCGATTTTACTATGTGTGTTTCCTCACAATATACAAAAGAAATCACTGAATGAAGTATAACTCCTAACAGATTTGTGCAACGTATTTTGAGGAACTTAGCTTCGAGCCAGCTTAACTTTTTTCTGAAATTCTTTGAAGCGTATAATTCACTAACTTTCCGGAGATACGCTGAATGATTCCTGTTTTTTTTGTTTTTTGTTTTTTTCTTTTCTTTTTCAAAACTGCAAATTCCTTCTTTGCTATTTTGCCTCAACCGAAATTCCAACTTCCCAACAAGATTCCAATGTAAGAGAGACTCTTCTCGAAAAGAGAACACATGGGATGAATAGTAACAATTTCGTTTTGTCATCAGAGTAGTGAATCGAGTAAGAGATTGAATGAGATTCACATTCAAGACACTGACTATAATAGAAAAGGTATTTGAAACTCGTTTTGGAAGTCATTTTTAATGAGTTCAGTCTTCAATGGTTGGCTCGTTATAGCGATCCAGTTCTAGGCGCTTGCTGCTGATTGATTATTAATAAATTAACTTTAGAAATCTATTGATAATGATTCGCTACTCCGCTACTCTCGACCTTTTGCCAGACCTGACCGAATAATAAAATAAATACAGATGTACTATTAATCGAAATTTACCAAATGACACTAGGGAGCCATTTTGATGGTCACGCAATGCTCAACTATTGTAACTTTGTATCCTACCAGGCTAACCTTAATAGATATTGACTCCCAACATAAAAATGGCGTCTCTGTGTAAAAATACAGATTTGATAAGCTTCTTTTATGTATCGTGTACCTTCACGATGTGGGCAATGGCGGCTCTCCAAACATTCTATCTTTTCTAGCTCTAAGCAATTTTGTTCACTTACTATAATTTGTTGGTAACAAAGACAAGAGTACTGAACTTCTACATGATATCTCTCCTCCTTTACGGCAATGAATGTTGGACAGTCTCCTCAAAGATGAAGAAGAGACTCGAGGCAACAGGTTCTACAGAAGGATGCTAAGGATACCATGAACCGAACATGTGAGCAACGATGAGGTTTTGGAGAGGACGCAAACAAAGAGGAAACTTGTAAAAAACTATACGGAAGAGTCAACTGTATTTTCTGGGACACGTAATGAGAAAGGAGGGCTTGGAAAATCTAATACTCACAGGGCGGATAGAGAGAAAAGGGGACAAGGGAAAGTAACGCGTGACATACTTAGCGGGCTTAAGCAAGTGGATGGCAGAACAGGGTCTAGGAGAAATAACAAAAAGACAAAACTTATTGAAAGCTACAAGAGATAGGAGGAAGTGGAGAGCCATGATCGCCTACGTTCTGAAGGGACACGGCACATAAAAGAAAACCACCTTCCAACACAGATTCTGCCATTCATTTACAAAGTCCGTTTGGTACGTTATTCGATGTTACCTTGGAATCTCTTGCTTTCAATATGCTCTGTGAGAGTCAAATTCTTTAAGCCTTCTTTCTCCATTATGAGCCCTTGAAAGCACTTTTTGATTCTCTGTATAAGCGTCATTTTTTTTTTTTTTCATTACTTTTACAATCTCTTTGTTACTCATATGTTCAATCCACGTCATTCTCAGCATGCAGAACAACATTTATGTCGTCAGCAAGAAAAACAACTCAAGATACCAGCTACCGATTGGAGATGTCAAGCAACTATGAAAATTTAAATATCTAGTAAATGTTTTAACAGAAGACCGAATATAAGGTATCGAAATTCGAATGCGATTTGCGATATAAAAAAGATGTCTTCCAAAAACTAAACAAAGTATTAAAAAACAGGCAATTTTTAATACAAACAAAGAATACAACACTACAATATAATATCAGTCGTCCCACATTTCAGTAAATGTTGGACGATTTTCTCAGAGATAAAAAAAAAGACTTTAAGCAATAGAAGAATGCCAGGAAAATCATAGACTAAACATGTGCGTAACAAAGTTTTAATGAATACTTGGTATAAGAAAGAGACACTTGAAATTTCTAATATACATAATGAGAAAAAAGAATTTGAAGAATTTGACACTTACAGGACATATAGAAGTCAAGAGAGACAGAAGGAGACACCGAGTTACCTAACTAATCAGGTTGCGTAAGTAGTTGGCACAACATGGATTAGGAAAGATAGCAAAAAAATAAAGCTTAATAAGAACTACAACATATAGGAAGTAGTGGAGAGCAATGATCGCCCAACAGTTGAAGGGAGATGGTACACAGACGAAAACTAGGTTGCTTACCACTGTCCCTTTTCAGTACATCATTTTCTATGTATATACACGATTTTTTTATATGCAACTGTACTCAAATTTGACTAAATCTTAATTAATTCCACTAGTGATCGCATTAGTGTGGCTTAAGCAACCCAAAAATGAGAAAAAGAAAAACGTAAAAGTAAATAAAAATATGATGCTTAATGCTTGTCATCAAGAATTCTACTAATTTAGTTACAGTGAAATGTCTTTTTTTTTCTCTATTTATCAGAACCAAACATGAAGATTTTTAGCAGCGATTTAATCAACTTAAGGGATAATCCTTGTGTAAAAATTAAGCAATGCCAGTACTATTTAACATCCGAAATAAAAAAATAAAAAAAATATTGTGTATAAGAAAAATAGAAAATGCTTGTTCGCTTGTGTATTCCCGCGTATTTATTATTTGGTAAAGATTTTGCAAACTATTCTATTATTTCGCAAAAATAAAGGCGTATATAAATAAAAGCTAATTGAAACTGCATTTCAGTCGTTAAACATCCATTATGGTTAGCTTTAACACTTATTACATAAAGATAGATACATAAAAATATAATTCATCAGACGTTGAAAGCGGGAGACAAGCTGAAAGTAGAGAAGAACATAAAAGTGTTAAATATATCACTGATAAGAAATATGACATGATTGTTTTTCTGATAAGAAATAGGACAGGATTGTTTTTGCATAAAAAGTTGGACTAAAATTATGAAAAATCCAGTTTTTATGCATTTTTATTTGTTTTAAATGATTTTATTCCCAACCAAAATCAAAATGTATTTTTCCTTTCAAACGTTCAATTCCTATTTGCATATTCTCGATCTGCAGCATATATATTGGTGCGATGAGTAAATTGTCGCCATTTTATATTTTGAATTTCACGCATGCGCGTTGTTTGATTTTGATTTTATCGACTGCACCATACAGTATGGTCCATCTGTGAGAAAAAAACACTATGACGCAATTCACTTCACCAGAAATTTGAAAAAGGCATGCTGTAATGCTTGGCATTCGCGCTGGAAGCTCCAATAAGAACATGTCAGAGTGTTTGGGTGTCAATCTGAAGATAGTGCAGAGAATTCGGAAAGAGTTGGATGAATCTAATGGTGATTGCGAATGTACGGCAGCTCGAAAAACTCACTCTTATCGTTCTGATAAGAAAAGAACTCCAGAATTTGTTAGTGGGGGTCTTAGACACAACACGGAGGCCTTCATCACGTTGATTGAGGAGGTAGTACTGCCCTGTGTCAAGAGGGTGGCTGCTGGAAGACCCTGTGTCTGACAACAGGACACTGTACCATGCCACACAAGCAGGAAAACCCAGTCATGGCTATCAGATAATTTCTGCGACCACATCTACTTATATCTGGCCACCTAACTTCACAGTCCGCAACACCCTTGATTATTATGGGTGGGGTGCAGTTGAACGAGAGGCCGTGGTTGAAACCAATGGCGGTTTTATTGAATAAATTAATTGTTTCGTATTTCAAGATATATTTGTGTAATTTTGGTAATTATATCTGTGAAAATGAGATGTCAGTGTTATTTTCATTTTAGCCTTATTTATCCATCGCACTCTGTCCATGTTTTGAGTGTGCGGGAGCGAGTTCTCCCCAAATGTGTATTTTAAAGCATCATAATCAAAAACTGTTTGTTGTTCATTTCTGAGCTTCTTTCCAATGGGATAGGATACCACTCTTGAAATGCTTTACTCAGTTTTTAGGCAATACGGACAGATTTTCTTCATCTATATGCCGTGTCCCTTTGTGGCATAGGCGATCATTGCTCTCCGCAACTTCCTATCACTTGTAGCAATTAACAGTTTGTCTCAATTTGCTAAGCCCACACCCCGTCCCGCCAGCCATTCACAAAAGCTCGTCAGTTAAATAGTTCCCTGACTTCCACTGTCTTTCTATCTCGATTTGCCCCCGAGAGGATTAAGTCCTTCTTTCTTATTATCTGTTAAAGAAATTTCACCTGACTTTTCCAGATTCTGAGTGTAAGTGTTCTTTCTGTTGCCATTTTCTTTAAGACTTCCTTGTTGTTTACCAGTTCCGTCTTTGGAATTTCCAGTATCTATCTGTAGAACCACATTTCTGCTGCCTCCTTCTGTATCGGAGATTATCCAACATTCACACTGTCATATAAGAGGATGGATATATCACATAACAATCTAGCAATCTTTTCTTTGTTCCTATCGAAATTGTTTCCTTTTCTCAGCACCTTGCTTAGATTTTGGGATGTTTCTTTCCCTTGTCTAATGCATGTACATATGTCACAGTGCTTCCTTTTCCATCTTCTGTTGAAACATTTCCCAGATATTTAAACTTTTGCACCTGCTTGATGTTGACATCTCCAGTTTACAACTCACATCATCGGCTTTTTCTCTTGTTAAGGACCATTATAAATTTGTCTTAAATTTAATAGAACTTAACTGTGGTGAAGGCAACCAAAGTTGTCTCCCCCTCGAACAACTCAACTATAAAAAAGTGGTGGAAGCTCAATTATGGCCAGTAGTTAAATTGCATTGAATAAAGCTTCGCTTATCGCTTAATCGTTCCTGTTTTTCTTTACAGTAATAGAACAAAATAGGAAATATATCAAGTAATAACGAGAGACATTTTATTTCGATTTAATAAGCCTCGTTGCTGGAAGTAAAATTACTTGACCTCATATCACAGCTTCTACGAAGAGATTTGCCCCAAAATATTCAAGAAAATCAGTTCAATAAATATATTAAAACAAAGAATAGTACTTTTAAAGTAGCCATATCAGTTTCGTTATAATTTTTTTTTTTTTGCTTACTTTGCGCAACTAAAATTTAGTTAACATAAAATTGAAAACTCAGCCACTCTGCGTTGAACGTGGTCTAAATATGGATTAGATTTATTGATCGAAAGGCAGGCGCTAGTAACTTTTTTGTATTAGTGTACATCGATCTGAAAGATTGTATCAAATACTTTTAGATTTCATTGCATTGCCAAACTTATGTTTATAACGGTCAGCTCTCTACAATGAAATTTATCGAAAATGGCTGAGGTTGGAAATTTTCGAAGTGAACCAATTTTCGGGCTAAAAAGATGAAAACTTTTCCATATTTTACTGATTTATATTTTGTATGGCTTCTCACTTAGATTGGACAGAATCTCAATACCGTGGTTAGCGATCGACTTTCACAAGCCACTGTAAACAATTTCGATTTTTATTAGCTCTGATAATTTTACTTTCACTTGAGCTGAGTTAATATCTAGAGTATTTCATAGCATAGAAAACTTCCCACTTTTTATAAAATATGCCTGAAAATATCCACTGAATATTATATGCGAAGATCAGATATCGGGTGGCCTAATATTTAATGCCATATACTGTCAGTATTGGTAACTAATGGAACTCCATATTTATTATGAAATGGAAATAAAGGAATTTAATGTCGTAAAATACAGTGATTTTGACAGACAATAGTGTTACTATGTCTTCTAATCTGTGACGTAGAAGTTCGACCTCCGTACCGAATGCCGACTGACTTATTAGCAGTCGATCAACTCTGTGCAAAATAGGACAAAACAATTTTGCCTATATCACTACACCTCCCGGAAATGAAGAGATTTTATGCCCTTCGTTAATCTGTGACTTCTGCGAACAGTAGCACAAAGATATATATATATATATATATATATATATATATATATATATATATATATATATATATATATATATATATATATATATGGTATATTTAAGGGATAAATTATATTTATGGATAAATTGATATATATAATATATATATATATATATATATATATATATATATATATATATATATATCTATATTTCTGAGATGGGGTTTTATGTACACTACATTATTTGGACTATTGTCCTCATCTTTGTTGACATATTTATCACAACGTTTCGGCCGTTGTACGATACGGCCTTCTTCAGGTGGTTGGAATGTCGAAATGAACCCTTTATTTCACCCACTGGGGTAGAATGTGCAAGATATATATATATATATATATATATATATATATATATATATATATATATATATAAGTGAACATAGAAGTTAACACTTAGAGGCGACAGTCTGTTTCATGCTAGATGCAATCGTCAGGCCACCTTTTATATTTACACACGCTCTATCTCTGATATTGAGCACTTTATTCCATAAATATACCACATCTTAAGACTATATTTCTTCATATATATATATATATATATATATATATATATATATATATATTCAATCTTGCACAGTGGGTTCATTTCAGATATCACAACCATAAGACCTCTTTTAGGCTGGAGAGCCATAGAAATGACACAAAACTTGCAAATTATATTTGGAGGTTGAAGGAAGTTACATAAAGTGGAAGCTCATCAAAAAAGTGAAGCCGGGCAGAGTCCGAGGAAGTTACTCTAAACTATGCCATGAAGAAAAATTAACGATCGCCACATACACAAAAAGAAGGATGAACTGCTAAATGAAAAGCGGAGGTTTTATCCAAATGTAGACACCTTAGTAAATATTTATTGTGTGTATATTTATTGTGTGAACCTGAATGAAAATAGTTTTTTTTTCCATTCGCCTTTTCCCTCCTCCGTCTTTTCCCCCTAACGTCAGATGTTGGAATGGTATAAAATAGTTTTTTTTTTAATTCTACCTGCCATCGAAGCCTAAGTAGCCTGGTAACTTGAGATTTAGTGTTCCTGATATATATATATATATATATATATATATAAATTTTTATATATATATATAAATAAAATTAATTGAAATACCATAACATAACTTTTTGAATGACCCATGATGTTAGATGTGAAATATTATAATGGTTTATATATAAAAGAAAGTTTACTGTGGTGAAAATAACCATTTCTGCTGTCATAATACAAAAAAAAAAAAAAAAAAAAAAAAATGTAATTCATATACATGCCTAATGTTAAAATAATCCTACATAATATAATGGAAAACATTTAACTGTTCTTAAAAAGAATATAAAATAAAAAATTAAAAAGGAAAATATTTCAAATCGTAGTTAAATAAAAAGTATTTAAAAAAAAAAAATCTTTAATTTTAAAAGATGACGTTGAAAATTTTTACCGTTAACAATTCTTTTTTTTTTTTTTTTTTTTAAATTCAGACGACATATATAGGTTTATAAAATACATCTTACCCCTTATAGCTAATAATGATACAATGATACTGTCATAAGGAAAATACCCGTGTTCAATTTGATAGAATATAACCATGGAAAGATTTTAGCTGTGTATTTAAAACCCGGTAAATTTTAAAAGTTACTCAAAATTCTTGAAGATGAAATGGAACTAATGCTTTTTAATTTATTTGCAAAAATAAAATTAGGGTTTTTCGTCTATTTTTGAAACATGGTTGGAAATGGTCAAAATGATTTTAAATCAATTAATTTATAAATTGCTCTGTAAATTTACATTGAGCATTATTATTTTGTAAAAAGCCGTATTATGTCCCGGATTTTATATCTTACTGTTCTTTCTTTTATTTATATATATATATATATATATATATATATATATATATATTATATATATCGATTCCCTTCCATCTTTTCTTGTCGTTTTTTTGACCAATAAATTTTTTCTATTTTATTGAATAGGACATTTTATAGGCGATAAAGTTAGCTAATTTTGTCGTTTTTTTACCATAGTTTTTCATTTATTGAATAGGACATTTTATAGGCGATCTAATTTGCTTTCCCGTCAATGGAGAAGGTTTTTGCATTTTACCAACACGTGGAAATGTTCTATAAATTAAGCAATTGGTAGGTAACTATCTATGGTGTCTTTGGGTGGGGAAATGCCTTCAACCTCATTTTCAACATCTTCACCATTCTTTCTGTAATTCTATTCGATTGTGGGTGGTTTGGTGGTGTTTTTTAAGGGAGGTATCCAATTTGTTTTAACCACGAATACAAAGTTTCATCACAAAATTCTGGTGCATTGTCAGAGACTGTTTTTGGCACCACATTTCGTAATATTTGCTTTTGGCTGTTTCAAGAGGAACATTATCGTGTACACTTTTTATTACGTCTTTTCTTAATCTCTCTGGCCGTATTTCCATTGCATATAAGACTCTTCACCACAGTTACCAGTGCCTTATCTCTTTATATGGTCTCTCTGCCATAAAGCAATCATTCCATTTGTTTCTTTTTATTCTACATACAAACTTGCTTACTACCGAATCCTATACGTTTTCAAATGTAAGACAATCTAAGAGTAATACATCTGTTTCAATCCAGTGCAATAATTTATCTTCTGAATTTTTCAATCTTTCTAATAGTTCATTAATTGAACTTTAGTCTTGATAGAACATCTACTGGTGGAAGAGGTTTTCCTTTCACATATTCTATGCCAAAGGTCATGAACTTTATGTCCCATCTTAAAATACTGGAAGATATAACTTTAGTTAAATGCTTCCTGGGGTCAAAAATAAATTCAAAAAGGTTATGATAAGATTTAAGCAGAAACTTCCTGCCTAATAAAAATAAGCGAGCTCTATCTGTGCTTCATATGATAGCTAAAGCTTCTCTTTCAATATTTGAATAATTAGCCTCGGCTGAAGTTAACATTCTAGAAAGGTATATTATAGGATGATCTTCTTGAGACAGAATTGATGATACGGCACACTCACTTGCACCCGAAGTTACAGTCATTTCCGCTTTAAGGTCCCAAACTCTACAACAGGCTTTTTTTTATAAGTTCTTTCTTTAAATTTTTCAGATGTTATATTCTGCCATTGAGTTCATTCGTTGTTCTTTTCTTAAAAAATTGACTAATCCTAAAAAAGATTCCAATCCTTTTTTTATTTGTAGGTGAAGATACCTCTGCTATTTTCTTTATCAAATTTGTTTCTGGTGAAAATCTGTCTTTGGAAATCTGGTATCCCAGATATGTTATTGTATTGCAATTTAACACACATTTATCCTTGCTTATCGTTATCCCACCATTTTTTTTTAATATGTTTAAAACATAATCATTTTTTTCAGCTCTTCTCTACTGGTAGCACCAATAAATATCTCGTTTTGATAGATGATCATATTCTTAACATCACCAGTCAGTACCATTTCAATGGCTCTTTGAAAATTAGGCCTTGCTGTTTTATCCGATAAGGCATACGCTTCCATCTGAATAAGCCTATCGAGGAGTTAATCGTTGTGACCTCTTTAAATTTTTCATCAATTTGTATCTGGTTATAGGCAGATTTAAGGTTAATTCTAGCAAAGTATTTCATTCCCAACAACTCGTAAATAGCAGTTTCAATGTTAGGAATAAGGAACGAATCGTAGGATATTTTGTGGTTTATTCCTATTTTGTAATCCCTACATATCCTTAAATCACCATCTGGTTTTCTTAAAATAATAATGGATGAGGCTCAATTACCGCCACCAGGAGGAATATGCTTTAAAATTCCTTGCTTCACCATTGTTTTTAGTTTCGCTACTAAATGTAGCAAGTAAATGGTCAATCTGCAAGATCTAAAGTAAGAGGTGATTATTTTCTTCTTTTTTTAAGCGTTTCACCCCAAGTAAGGCGGGAAGCCACTAGCACGCAAGGGGTTACAGAGTGTTGGAGCTAGAGCAAAGAGAAGTGATAGAGGAAAGGATGAAGAGAAGGTTAGGGGATAGATCAGGGCATCTGGAGACGTCGATTGACATTACATTTGAATAGTTGGAGATTATAGCTATCAGGGAAACAGGAAGAGGGGAGGGAGTTCCACAGGCGAGTGGTGCGAGACATGAAGCTATTGAAGTAGAAGAGACGGCTACATTTAACAGTTTCGACAGTGAAAGGGTGTGAGCGAGATGCCAGCCTAGTAGAACGCTTAAATTCATGAAGTCTGGGAACCAGCGAAAGCAGCTCCTCGGAGCAGTTACCATGAAAGAATTTGTAAGAACGTTCGTTTTTATGTTTTTAACATCCCCGTGTCATTACTTTCGAAGTTCACACTGTTAATTAATTCAAGTTCAAGACATTTATTTCCACGAGTGCATGTCTTTTTTTTTTTTGTCATTTCAATACTGTGATGGGAATAATTTTGAAACGTGTGACCTTCTCAAAAATTCCTTCACAACAACTTAACGTGTGTTATACAAAGTAGCACACATACTTTCAATTAATCTCATCTGTATCAAGTAAACTTCGATTGTCATTTCTCCAATGCCAAGTTTTTCAAACTCACAGAATCTGGAAGTCTCTTGGTGATTGTAGACATACTTTATTATGGTTTCCTTCGGCACTAGTTTGACCCCAAGAGACTTTGTCCTCTCAAAAATAACCAACTTTCTTTTCGGTCAAAAATTTCTCTTTATAATGTCCGAAATTTGTGAAAAGGACAAACCCTGCAATTCTCTGGGATACGCCATGACAGAGATCTTTCTGATGGCCTCCAGTCCTGTCCAAGCCAAAAAGAGATATGCAATCTCGTTCTCCCCTCCTGCAACTTTGTAGTCTTTTTAACTTCATGGCACGCGCCTGGGCAGCAAAACAACTAATCGATGTTTCCACAAAGTCGGGTTCATTCAAGTGTTAGAGATGCTATCGGCGATGCCATAATGTTGTAATGTTTTCTAGTCTGTGACTTAGAGGTTCTACCTCCGTACCAAGTGACGACTGATTTATTAGTTGTCGCTTGACTCTGTGAAAAATAGCGCCAGTCAATTTTTACTATGTCACTACAGGTATTTTTTCTTTATTGACGCTAAACATTAATCCTAAAATCAATTGGGAAAATATTTAACTTTTACAGAAGATTAATAAACGGAATAAAACTGAAGCCTTAGTCTGAACAGTCACTGAATAATACTTTTTTAATCGGTATCTCATGATGAAAGGTAATAAAGCCACTAAGACACAAGGGGTTACAGGGTGTGGAAGAATTAGGAATAGAAGCATTAATAATGAGCGGGAGGAGAAAAGAGTAATCAGGAGGATAGTACATAACGATTGACATTGCATTTAAATTTTTGCAGGTTAAAGTTGGCTAGAAATCATGGAGCGGGACGGGAGTACTACAAGCGAGAAGTGCGAGAAAATAAACTGTTAGTATAGAACTTACGGCTACATCTAACCAGCTAAACTGTGAACTGATGAGATCTCGACGCCAGTCTAGTACTGCGGTTAAATTAAAGAAAAAGTCTAGGTACCATAGCGAAAAGCAATATTTTTTTTGTAATAAAATGGTGATGAGTTGAGGTATAGACCCCTGCTTCATTCAGCTGTTGGAAATCAGTGCCAGCATTGGGACAAGGATGCCTCAAGTACACTTAGTAAGGTCAACCATCTAATCCCGGAGATTTGTCCCGACCAACCAGATTCAGCGCTTCCCAGATTTCCGACTGTGATGGGACCCACGCATGCAGCCGCTTCGCAGGCGGGAAAATTCGACCAAATAGGCGTCGAACTGGGCAGTGCTCAGACCGAGCTCCCTGGTGAACAGACCCTAGAACTAGTCACGAAAAGCCACACATATGCCTGCGTTTGTAGTCACCGTTCGCATATCCGATGCTCGGGATATGTCGATGGGGTGTATTCCTAACTTCCTCTGCACGCAATTTAACGGCCATATTCGTAGCCTTGGAAGACATTCTTTTTAAACTAGCCGTAAATACCATAGCTTGATCTTTCTTAAGAGATAAGGAGGCTAATTCTTCCCTGCTTAAGGTTACGTACCCATAATCATTGTATTTAATCGTGCGATCTACTTTTTCCTCACGCGCATTTTGCGCTGCTAATCTAACTAGCTTGAGTCGACGACTATAATCAGCATCAGACGGCCTAATTTGGGATTTTATATTTATCCCACCACTTATTCCCGACCACAGTCAGTTCCCACTGTTGCATTAGTAGCAGTTGGTCCTGGAAATCTCTCTCACCAAATAATGATGCGTTCAATTTCCAGTAGCCAGCCCATCTGAACCTTGGTCGATGTGGCTAGAACGCACCTCCATAGCCGAGCCACCCCGATTCGTTCATGTCCACATTACCTCCCGGTGGTGCTCATTACGATACTTATCGACAAGATCAAACTTGTCGATAAAGTCCCAAAATAGTTTAACGTCCCGGACTCTAATACCCAATCTAATCCCTATGCGATCTATATCGGGTTCAAGGACGGCATTCCAATCGTCCGCTAAATCTACCCGACGACAAAGTCTCGATCCGCCAAAACAAATCAGACCGCTCAACATGGTTATTGGGCGCATAAATCCCAATGAAACAAAGAGGCCTTATCCTTTATAGTAACATCCAGCACGCAAAGCCTGCCCGCCGGGTGTGCGAAGGCAAAAGCACACGACGCATGAAAAAGACTTGCTCACCAGCCAGGAAAAAACCTCTCGAGCGGGTATCAAACCATGCTAAACAGAAGGCACCCCCAACTTAGACAGAATGCTTTCAAGGTCGCGAGTTTAAAACCGGGTCTCCTGTACACAACGTGCATTCACCCCGAGACGCTGAAGATCGCGAGTGTGCCTTACCCAGCGAGACTCCAACCCCGGGCATTTACGTTAGCCTACCAAACAGACAATATTAGACCGATATGAACTTCGTTTACTTTTTTGGTGTTTAGTTCTTTTTTTCTTTCTTTTATTTTTGGTGAGCTATTATATATATTAAGTATATATAAGTATATAGCTATTATATATATATATATATATATATATATATATATATATATATATATATATATATATATATATATATATATATATATATATATATATATATATATATATATAAGTATATATTAATAAATATTAAGTATATATAAGTATACAGCTATTAAGTATATATATATGTAGAGGTATATATTAATAAATATTATATATATAAGTATATATAAATAAGTATAAATAATATATATATATATATAATAATATATAGTATAATATAAATATAATATAAATAAGTATAATATAATATAAATAAGTATAAATAATATATATGTAATAATATATATAAATAAGTATTAAGTATACATAAGTATAAATAAATAAGTATATAAATATAGTGTATATATATGTATATATAAATTTTGTGTATTTAATATATAAGTATACAGCTATTAACTATTTATTAGTAAATATACATATTATTCGTCAAAGGAAGATTACTTGTTCATATATATATATATATATATATATATATATATATATATATATATATATGAACAAGTAATCTCTTTAATAATAAAAAATAATATTCGCCACTATAAATAAAAAAATTATTTCAGTTTTTTATGTTGGCGCAGTTATATATTATACGTAACGGTCAGTCTATACTCAGCTCTTGACGATTGCTTTTTGCATGTGTGACACCATTTAGGGTTGCTAGAAAGAAAGAAGAAAAAGAAAAAAAAGAAAAGGCGAGAATTAAATTTAGGAGATAAGAAGCCATCACGAAAAGGACACTAAGCGATGTTATCTTTTTTCTAACGGAGAAAAGTGCTAAAGGTTTTTATTCTCATTAGCGTGGAAAATAGAGTCGCGGATGTGTTGGATTTAAATTAATTTATGACAACGATAATGAAAATTTCAAGTTGGCCGAGACCCCTACGAAACAGAAAGTGGGAAATAGAAATTAATTAAGCACGCACTGGCCAAAAAACAAAAATGCCGCTCCCACAGGGTGCTGGGAGATAAAAATTAATTAAGCTTGATCGAAACCGAAATGTCCGTGGAACTACCTCCATGTCATTTGGGAAAAACACCTGTTCATTGTCAGGGCTGGCTATGGTAGCAAAATTATTTTATCAGAACGAATAATTGGCACCAAGGTGCGATGCGTCAATTGGCCACCCACTTGTTTGGCGAAGGTCCCGGGTGATAAAGTCCAAGTGACATTTGGCTAAGATAAGAGTCCAAGGGTTTGTTGTCGGGCAGAAGGAAAGAAAGAGAAAGAAAGAAAAAGAAAAAAAAGAAAAAGGAAGATAATTTTTTTACTTTGAGCAACATTTTTTTAAACCGAGGCCAGTCTAGCCACACCCACGCCGCTGAGCGCCCATTGGCTGAATGGTAGCGTGAGCGTTAGGCGGAGGTAATCATGTGAAATAGGAAGGGAGGCCTGTTGGCGGGTTGGCACCCATTGAGGGGATAGGTGTGAGATGCCACTGTGAGAGAGAGGGGAAACCCGTTGACACCCTCTGAGGGCATGGTGAGATACCAATATGAGAACAGAAGAAGGTGGGAAGACGAAAGACTTCCAAAAATGGAAAATAATAAATTTTCCTGACCGAAAACAAAGAAGTGGATTGTCGATTTAGAATTATCAAGGAACCTCAAACCCCGACAAGCCCACCCCGGTTTTGGTCGGCGTCCATATAAGCAGAGTCGAGTGAAAAGCAGTTAAGTTCGAGTTCCAGTTCAAGGTCCAGTTAGTTGCAGTGAGCTGAGAGCTCTGAAGACCCGCCTCGCAGATAGCTGGCTTGAAAGATTCCACGCAATTCCGAACTCATCTTCTAACCAAGAACAATTTATTTTTGAAGAACGACTTAGACTCACACCACCGAAACAAGTTTTACGAATATCGCCTGAAGATACACCAAGAACCAGTTTCTTAAAGAACAAACAACTTAAGATGTTAAGACTCGCCCAACAAACACAAAGTGTCACGAATCCATATAGCGGATTGGGAAGAAGACGCAGTCCTGTATTCAGAAACCAGATATAAAATATTGTTATCCTTTTTTAACACATTTGAACTTTTCGGGTTATTATTTTATTTTATTTTACATATACTTGTGCGATATCACCCTTGTTCGGACTCGAGTTGCATTACGGCCCGGCGACTGATTGATTTCGTCTATCTAAGATCAAATCACAACGTGGGTAGGTTAGACTAGAAATCAGAACAGTTACTTCGGTAACCAGACGTTGGAGGCGAGCTGTGAACGACAAGGCTGATACCGAATCTAACCAGATTCCCATCCGAATCAGCAAAAGGTTAGAACGTCACATTTGGTGCCGCGACCAATACCAAGTCACATTGGTCGTCACGCGGCCAGGCAGATGTCACGATTGGCGCAGCGACACCCGGGTGGGGGGACGTTACACAGGAAACCCCGAATCGAGCTATCAGTAATGCATAATATGTATCTTTTTATTAATATATAGTTAGTAGCTCTGTTGTATTACATAAGATCTCTGTTTTATTAAGACCAGCACTATATGTACGATATATTATAATTTTATTTATATTTTGTTCCTTTTAGTTGAGCACTGTTATATGTGTGATAAAGTATTTATACTTTATATTCTAACCGATTAACGGAATATGGAATCAATTAATTTGGACTACTCCACTAAAAAGATCCTGACTAAAGATCTCATAAGCTGACCCTTTTGTACAACATCGAGAACGTCATAGAAAGAATGAGATGGAAACTCTTATTCTTTAAACACAAGAACGTGTATAAAAACCTAAAGGAAGTCAATCTTAATGGTTTTAAGTCCCATGAAACACCACCATGCGGCGAACAAATATTGCACCCCGAGAAAGATTTATTCTCGATAATAGACAAAATTAAATTCGCTAATATTGTCAATGACCTACAGTAAAAAAAGGTAAAAGATTTTTCTATGATCAAAAAATCCGACAAAATAATTATCAAAGCAGATAAGACGGGTACAACTTACACAATCGATGCGGATATGTACCATAAAGCTATTAACATGGAATTTAATAAGTTTTATAAAAAGGGACAACGAGAAAAATAACATCAATAGTGAAGCCAAGAAAATAGATTCTGAAGTAAAAATTGATGATAGGATCCACAAATTCCACAAATAACAAACATTCATCACAGTTAAAGAGCAGAAGGCAAATTTTCTAAACAAACGTCAATACCGGTCACTCAACCCAACTAAAAATAATATCGGTAAAATCAACAAAAAACATTCTTGAAAGAGCATATATATATATATATATATATATATATATATATATATATATATATATATATATATGTGTGTGTGTGTGTGTGTGTGTTCAAAAACATAGCCAAAGACAGTAATATCGGCCAAGAAAAAAGAAACGTTTACAAACATACACGAATCCAATTATATTTAAATATCTAAATTATAAAAAAAAAACTAAAGTGAGAAATATATTGAGAAAATAACACGGGAATATAATAAGTATGTAAATAAATATTTAGCTTTACAATTCTGCACAAATGTTTACAAATAACCCAAGGTAGAATGGAATATCAAAACACGGAAAAGAAAATCAATTAAATAAATGTGTAGGTTATTCAGAAATTTACATGATACATAAAAGAAACCTACAAAGATTCCAAGATGTCAGCGCAACCAAGGAGAGAAAAATAAATAAACACTTTTTTAAAAAAAACATTCATCTTTGTTAAATATTTGAACGGAAATAAAAACGTATGAACGTTTTATAGAAATGGTTCATAAAATGTCAAAAAAAGAGACGAAATTGATGAATAACAAACAAATTTAGTTTTGCTGACAAGGAAAAGAAATGCTTTTAAATTAACTTGCGGAAGGCACACCAATAAGTCGGTAGCCTGATGATAACAAAAACATTTACTTTATACAATAGATATTTAATTGCAATAGAATATCCTCGTCTGCCTCAAGGTAGACAATCGTGTATTAAACAATAAAAGTTTCATGTAAAATTTACGTGAATAACAAGCTCTGCCTTTTTTAAATAAGCAATTTTATTTACAGTATCACACACACACAAGTGTGTGTGTGTGTGTGTGTGTGTGTGTGTGTGTGTGTGTGTGTGTGTGTGTGTGTGTGTAAATGTTCACAGATAAAGTATATCTGTAGAAGAGACAAAATGAAGGAAAATTAGACTTCGTTATTTGACGGGCAAATTTGATGGTTTTATTTTATATCAAGTATATATTTTACAGTTACTCAAAATTTACAAATTTAAGCACGCTCATAAATATTCAGCAAATTAACTGAAAAGATTTGTTAGATCCTAGATTACGTCATACAACATCTTCGAAAGAAATTTTTTAAATTTAAAGACGCTCAGTAAATGTTAATTGAAATATCTTGCCATTTAGACCTTAGAATACGTCATTTAGTATTTAGTCATTTAGTATACTCGAAAAAAAAGAAAGAAAAAAGAAGAAAAAGTTTTTAGGATTGAAATATGAGATGGCCGTTAGTATTATACATCTTCAATAGTTGAAATGATGGATAACTTTCATTTTACTAATGCCACCCTAATTTAAAAAGAATATAATTCTTTAAGGAGAAAATACTTTGAAAGCTTGATAATATTATTATTATCAACTATAAGCACACTCTTAAAATATTACATTAAATCGCCAGCCTTCTTTGAATCCATTCTTAAAGAATCTGATTTATATCTAATACAAAGAATGCGTATATAAAAACAACCAAAGATTAATAGGAAACAACCCACTATACAGACTGACCACACAAAAGTGAAACCATTAGAACTCCTCCTACTAGACAGACACACATACGCAATTACGAATACACATTACCATCTGATGACCGCTTAGACATAGTATTAAAATATATACATTCAGAAATCTACGGATTTAATGTACGTGATACATGACTGTCCAATGAGAATCGGTCCAAACAAAACTGAAAATACCAAAGTTCAGTCCTTTTATCTGTTTTCTCTCAATCACTGACGAAGCTTAAATAAAAGTGAAACATGTTAGATTGATAAACGTTTCATATTAGTTTTTTACCTTATCATCCTGTAGGATTCCGATCCATATTTGATCTGCATTTCATCTTTAACTCATATATATATATATATATATATATATATATATATATATAATAAATCTATACTCCTTCACCTACCCTTCCTTTTTCCTACGTCGTTATCTTCTTTCCACTTGCCTTATCTATTTTTCATTGTCTATTCAGTCTCCCCTACTTTTCCTCCTCTTCTCTCTCTATGTTTTCTTATACTCTCTTCTCTTTCTCTTTCATTTTATGTCTTCCTCCTTGTTGTCTTTTTCTTCATTCCTTAATCTCTCTATCTGCTTCGTAGACGCGTGCAAGAAAACTAATCTCATTAAATCAAAGATTCCCAACGCCCACGTCCCACCCTACTGTCGTAAAAGGACAGGGGCACAGATTTAATCACAATAAGAACGCGGAACGAGTAACGAACCTGCGTATATTTACTTCACCAGCATAACTTTCTAAATGTACAACAATTTCGTCATTTAAACCACAGATCACTGCAAAATAAAACGTGCTGAAATAGCCTTACATGTTATCCACATGTTGCTTCGAGACATACCGAGACATGCACATGCGTAGAGCGCATAATCGAGAAAAAAAAACAGAAAAATAGCAGAAGGTCCTCAAACCCGGAGACCCAGTCGGCTTTCAGATCTTCTCCTGCATCAGTGTCGATGAAAAACCATACTTTTCAAGATATAGGCCACAATAACCAGCTACAACAGATTATTCCCAAATATTCATTCACACACAGGCATATATATATATATATATATATATATATATATATATATATATATATATATATATATACACTGTGTAACGAATTATTAACGAGGTGACAATTTACCATTTTGTCCAAAAACTACACTTCGGAATTTAACGAATTTTTTACAGAATTATCGCAACAGTTATATGCGCGTGCTGTGTAAAAACTGTAAGTTCCTGCGCAAGTGTAAACAAACATGAGTAGCACGATATTCCCGTGTTTCAAATTATTAACATGCGACTTCATAATCGTACAATTATGGGTCACAGTTGTGACTTAAGCGCTTCTTCGGAGTCTGTTACAACATCTGAATTTGCAAAAGGTAAATCAGTATTAAAAATATCCAAAATGACTGGAAGATATCACCAAACTGTGAAATGTTTGTTGTAGCTCCTACGAAGGTACGTAAGAGGGCCGATAAGGGTTCCTTGAGGGTTGCTTCCCAACGTTCTCTGTCGCGAGTTAAACGTGAGGCTGTAAATAACCCAGGCTTGACCAACGGAAAACTTTGCATTGGAGAAACAGAACTACTAGATGCCGTCTTCTGAAAATGGGCGGGAAAACAATGGGACCGTTGAAAACGCCTCCATTGACAAAAAGATACGTACAAAAGCGTTTGAAACGGCCAGAAAATAACACGAAGTTTGACTTCTCAAAATTTTGTTCACGGGTCAATCTCCTGCTACGATTGATGGCACTGACGGCTGGAGCAAACGTTGGGTCGCAAACAACGACATCGTCATCAACGCTTGAGACGCCAACAAGAACGACTTAACTTTTCTCATTGGTGTCTCGACTTTACGAATTTAATAGCAGTACTAATTCGATCGATAGATCTTATCATTTTTTAGTTGAAATTACGTAACTTTTAAGAGTTTCTTCTCTCGCACTTCTCCATGGTGGAACTCTTTTCCGACTTCTTGCTTTCCAATCAAATTTGATCTTCACGTGTTTATATTCAGTGTTAATCATCATCTTCTGTCTCCTTGAACGCTGTTCTTTATTGTACTCCCTCAATAATGTTTTTACTCAAACTCTCTCACTCTAAGTAAGTAACATCTTACGACTTGAAGGCTTTATCGCTTTACTTGGGGTAAAATGATTGCACACACACACACACACATATATATATATATATATATATATATATATATATATATATATATATATATATATATATATATATACATATGACAATAAAAGTGAGCAACTGAATGACAAGTGTGAAAATCTTTTTAAAACTTATTCATTCCATAAATAAAATATTTGTCAGAAGACGTTTCCTTTCAGAACGAAACATGTTGCAAAGAATTTTTTATCTTGTTATTTGATTTGATCTGGCACATCAACTCCCTATGGATCATTTAATGTCGAAATTTAATTTTCTTTTGAGCTTGGAAATAATAACAATGTTATTCGGCTTTCACAATTGAATACATGGTAGATGATACTCAGCGTTTGTGCATATACATGTTTGTGTGGACATGATTACTGGAGGTGTGTTTTATGTTGTAGTTTTGTTGAAGTTATATTTTAGAATACAATTTGCTTTCTTTATCACGAATGTCATGAAAGATTGCTTTTGTGTTGGTTGTTTAGTAATATTTTTAATAGATTTGAGTGAAGTCGCTACAATTTGTTAGTAAGTGTGTATTGTTGGTAATTTTACCATAAATATGTATTGTTGGATTACGACACGAGTATTTCACTGTCGTCGTCCCAGCTTGCTAGGCCATGACAGACCGAATCCCGATTGTAAATGGTGAGGCCAGTTCAGCGCACACTGCACCTCACCTAAAAACTCCACTGCGCAGACCTGAAGGACATGATCGCGTCCATCAAGCCCTGTAGTGTATTATCAGCCTGTGCCTCGGAATGAGTATCGCCATCCCCACATCCTCATTGGCGCGACTGTGCTTCGTTTTGTTAGCCAAGCTATAATGATGTATTCTTGGTAATTTTATTATAAACATGAATTGTTGGTATTTTACTATAAAATTTATTTTTGTTTGATATTGTTCTATTTACCCATAGCTGGGACCCTAATATATGCTGCCATTCCTAGTCAGAATGGACCTAGACCTACAGCAATTAAGAGATGGTTCCACACTTCTCAAAACCTACAATCTCCTGATCAGAGGCATTGCTGCTGGATGTAGTGTATCGTTATACCTAGGACATCTTGTCATTCATTTGTCTATATATATATATATATATATATATATATATATAGAGAGAGAGAGAGAGAGAGAGAGAGAGAGAGAGAGGGAGGAGAGAGAGCATGAGGAGTGAGTGAGTGAGTGAGTGAGTGAGTGAGTGAGTGAGTGAGATAAGAAGCGAAAGACAGCGGCTTAGAGTAACGGTGATTTCGACAACTAAGTAATGTTACTTACTTTTTCTTGCCTGATTTAACGATAACTGACAAAGAAACTCGCATGTAAATCCCAGCAGTATGCTGCTAAGTTCTTAGCAGTAAATCTTGGGTTCAGTCCTTTAATTACTAAATTACAAGATAACGTGCATTCGTTTTGCTTAATTTGCAATAAAAATACTGAAACCTAAAATAAGTGCGATGTTTCGGGAACATGTCTTGAATGTTAATGTTGTCGAAATTTTATTTCATTTTATTCTTTCAGGATTTTTTTTTTTATCAACCACTTTGGAAACTGCTTCAGTCGCAGAAAGTGAACGGAGAGTAAAATAGAATCTTAAATGCCATCGTCGTCTCTTTAATGGAGGCGAGAAAGGAAAATCCAAAAAATGTTATAAAAAAATATATATTACATTATCAATCTCAGTTGTATCGACGCATAAAAACGGCACCACTACAGACATCCGTTTTTCCAATAATTCTTCTTTCCTGGATGATTTTTAGTTTTTTTTTTTTTTAGATTTTACCGGAACGAGAATAAAGAATCTTTTTTTCGACTCCTTTTTTTTCTCTACTCATTTTTTAAATATATTTTTAAAATTTGTTACCAAAGTCATCACTGTGAAAGGAATTCAGAATGATGAGTTTTATTTTAAAATAAAATGGTAAAATCGCATATAAATGCATTATTTTAGATTTTGAGAAGTTTCAAAAATAAATAAAGCGATAAATATAAAAATTAAAAAAAAAACAA
The DNA here is from genome assembly GCA_903632075.3 of Acanthosepion pharaonis. NCBI lineage: Eukaryota > Metazoa > Mollusca > Cephalopoda > Sepiida > Sepiidae > Acanthosepion > Acanthosepion pharaonis. Next base: position 3,392,164 of record CAHIKZ030000003.1, read on the forward strand.
TGGAAACATGATAGTGCTCTAATAATGACTGGCAATACTGTCACCTTCATGTTTAGAAATTTATCCATGCGCCCTCATCGGAAACGAACGTGCCATTTAACAATACCTTCAGAACTCTAGATTTCAATTCCTTTCAGTTATATCCACTATCTTTCAAATTCTTTTCTTCTTGATTACGAGCCGGCCTTCTTGCTCCAGTTGAGGGGGTCCGTTTAAATCTCAAAGCCCTCATGATTTTATACTTCTTTCTTAAGGACAGATTCTTTTCTGTGCCTAACGTAAATCCTCTCTGATAAGCGGCCCACTTTTACTAAGGGATTTAAAATAAACGACCCTCTCGAATAAGTGTAACAGGTCGACTAAACGAATATATTTTTAGTAACGAAAGTGAAGCACGTTTTTGTATCTGGGAATTTCGAGACAAGAAGTTAATTTAATCAAAATATGTTTTCATTCTAATTTTGAAATAATCCCAGCTTAGAACCGCGCATTTGCCGTTCGCTATTTGTCTGTAGGATCAACATGCAGTCGCTTGCACAGTTCCAACGGCGATCAGCAATCCCTACCGAATCATGCCTATTCTATTCTTTCTGGGTTAGTTTTCTATATTCATTTATGTGGTTGTTTTTAAATTTCTTTACACTGTCGGCATTTGTTATTCTTCTGCGTTCTGTATATCCTGATCTTGATGTAGTTTCATTCTGAAAGATTTCGGCCGTTGTTAAAAGCAATTAAGTGTTTCTTTTCAGGCCTTCCTGCTGTAGACATTTTTTTATATCGATTTATCTCTCATTTCTTTGATTTTGTCTCGCAAGGTTTCCTTATCAGTGATTTCCTTTCCTTGTCTTTGTAAAAAAAAAAGACAATGAAAAAAAAAAAAACAAGTGAACATAGTTATATTAGACATATATTAGTTGATAACACAATAATATATACACATAAACACAGTAAAAAGAACCTTCAGATATTGGAGGCCATCTACATTAAAACAAAGCAACCCACACTCAACAAAATTACATTTCAATCTAGCCACAACACATTACATTTCATCTAGACATATGGTCCTTTTGTCAATATTTTGGTCTCTCACGTGGTACGACGTCATAGAACCGCATCATGAATTTACGACCTGCGTCTGCTATTCGGCGACCGTTATCGTCGCATAACAATATTCTATGTCAACATAACAGAATATGATCTTTGATGAAGAATATCTTTGTTTAAATGTCTATATAACCACTCTAAAGATGGCTCATGTGAGCTGAAAGCTTAGATCAAGTAACAGCATAATAAAAAAATATTCAAATGTTGGACAGTTTTTGTTTTTATTTTCTGCCGAATTTAAAGCAAATATACGAAGTTTAGAACGGCTCATGATCAAACATAATAGACACTATATATATATATATATATATAGAGAGAGAGAGAGAGAGAGATAAAGAGAGAGAGGGGGTGAATATATTATATAACACTGAATATCAGACGAATTTCCAAAGTAGATATTGGCTGTCAGACAACCTCCACCAGTTCATCAATTCTCAACCACTCCTATACAGATTAATGGGAAGTACTTGAAGTCTATGAAGTCATTTACATATTTAGGAAGCAAGATGAATGCATATGCCTGCCTTGATGACGAAATAACAAATTGGATTGCAAAAGCTACAAGTTTATTTGCGAGACTTCGACATTGCCTATGGAAGGAGAAAGGTATCATATTGGACATCAAAATTCGAGTTTATAGAGCAGTGTTTTAACCACACTGCTCAGAACCATATAAGGGCAATGAGCTGGATGTCTTCAGCAAAAGTTGTCTCCGCGCGATCTGTGACGATCTTCTGTGTTGATCTTCTCACAAATTACAACATGGGTGAAATTGAGACTTTCCTGGTACAGTCGCAACTTCGCTGGGCTGGTCATGTTGCAAGGATGATTGACAACTTCCTCATGTATAGCCAGCTTGACCATGGACAAAGGACTATTGGATGGCTGTGCCTCAGGTATAACGACAAGCAAAAAGTAACCTCTCAGATGGCAATGTACCTCATACTGACTGAGTTGCCCTTGATAGAAATAACTGGAGATATTTGCGCCAGAGTGGTATCAGAAACTTTCGAAATCACTCGTATTGACCGGCTAAAAGACGAAACACAACGGTAAAAAAGTGTCAGCAAATAATCCTGTGGCTATGTCGCAAGATTCTCGCTGTTGCACGATATATGGACTTGTATGTAGGTCACTAGTGGGACTGAAGTGACACATACAACACAAACATAAAACCTGAGTGAAGTTGTCGGATCCTCATACGTCGAAATCGATCGACGGGGTTTCTATGGGTTCAGTCCTAGGGCCAACTTTGGCGAATGGTTTTGTTGGTTAAATAATCTAAGGTGTGCCATCAATTTCAACATTGATTCTTTCTTCATTCTTAGTCATGCTCATTCTTTATTACATTTGCAGGCATTCGAAACGATCTATGTCAAGTCCAGACAGCCCTCCCTCTGTAAACAAAGGGAATGTCTGTTAGGACTTGACACTGATTCCATCTGATTGTTCTGACTTTAGTTCAACACATGCTCCTCATGTTTTATATTTTAATATTTAGTCTTCCTGCGATTTCAGCTCTTTTGATTGAAGGTGAAACCGGTCGGCCGGTCAAATATTTTGTTTAATTATGAATGGTAAAGGTTATCTTGCAGTTTTTATTTCCATAATAAAATTCTGTACCGCTAAGAAAATAATTATATATATAATAATGGACCCGTCGGTTTCGATGTATGAGGATCTGACAGCTTATTGATTCAGTTATGAAAATTTTTGAGATAAATTATATATATATATATATATATATATATAATACTAATAATCTTATAAATATAAGCTATACTCGTCCGGCAAAACCTTAGGTGTTTCAGCTTGTAAAGGAACAAACCAAAACCCAAGGGGAAAAAAGGGGGAAAAAAAAGAAAGAACTAAGAACATGTACTTCCGGCGAAAATAATCGTCTAGAATCAAAGTTCAGAGTCCAAAGAAAAAAAACCTTCGGCACGAGTAAAGTAAAAATAACTAAGCAAAGTGCTCAATACGCTAAGTAGAGCAAACTAATAAAACCTAAAGAGCCAAACAAAACTACCTAGGTTTCACCAACGCGGATCGTCAGGGTAAACTGGCTCCAGAGGTAGGTTTGTCTGGTTCTTTAGGTTTACTGTTGTGGATTTCGAGATGAAATCCGGTCTCAAATTAATGACAAACGCAGGAATGAAATATAGCAAATAGATGTATTGATGTAATAATACAGTTGGTAATACGGTTAGTAGATCCAGAAATGCGGTTAGTAGCAATAATAATATATATACAGTCTGGAAAATTCAGTATCGATGTAGGACTTCCTTCTGAATCTACGTGCTCGCAACTGTGACTCCTACAAAGCGGTTATCTCACACTCTCACTGTATCAGTGTATCTCTCACGGGTATTCACCGGCAGCAGTACAAGTACACACTGGTCGAGTCCATTTGTATGAAAAAGGGGTGGACCCCATAACATTTACTTATATATATATATATATATATATATATATATATATATATATATGTGTGTGTGTGTGTGTGTGTGTGTGTGTGTGTGTGTGTGTGTGTGTGTAATTTATTCGAAAATTATAATATAAATATATAATTTATTCGAAAATTATAATATAAATATGTTATAAAATCACTACAAAAATAGCCATTTTGTTTCAACACTTCTGGTGTCTTAATGTAGAATAAAGAGTTTTAAAAGATTCAAATCGACCAAACACCCCTCGGTAGGAGAAATTCTGTATATATATATTTACACATTGAATACACAACTTCCAATATATCCTGTGTATGTATATTAATTGTAATTTATACACAAGTAACATAATGGCATCACATGTATAAGTATACACACATATATGATTCACGTTATTTTAAATACATACATATAAATACAAATCCATCCTATGAGGGGGGGTGCAAAAATTCATAAGCTGACCATGAACGAGGGACGCTAGAACTATGAAAACTTGCAATGCATTAATGTCAACTCTTCTTATTAATAATTTCATTGTTTCTTTGATATCTAACCGTTCAAAGAAGATTTGAAAAGTAACTCGTAGCGACTTTTCTTGAAAATGGACAAAATTTGGCATCATAGTGTTATCAAGTATCTGGCGAAAAAGTGTTTATCCCCAAAGACATTTTTGCTGATATGCTTGATACATTAGAGAATGACGCTTCTGCTTTATCAACAGGGCAAAAGTGGGAAGCTGAATTTAAGAGAAGGAAGAATCTTGAAGATGGCCCAAGGTTCAGGACTTCCTACAACTGCCACCACCGAGGAAAACATTTACCACAAAGTGATGGATGACAGGCAATTAACTATAAATCAAATAGTCAATGCTATTAGCATATCCTCTGAAAGATTTGATTATATTCTTCACAGTGAACTTGTCATTACGAAGGTTTCTTCTTGACAAATGACATCACGGAAAAATGTGACGTTTGAAGCAGATTCAGTTGATAGATGCATGTTTCATTAAATAATATAGACAATTTTTGTCTACTTATTTTAAGTAAGTTCCTTTCATATTGTCTGATAAGCTTAATAACCTTACCATTGAAGGACGAAAGGAAATCACCATATTGATACATGTTTAAATCCAATCTAAGCTTTCGGCTTACATAAGCTATTATCAAAGATGACAATTACTTTTCAATATATCAACCAATACACGGAACAATAATGATAGTCTGTTTTTGTTGCATGAAAAATTTCAAAGCAACGACTAACTAGTGTATTCGAGACGCGGAAGCGAAAATTGCGTCAAAGCTCGTGACGTCACACATGACCACGCGAGAGTGAAAACGAGAAGTATTAATTATGGGAAGCCGTTGGTATAAACCAATGGCTTCTGTTATCAATTATAGGCATTTAAGAATATTTGTGGAGATTTCCTAGTTTATTTTGTTCAGGTTAGGTTTCAACTGTTTTATGTATATAGCTTCAAGAATTTTTAGTTTTTGTTTATTGTTTTCATGTTTAAGTATAGTTGTGTTTTCAACAAGGATTAACTATATATATATATATATATATATGTGTGTGTGTGTGTGTGTGTGTGTGTGTGTGTGAATGAATGAAAGCTGCCAAAAATAAAATCTAAAATAGAAATTGTCGTATCGTAGGAAACAGATGATGAAACATAAAAACTTCTGAAGAACCAATTTTCTGTTGCCTCGAGTCACTTCTTCATTTGTGAAGATCTCGTTCAACATTCATAGCCTGAACAGCTGAAATTATCAATGTTACAAACTGTATTGAGATGCCACGTAAAAAGTTCCGTATATCAAACAATTTCCAACCGTCGCACACACTTTTGTCATTAGCGTGTATGAACATATACACATAAGTGAATGATATATATATATATATATATATATTTATATGTGTGTATATATGTGTGTGTGTGTGTGTGTGTGTGTGTGTGTGTGTGTGTGTGTGTGTGTGTGTGTGTGTGTGTGACTACACAAGCGCACGAACGAGAGACGCTGGGAATTTTTAATTGAGAAAATATAATTTTCTTTATGTGTTTTAGATATAAAATCTAACGAATTTCATTTAGATACTTTTTCTTTTTGTTTCCATCTTCTTTGCTATAAAATATCTCACACTGTGATAGCAGAAGATCTTGACATAGATTTGCTGTGACTGAACGAGCGATTAAAGCTCTTTCTAAACATTTTTGTCTAAATGAACTATTTTTTCTTTTAATTAGACTAGCATTTTTATGTCAACATTGTGGTCAGTCTCTTTACGGTGAACAAATAATGCGTTTATTTTTTTTTTAAATATCTCTCTTGCATTCATATAATCTTTTATTTAAACTTCTTGAGGTTTCTCCAATATATTCTTTCTGGCAATCTTTGCATTTTGATAGACTAAATTCCTCCTTCAAGTTTTGTCTTTTTTTTAATTTGCATTGATTAAGACTTTTATTGTTTTAGATGTATTTGTGACAAATTTTATGTTAATATAAATTATTTTCACTTATAGCTACCATAGACCTAATAGATATTTTATGAGCCTTTTGTTTCGCATTGAATATAAAATATTTAGGGTGTTCGAGGATAAACAAAAGGGTCATAAAATATTATTTTTCTAAATTTAAACTTCTCAGCATCTCTCTTTCGTGCTGGAATCTACTTACTCAACTCTTATCTGTTGTCGAAATCTCTGCCTTCGGACAGAGAGGAACCCGGGCGAGGCTATGCTGAAGGGCAGAGTCTTGTCCAGAGAGGTAGACAGACCCGAACCCCTTTATGCGGGTTACGGGGAATTTTTGGCCGAGACTACGGGTTCGGATTGCCCCACATTAAATTCAACCTTGTGCCACATGCTACCTCATGGGAAGGTTGGTAAATATTACTAGCTGGGATCTGTTGAGTACGACTCAGACTTACGCGAGAACTACCAACATTCCAGTAGTAGCACTCACTACTGAATTGACTTGCGACGACCTTGTGCATAACTGATACCTTCATTCTTGTACTGTCTTTTACGATAAATCTTTACTTATTTTATCCACCTTCTTTTTCAAGTATATATTCTTATTAACACGGAATATAGCATAAACATTTATATATCGTTATCCAACACACATACACACACACACACACACACACACACACATACATATATATATATATATATATATATATATATATATAAAGAGAGGAGCAAGAGAGTTTGATGGTATGATATATATATATATATATACTCAAATATGTTTCATTGGATAATATAGATATATTATGTCTACTTATTTTTATACTGATCTTTTTCAGTTATCTAATCAACTTCTTGTTGTTGAGATGAAATTCATCAAGGAAAGCGCCATGTTTTTTTTATCACATGTACTTTCGACCTTTTCTAAGATCATCTCCAGACGTAAATTACAATGACAGTCTTATTGTAACTGCGATAAAATCTGAATTCCGTTGTTATAGCAATTTAAAAAAAAACACTCGCGAACGCGGTCTGTAATAGTTATTTTAGAATTTTAAAATTTATGTTGTATTTATGGAATGTTTTATAATATAAAGGAGCTGACCGAAATTGAAAGAAATGTAAAAAAAAATGTCATTAAATGTTATATACACATAATATGTTATTGCTACATACATAATAAATTTATTGAATGTTGGTTGGTTGATTTTGATATAGAGGGCCTCAATTTTTTGTATATTATTTTCGTGCTAGTATATTGGTGTTGTTGACAAGTATTCTCCTGTATTGTTTTTAGACGTTTTACAATAGAACAAGTGTAAGATGTCTTGATAATGTTGTGTTTGTCAAACCAACATATGTATATACTTTTTTGTCAGAGATATAATCACCCAGAGGACTTTTAAACTAATATGCAATGTTTTTTTTAGTTTTTTTTCCAAAACACTAATAGACTGATTAGACAACTAGAAAGGACTTGTATAAAAATAAGTAGAAACAATGTCTATATTATTCAATGAAACATGTTTGAATGAAAATATGCTGCCTAATTATACATATAGATTTATATATATATATATATATATGTGTGTGTGTGTGTGTGTGTGTGTGTGTGTGTGTGTGTGTGTGTGTGTGTGTGTGTGTAATATATTTGGTCATAGAGCCTGACCAAAAAAACCTGGTTTAATATTACGGCACAAACGCTTACATGAAAAGAAAGTCTCATCATCTTGTCCGTTCTTGTATTTCTCCTCTGTCCGGCTGCTACCAGCGTCCAGAATAAAACAGTCTACTGTCAAACAAAAATTCCTTTTATTTCTCTTTTTTTTTTTTTACTAAAAGCGGAGAAACTACGGTAGCTATTATTATGTGTGTGTAAAAATTCCAAGCAGCTGCCTTTTTAAAAACTAGGGACTGATCACAAAGGAAAGAGGAGAACAAGATTGAATTAATCAAGATAGATAAATAGATGAGTAGAAGAAATAGAAAGATATACAGATAGAGGAAAGAAAGATGAGATGCAAAGATATATGAGACAGATAGAAAGAGAAAGTGATGCTAACAGAATGAAATAGATAGACAGATATATAGATAGATAGATATGAACAGGCTGAGCTAGATAGATAGATAGATAGATAGATAGATACGAAAAGACTGAGATATATATAAACCGTGACAGACATATTTACCTATGCTCACAAGGAAGTATTTATGTAATACATATTATTACACCAATTATTATAGAGTTTTACTCTCGAAATAAACCTTGTTGAAACCATTTAAACATACACGCAGCCTAAATTAAACATATTTTGTCATCTTTATTTATCTCTTCCTCTCAGTTTTTCATTATTTTGCTTTATTTTTTCTTTTCTTGTCTAATCTGAAATGTGTGAGGAAAGGAAACAACTCAGACTCATTGTGACAATGTTGACGTTAGAAAAGTTTTAATTAATCCCATTTGTCATCATTTCAGAATGTTAAGAATAAAATCTAAACAGTCAATAGAAAATAAAACAGCTTGCTTCGCATCACTTTCTGTCAATAAGAGATTTTTTTATGAAGATGAACCATATCTATTTTTGTTTATATTTCTCTACCTTTTTAAGGGATTATTTAATGCAACTCTCCTTTCTTTCAATCCTAAAATATTTTTGAGGATCTTGTTTTTTTTATCGTTTTATTCCCTCATTCGAGCGAAATGCGTGTTGTGCTTGAATTGAGTCGATCGGACAAAACTGTTCTTTTTTTAAACCCTGAATCACCGAGATTTCCAATTAAAATTTCCAGTCCTTTATAAATGTATTTTATACAATTTTATAGATTCAAATATTCAACCACGCTGCAATCATGAACGAAAAGAAAATTTGTAAATAATCATACGGAAAAAAATGATTCATTAAATCTTTAACATTCTGCCTTAAATATTTGCATCGAAATCGAAGAGAAGGGCGATGACTATTATCCTATCCTGCCATGGAATATTTTATTTGCTCTCTCTCTCTCTCTCTCTCTCTCTCTCTCTCTCTCTCTCTCTCTCTCTCTCTCTCTCTTGTTCGCTGATTGAGCACTATGGGGAAAGGGAATTTTTAGAACATTGGCTGCGCCTGCTTATAACGCATCGCTCTTCAGATATGAATTGAGCGCTCTGGCTCTTGATTTGGCCTTCATATACATCACGTATATAATACGTTAAGAGATTCCCGTTCTTTGCCAAGCGCTGATAACTAAGGGGTAGAGTCTCTGACTGATGCCAAATCGGTCGACTTTTGATCCCAGCGTGAAATCTGTCCTTCATCTGGTGTTTGACATTCAGACATGTTTCTTTCCAGGTAAACTAACATCTGACTGTTCAAAGAAGGCTTCAAAAATAACTAGTAGGGACTTCTCCTGAAAAATGGACAAAATTCAGCATTGTAGTGCTATCAAGTATCTGCAGAAAAATGGCTTAGCCCTCAAGGAAATTTTTACTGACATATTTGCTACATTAGGGTATGACACACGGTTTTACCAACAATGCCAAAGGTGGCAGCTGAATTTAGAAGGAGAATAAAGATTCTTGAAAATGACCCAAGATATAGACATCCATCAACTGCCACCACCAAGGAAAACATTGATCGTATTAACCATTGGATGACAGGCGATTGACTATAAATCAAATAGTCAATGCTATTAAGCATACCCTGTGAGTTGAGAATATTCTGCACTATGAACTAAGTTTTCTGTTCAGTGGGTGTCACATCTTCCGACACCTGATTAAAATCGCACCAGGCTGATCACATCACGGGAAAAGCTGTCATTGTTTGAGGTATATCCAGGATGAGTGTTGAGTTAAACAATTTGAGTCAGGGACAGAGATAATCCCATATCGGCTAACAAAAATGCCTCCGGTAACAAAGAGGACCTCATAAAATGGAGAGTACTATAACTAAGGATACGAAAGGCTTTCAAAATTCAATAAAACTGACGAAAGGGTCTTGTTTCATCATAACAAGGAAGTCCAATGGCTGCTGCTGTTCAGACTGTGTCTTTGAATTGATTGATCAACTACTGAGATGGTTAAACCAACATGAAAAAAAACATTTGGTGGATCGCAGTGAAAGGTCATATTTGATTTTTCGAATAACAGGATGAAAGCTTCTTCACCAGTAGGATCCAAGCAACTACAACACAGATGGAAGATGTGTGTGGATCGCAAAGGGGATTATATTGAATATAAATAAACCTCATTAGGTCCCATTCCATGGGAATATCTTGGTCAGCCTATAAGTTATCAGCGGACACTCGTATATAAAAGAAATGAGAAAATATACATACATACAAAATAGAAATTAGTAAAAGAACAAATAGGAATATACTTATATATACAAGTAAATATATAAAATCAAGCATCTAAATCCGAACGAAAAGAAAAATGTAAATTTAGATATATATTTTTTTAATATTTTAGATAATGAATATTTTGTTTCGTGAATTAGGGTAATTTATACTGTTTAGATTGGTGAATTTGTTTGGAAGGCAAAGATTACATATTTTACCTTTATCATTGTTAGATTTAATACTAAGCATTATTTCCCACGTAATGTTTGGTATCTTTTATTTACCAGTAATATTTAGCGAGAAAGCAGTATTTCTTTGTATTCATCGTTGTACGTAACCTTAGTTTGTGATTGTAAATGCTATGTTTCCATTGTGTTTCAGTTGAACCAATGTAAATTTTTTCGTTCTATAAATTATAAAAGTGGAATTTCTGCCCAAATACTCAATTTTATAGATAGATAGATAGATAGATAGATAGATATACACTTCAAAAGTTATTTTTAGTTGATATCTGTATTTGAGTATATAGTCTGTTTTTAAACTCTTTTAATTTTGTCTACTGGCTTGCACATCCTATGTGCGCTCCGAAAAGGATTCGAAACTTCGTCTCCTTTTGCAGAAGAAAGCATCGTCCAATCCAGCGTGCTGTGAACCGTTGGCTACGGAGAGCTTCAGTGTTAAGCAAGGTCCTATCCCACATCTTTTGATTACTTTAAATGTTATTTTTAATAGATACCCATATTTGGGTAGACACTCCATTTTTTTCTTTATTTCTTCTACTGTCTTGCGCAATCGAGAAAATTTAATAAAAATATGTGCCCTCCGACAGAATTTGAAACCGCACCCCTTTATAGAATAATCCCCCATCTGATTTGAAAAGGGGGATGAATCCTTTTCTGGTTTTATTATGAGAAACGGCATCAGAAACTTCGCCGTCAACAATTAAGATTGAATTCTTCGTTTTAATACTACATACACAATAAATTATTATAATGTCGAAAGTTTCTTTTCAAAGTGGAGGATCAAATATTAGTTAGATTTTCCAAATATGTTTTTGGCAGTCTTCTCTTGAATGCCGTCTCTGACTTTTGCACGACGCCATTGTTCAAAATGCCAGATTATTTTTCTGTGTATGATGCTTACATAATTCATGTCATTGAAACAAAGAAATGTAAAGTGGGAAGTTACGATTAAAGAAATAGACTTTCAATCACTGTCACTTCCCAGTTGTTTTTGTGTGATGCAATTACGCAAAGAAATGTGAACATTGTTAATGTTTCTTTAAACGCACGGTGTTTGGCAACGGAATGAAAAACAAGAGAGACAAAAACAAAGTGTCAACAACTATGTCTTGCAGTAAGTTTTACATATGCGGCCTGTAAAATATATAGAAAGTAACATTAGAACGGAAATAGGGTACATAGACTTTATGAAATTAAGGGCAGTACATGATTGGCTGCAAGGTCTCACAATTTTACAGTTGAAATTGCTATATGAAACCGTAAGTTATATGCTAACAGTTTCTTCTCTCGGATTTGTCGCTTGTAGAAATCTCTTTCGACTCCATGCATTCCAGTGAGCTTTGATCTTCAAAAAATTTAAATGCAATGTCAACCTGTAATGAACACGTGTCAGTACAGACGCAAAAGACGTCTAAAGTCGCGTGCAGTCAGTCAGATCCGGGTTTTCTTCGTTAGCGACAGAACAGCTTTGCATGTCCAGATACGAACCTCTCTCCAACTTGTCCATCTCCGGGTCTTTGTCAACTGTCTCATATCAATAAAAGCGTTAGGAAAAACAGCAGTCGGTAGTCAGCCTTTGTCAAAAATCGCTTTGCTGCGGTTAGACATTTTTCTTCCGGAAGTTGTATACCGCCCGCCGTAGCATTGAACGCATTCGTCATTACTCTTCTTTATTTCTCACTGTCTCTTTCCCTTCTCTGCCTGCCCCCCCCTTAATTGTTAAGAGAACAATCTGTTAAGTGTTTCCTTCAACCTCAACAAACCCTTGCCTTATTTTCCTCGACAATCATCATCTTCTGTGTTCTTCATGCCTGTTCTTTTATTTTTCTCTCTCCTTAATGTTTTCTATTATTCTCTAACATTCAGTAAGCCCGTTGTGTCTTAGTGAATTTATTGCCTTGCTTGGGGGTTAAATGATTTTTTTTTTAAATTCGAATTTTTCGCTGTTTACAAACTGATTTACTTGTCTATAACCCCGTTTTCTGCCAAAATGTTCGTTCAATACTGCTCTCGTCGATTTTTACGGATTTTTGGAAAGAGAGTTAGACAAAAGGGCGTCATTATCATATTTACTGATTCTCCAAAGGGTTTGATTCAGTACCTCATAACAATATCTTTTCTAGAGAGGAGACTCCAATGTATTACTATGAGAAGAGCGACATCTTACGTTGGAAGTCTGTAACTAATGGCATCCCACAAGGTAACTACTTGCACCTTAGACCTCTTCTGGTGAGGCATTAGACCTCTTCTGGTGAGACCTTGAACCTTTACTGGTGGGACCTTTGACCTCGTCTGGTAGAACATTGGACCTCTTCTGGTGGTGCCTTGGACCTCTTCTGGTGAGACCTTGAACCTTTTCTGGTGGGACCTTTGACCTCTTCTGGTGGGGCCTTCGACCTCTTCTGGTGAGACCTTGAAACTTTTCTGGTGGAACATTTGACCTCTTCTGGTGGGACCTTGGACCTCTTCTGGTGGTTCCTTGGACCTCTTCTGGTGAGACCTTGAACCTTTTCTGGTGGGACCTTTGACCTCTTCTGGTGGGGCCTTCGACCACTTCTGGTGAGACCTTGAACCTTTTCTGGTGGGACATTTGACCTCTTCTGGTGGGACCTTGGACCTCTTCTGGTGGAACCTTCGACCTCTTCTGGTGGGGCCTTGGACCTCTTCTGGTGAGACCTTGAACCTTTTCTGGTGGGACATTTGACCTCTTCTGGTGAGACCTTGGACCTCTTCTAGTGGAACCTTGGACCACTTCTGGTGGTGCCTTGGACCTCTTCTGGTGAGACCTTGAACCTTTTCTGGTGGGACATTTGACCTCTTCTGGTGGGACCTTGGACCTCTTCTGGTGGGACCTTTGACCTCTTCTGTTGGGACCTTGGACATCTCCTGGTGGGGCCTTCGACGTCTTCTGGTGAGACCTTGAACCTTTTCTGGTGGAACATTTGACCTCTTCTGTTGGGACCTTGGACATCTCCTGGTGGGGCCTTCGACGTCTTCTGGTGAGACCTTGAACCTTTTCTGGTGGAACATTTGACCTCTTCTGTTGGGACCTTGGACATCTCCTCGTGGGGCCTTCGACCTCTTCTGGTGTGACCTTGAACTTTTTTCTGGTGGGACATTTGACCTCTTCTGGTGGGGCCTTCGACCTCTTCTGGTGAGACCTTGAACTTTTTTCTGGTGGGACATTTGACCTCTTCTGGTGAGACCTTGGACCTCTTCTAGTGGAACCTTGGACCTCTTCTGGTGGTGCCTTGGACCTCTTCTGGTGAGACCTTGAACCTTTTCTGGTGGGACCTTTGACCTCTTCTGCTGGGGCCTTCGACGTCTTCTGGTTAGACCTTGAACTTTTTCTGGTGGAACATTTGACCTCTTCTGGTGGGGCCTTGGACCTCTCCTGGTGGGGCCTTCGACCTCTTCTGGTGTGACCTTGAACTTTTTTCTGGTGGGACATTTGACCTATTCTGGTGAGACCATGAACCTTTTCTGGTGGGACCTTTGACCTTTTCTAGTGGTGCCTTGGACCTCTTCTGGTGAGACCATGAACCTTTTCTGGTGGGACCTTTGTCCTCTTCTGGTGGGGCCTTCGACCTCTTCTGGTGAAACCTGAACCTTTTCTGGTGGGACCTTTTGACTCTTCTTGGGGGGACCTCTTCTGGTGAGACCTTGACCTCTTCTGGTGGGCCTTGGACCTCTTCTGGTGAGACCATGAACCTTTTTGGTGGTAAACACTTTGACCTTTCTGGTGGGGCCTTCGACCTCTTCTGGTGAAACCTTGAACCTTTTCTGGTGGGACCTTTGACCTCTTCTGGTGGGGCCTTCGACCTCTTCTGGTGAGACCTTTGACCTCTTCTGGTGGGCCTTGGACCTCTTCTGGTGAGACCTTTTTCTGGTGGGACATTTGACCTCTTCTGGTGGGACCTTGGACCTCTTCTGGTGGGACCTTTGACCCTCTGTTGGGACCTTGGACATCTCCCAGGGGCCTTCGACGTCTTCTGGTGAGACCTTGAACTTTTTCTGGTGGAACATTTGACCTCTTCTGTTGGGACCTTGACATCTCCTGGTGGGGTTTTCTGACGTCTTCTGGTGAGGAACCTTTTCTTGGAACCTCTTCTGTTGGGACCTTGGACCTCCTCTGGTGAGACCTTCTGGTGTGACCTTGAACTTTTTTCTGGTGGGACATTTGACTCTTCTGGTGGGGCCTTTGACCCTTCTGGTGAGACCTGAACTTTTTTTCTGGGTGGGACCTCTTCTAGTGGAACCTTGACTTCTGGTGGTTTTCTGGTGAGACCTTGAACCTTGGACCTTTTGACCTTTGGGGCCTTGACGTGGACTTTTGAACTTTTTCTGGTGGAACATTTGACCTCTTCTGGTGGGGCCTGACCTTCTGGTGGGGCCTTCGACCTCTTCTGGTGTGACTTTGAACTTTTTTTCTGGTGGGACATTTGACCTCTTCTGGTGGGGGACCCTTCTGGTGAGACCTGAACTTTTTTCTGGTGGGGACCTATTCCCAGGAGACCATGAACCTTTTCTGGTGGGACCTTGACCTTTTCTAGTGGTGCCTTGACCTCTTCTGGTGAGACCATGAACCTTTTTCTGGCCTCTTCTGGTGGGGGACTCTTCTGGTGAACCTTGAACCTTTCTGGTGGACCTTTGACCCTTCTGGTGGGGCCTTCGACCTCTTATGGTGAGACCTTTGACCTCTTCTGGTGGGCCTTGGACCTCTTCTGGTGAGACCTTGAACCTTTTCTGGTGGGACCTTTGACCTCTTCTGGTGGGGCCTTCGACCCCTTCTGGTGAGACCTTGAACCTTTTCTGGTGGAACATTTGGCCTCTTCTGGTGGGGCCCTGGACCTCTTCTGGTGGAACCTTGGACCTCTTCTGGTGGGGCCTTGGAGCTCTTCTGGTGGGGCCTTGGACCTCTTCTGGTGGGACATTTGACCTCTTCTGGTGGGACCTTGGACCTCTTCTGGTAGTGCCTTGGACCTCTTCTAATGAGACCTTGAACCTTTTCTGGTGGGACCTTTGACCTCTTCTGCTGGGACCTTCGACCTCTTCTGGTGAGACCTTGAACCTTTTCTGGTGGAACATTTGACCTCTTCTGGTGGGGCCTTGGGCCTCTTCTGGTGGGGCCTTCGACCTCTTCATTTTACTTCTTCTCTTGAGCATTTGGATGATTGCTAGAGAAATCCTCATATAAAGAAATGCGCCGATAATATCAATGTTTGTGTTAGTTGCAAACATCAAACTCTTTACATGTTCAACGCACTTTTCAGGACTATCTCGATGCATTATACTCCTGGTCAATGACACGAAACTTTCGAGATTTAACCTTGAAAACTGTGGTTTCATGCATCTAAGCAGTAAAAATTTGAAGCTTTTGAACTCACTATTGGTGGGCATGGAAAAGGCCTAGAGTAATTATGACCTCTGATCTAAAGTCTTCAAGTCACTACCGCTCTACTTCAAATAAATTTTTATCAAAATGTTAACGACATTAAAATAAATTGCAACATTTACTCTGAACAAACCGATAAAAAGCGGATAGAAAAAGAATTGAGTAAAGAAACTAAAATAGAAAAATAGAACAGTATGTTGTTAAACAACCTCCTGAGCCTGGCACAAGGAAATAAATTGATGATGAGGATCATCGCCCTAAATATATCAAAAGCCTTTGGCAAGGCATCAGGGATTGCTGCATAAACTCTCCAGCAATGGAATCTCTGGAAGATATTTCTCATTTATTAAGTTCTTCCTAACAGGTAAGTCGCTGTTAACGGACAGTCCATAAAATCAATGCCGACGTTCCTTAGGGCTCTTTCCTCGGTGTTGTAGCCTTAAAGAGGTTACAAACAGATAAAAGTAGTACTCGAGTGAAGGAACGGCAACACACGCGTAGACGAAAGAGAAGTTTATTGTAAATGAGAATACACTACTGAAAGACAGGGAATCGGGTGACAGGCTAGTAATTCTCGAAGAAAGCCCCCAGGTATATCCTGTACTCACTATATATAGCTACTGATATAGTCAGTCCACATAGGTGATAGGGAGAGTGGGACATTCCATGACAACACACGGTATTACCCTTTTTCTGTCCTATATTAATGATCTGCAGATGCTACAATAATTTCTAGGTGCACATGATCAGAACCTAGCAACTCAGTTCTCTTCTGATTGACCATGGTGCGTCAATATAATAAGGACTGACTTCTTATACATCCAACACCAAATTATTCCACTATCACCGAGCAGAACCATAACCTTCACTTATCATGATGGAAAGGTGTTCCCCCAAGAAGGCTCCTCATCTTAGACGTCTTTTGAAACAAATCTCACCTCAGACCTTAATAGTAACTCATATATTCGATCTATTTCTAAAGATACTGAAAATATGGTCGGTTCGTTTACAGTTCCAGTGAGTATCTGTCCCTAATCTGCTATACTCTATCTGTAAAAGAGGCATCAGAACAAAAATAGTGTAGTGGTGCCATATCTGAACTGGATACGACCAGTCATCACTTGCATGTCTTAATAGAGTTCAAAAACGTTTTTGCAGCCTTGTATAACCTCTTCCCCACAGACGAAACTTGGCGTGTCTCTCGCTATTCTATCGCTATTTCCATGGCACGTGGTTCCACCAACATTGACCTTTACAACTGGAACCCGCCATGCCAAATATACAAGAAGGAACCCCCCCTTGATTTCCTTCATATTCCATTTCTAAAAAGTAAGTTCTATTCTGACAGCTTCTTCTTAAGAACTACTGCTCTGTAGAACTGATTCCGGGCAGGATGTTTTTCTAGTTAATTCTTGATCTCTTTAAGTCTAGGATTTACTGTTATTTTTCTTCGTAACCTCTCTAGGGGCTTGCATTGGGTAAACTTTCTTCTTCTTTATGTGTCAGGAAGTAGGCGATCATAGCTCTCCACAACTTCCTGTTCCTTGTAGCTTTTAACAAACTTTTTCTTTCTGTTATTACTCCCAAACCCTGTTTCGATATCCATTTAGGCCAAGCTCACTAAGTATATTACACGTTGTTTTATTTTGTCCCTCTTACTTTCAATCTGTCTTGTAAGTATCAATTTTTACAAGCCCTCCTCCCTAGAAAGATCAACTGCCTTTTCCTGATGTGATGTTAAGTATTAGTTTCCTTTTTGTTTCCATTTTCTGTTCGGTCAAAGATATCGTCTGCATTCTTCTGTAGAACCGCATTTCTGCTGCTTCAAGTCTCGCTCTTCTTCTTTGAGGAGAACACGTCCACCACTCACTGCCATACACGAGGATAGATATCACGTTGTATAAAAAAAAAAACAAGTATGCGTTTCTCACCGGATTTATTTAACCTATTCGTTAAATATTGTTACAAAATCAAATACATTTACTCAAACCAGCATTGATTGGTACTTTTTATAACTAGTGATCTGTTTTCTACTTTGTATACGATTTTATTTTTAGCTACTTTTTCCCAGAAACTGTCATTTTATATATCTGTACCGACACACACACACTCACACAGATACATACATACATACATATATGTTCTTATGTACAGTCTTTGTCATGTTGAATTGATAATATGTCCTGAAGATTGTTTATTAGACCGAAACGTCCGACGTTGACATATTAACATTAAAACAGCATAATTGCATATAAGGATTTTTGTTTGTTTTTTCCGTATATATTTTTCTTCATATATATATATATATATATATATATAGGAAATGGATTAAATGAGTATCCATTTATAAAATAACGTCTAAATATATATATATATATATATATATATATATATATATATATATATATATATATATTCAGTTGTATGAATATGAGTGAGCGTGGATTTTACGCCACGCTTTTGAGATCAACAGACAAACTGGTTGATTCTTTTTTTTTAATTGGTTCTATTTATGCTTGTTTGACTATGGTTGGTCGCATTGGGGTACTTTCCATAACTGCTTGTTCAGGATGGCACTCTCATACATATAGACACACATACATACATGTTTACGCATTTTACTTCACACAAACGCACCCTTATAAACAATACGAGGCCAGGTGCAGATACGCATCTATGCGTTCGGGCATACATGCATACGCAATTGTAATTCTATTTCGATGTCGGGGCCTTAGCTTTTTATGTCTAGCGATGTTCCTTTCAACAAGGAGCGGGTAGTAGTGTTCTTGACGCTTTTCAGATCTACCGTCTGGGTCATCAGACAAACTTACACTTCCTCACACACACATACACACATATAGACACGCACATATATTCCTATTGGTCTGGGTATCTCACACCACTTTGGTTAAGCTGGATTCTGTTTGTGGGCATGGTGATGATGATGTCTGTATTTTTTATGCTGACTGCTTGTGTATTATTGACGATTGTGATTATGATGATAGTGATGATAACTGTGATATTAATTATTATTAATATGTTAATAATAATTACTGATATGTTAACAGTAAATTTAGCCTTAATGACAATGAAAATAAAGGTATAATAGACAAAAAGCTGTGGACTTTAATGACAATCTTAATTATGATAACTAACGACTACTATTATATTTTCATTATCAGTACTGCAATTACTTCATAAATCATTTTGTCTGATATTCGCAAAAGCGTGAAACCCAGGGTCACAAAATCATGTCCATACAACTGAATATGTTAGGTCTATCACAGATATTGAGCGTTTTCCAGTGAGTACTGCACGT
The DNA here is from genome assembly GCA_903632075.3 of Acanthosepion pharaonis. Lineage (NCBI taxonomy): Eukaryota > Metazoa > Mollusca > Cephalopoda > Sepiida > Sepiidae > Acanthosepion > Acanthosepion pharaonis. The sequence goes on from CAHIKZ030000003.1 coordinate 3,411,466, forward strand.
ATATAATATATATATATATATATATATGAGTTGAATATTAAATGTATATCAGATATGGATGGGAATCCGACAAAAGGACAAAATAACATGAAGAACAAGTAGGAAACGAATCTCAATCTAACATGTTTCAATTTTATTAAAGCTTCGTCAGATATCGAGAATAAAAATGAAAAGAAGCAAAGGGACACAGAGCACTGATATGTTAAGATTCTTAGTTATTATTGGTTAGATACGTGCATTAACGCAATAGATAATATATAAATATGTGTGAGGAACATTTTGGACGTTAAAATGTGTGATAATGTAAGAGTGGGTATGTAAAGAAACGCATGTGTGTCTAGGTATATGTTAGACGGTATTGTTAATTGATGTAAGTGTATCAGCGTTTGCGTGAGGAATTTCTACAGATGTCAACTTCGTATATGTCGGTGAAATGTAACGATATGTTACTGAAATGTCGTGATATGTTGTGTGACGTCCCCCCCCCGGGTGTCGCTGCGCCAAATGTGACGTCTGCCTGGCTGCGTCCGTCGTGCTATCCTGTCCTGTGACGACCAACTGGCTTGGTATTGGTCGCAGCACTAAATGTGACGTTCTAACCTTTTGGTGATTCGGATGGGAATCTGGTTAGATTCAGTATCAGCCTTGTCTTTCCCAGCTCACCTCCAACGTCTGGTTACCGAAGTAACTGCTTTGATTTCCAACTTACCCACGTTGTGAATTGATCTTAGGCAGACGAAATCAATCAGTCGCCGGGCCGTAATGCAAGTCGAGTTCGAACAAGGGTGATATCGCACAAGTATATGTAAAAGAAAAGAAAATAATAACCCGAAAAGTTCAAATGTGTTAAAAAAGGATAACAATATTTTATATATGGTTGCTGAATACAGGACTGCGTCTTCTTTCCAACCCGCTATATGGATTCGTGACACTTTGTGTTTGTTAGGCGAGTCTTAACATCTTAAGTTGTTTGTTCTTTAAGAAACTGGTTCTTGGTGTATCTTCAGGTGGTATTCGTAAAACTTGTTTTGGTGGTATGAGTCTAAGTCGTTCTTCAAAAATTTATTTGTTCTTAACTAGAAGTTGAGGTCGTGATTCCTGGAATCTTTCAAGTCAGCTATCTGCGAGGCTATTAACTCTGTCTCTGCCAATTGCCAACTCCAACTGGAACTGAACTTAACTGCTTTTCACTCGCTGCGACTCTGCTTATATGGACGCCGACCAAAACCGGGGTGGCCTTGTCGGGGTTTGAGGTTCCTTGATGATTCCAAACCCACAATCCACTATTTTTTTTTTCGGTTGGGAAAATTTTATTATTTTCCATTTTTGGAAGTCTTCCGTCTTCCCACCTTCTTCTGTTCTCATATTGGTATCTCACCATGCCCTGAGAAGGTGTCAACGGGTTTCCCCTCTCTCTCACAGTGGCATCTCACACCTATCCCTTCAGGGGTGGGGGTGCAACAGGCCTCCCCTCCTTCTTCACATGATTACCTCCGCCTAACGCTCATGCTCCCATTCAGCCAATGGGCGTTCAGCGGCGTGGGTGTGGCCAGACTAGCCTCGCTTTAAAAAATCTTGCTCAAAGAAAAAAATTATCTCCTTTTTTTTCTTTTCTTTTTCTTTCGTTGTGTGGTCCCTTAATCGCAATCTAATTTCATATGGAATTCGTCAACGAGATTTTCGCCAATTATCAAGTGGGTGGTCATCTGACAAAACACAGCCAACTTTTCGTCCCGATAAAATAAATTTCTTATCATATCTAGTCCCGACAATAAACAGATGCTTTTTCCAAACGACCCTTCCGCAAATAACTAATGGTTTAGTCTTTTGTTTTTGTAACTCTGTGTGGTCCAGCGACATTTTGTTTTTCGGTCAGCGGGTGTTTAATTAATTTTTATCTCTTTAGAATTCTGTTTCACAGGTCATCCGATCAACCTGGAAAATCCACCATTGCCATGGGCAGATTGGCCATATCTCATTCTCCGCCCCGTAACATAAATCAGATTAAATCCAGTATCTTCCTTTTTCGACAATGGAAATAAAAATTTTACCACTTTTCTTTGTTAGAAAAATAACATCGCTTAGTGTCCTTTTCGTGATGGCTTCTTATCACCTAAATTTAATTCTCGACTTTTCTTTTTTTTTTCTTTCTTTCTAGCAACCCTAAATGGTGTCACATTTGCAATAATTATATATTTAGTTGGATTTTATATTCCGTGTATGTATATGTGCGTCGGGGGGGAGGTCTGTTGTCGTCTGTGTAAGTCGATGAGAAATATCAAGATATTGTAATAATCTTGTTTTGGCTGGATTTATTATTAAAGCATTTCTCATGCGTATATTTTGAAATAAGAACTAACAAAAATCTTAACATTCCACTATATATATATATATATATATATATATATATATATATATATATATATATATATAGTGGAATGTTAAGATTTTATTGAATACGGCAAACAAGGTGCTTTTATCTAGTTTTTTATACAATTTTGTTGTTCATCATGACAGTCTTTGAATATAGAATCCAGAGGTTAGCAGTGAAATATATCGAAGACAGTAGGGAAGCGTAGTTCAGATTAGCAGTGGATATCCCGGTAAAGTAGCAGAGCGTAGTTCAGTAGTTCTCCCCCTCTGTTCCTCTTCGCCTGACAAGCTGTCACTGGATGGACATTCGGATAGAGTATACAACTTGGCCACCTTTATACACGACGGATTGAATATTCTACGTCTTCTGATTGGTTTACCTTCTATTGGTGGACTATAAAATGAGTCAAGTCATTTGGACTGGCTCACTAGTACATAACATACACAAAAACTGCAACAAATTTTTCATGCGATCTAATAATTCTTTTATTTTCAGATGATAAATTATATAAAAACTGTACGAATGTTTTTTTTATCCAAGCGCTTTCGGCTCTACATATACTTGAAAATGGCTAAATGTATAGCCGAAAGCGCTCGGATGAAAAAAACATTCGGACAGTTTTTATATAATTTATCGTCCGAAAAGAAAAAAAATTATTAGATCGCATGAGAATTTGTGTAAAACTAAACAAAAACACCTTGTCTGTCGTATTTAATGAAATGTGCATGAAAGAAGAATTGCTGCCTAAATACACAGATAGATAGATAGATAGATAGATAGATAGATAATCTCTTCTACCATGTTTTAATATGTTTCTGAAATATTTACACGTTTCATACTTATGAATGTACCTGTATATGTGGATGCAAGGAAATCGTGCGCCTATGTAAATTAGTAAATCCGTAGACGTAAAATACTCGAAGGCTACATTAAGTTTCTACGTGACAATAATTGGCGGAAATTTGATATAATTTATGGTCCCGAAATCTCAACGTCTGCATTTGACGCGGGGAAAATTATCTGCCTGAAATGAATGAAGCCTGACACGCGTGTTTCTGAAATTCGATAGAGAATATAAATGGTCTTTTTTTGTAAATTTGCCTCTAATTTTTCTGTCACGTTTAAATTATTTTTTTTTCTATTTCGGAATATCAATTATCTTTGAATATTCACCAAGTTTAGAAGCGTTGCAATTCACTAACCATTTCTAATGTGACATTAGCAAAATCTAAATTCGTCAAACACTTTTAACCGGATCGAAACACAGCGCGCTACTTTTTAAAGGATAACTAACAATCGCTTAATAATTAAGCACTTTGAGAAGAAAATAGAAAATGATTTATAATCTGTAGTGGAGACTTACCTCGGTGACCCAAAAGGTCAAGAGTCGCGTGTATGTTTTGCAATAGAGTGTGGAGACGGCGAATTGGCGAGCTTTGGACTGAAGGTGATTCGGGCAGTACTTCGTGTGGACGGAAATGGTGGTATTTGTATTGACTGGTTTTGGTCGCTTATTGGCTGAGCGATGGCTGGTCAGGTGCATAAAAGCACGGTACGCTCATTCAAAAGGGGGTCTCGTTTCTGACGAGGAGTTGCGTATTTGAGATTGAGGAACAGAGATAATTGTGGAATTGATTTACCTATTGGACTTGTATATAGTTTTTTTGTTTGTTTTTTTTTTGTGTGTGTGTGTGTGTGTGTGTGTGTGTGTGTGTGTGTGTGTGTGTGTGTGTGCTACCGACCGATTCCCACACATAAACAAAAGAAGATGTTTTTAAAATGACTTTTATTTTCTTGGGATTCGAAATATGCGTATAAATAAATTAATTCAAACAAATAAATAAGTAAATGAACTAAGTAGATAATAAACAAATTAACAAACCACGCCCACCAAAATAACCGTTGGAATAATACAATAGACTACTCATAATGCAATAAACTACCCAAAAATGCATCACTGACCTGTGTGTGTATATATATATATATATATATATATATATATATATATATATATATATATATATATATATATAAAGTCGAGCAAAAACACAACACACATGGCCTGACGATTGTGTTTAGCATTAAATAGACTGTCGTCTCTGGTGTTGACTTCAATGTACACTTTATATATATATATATATATATATATATATATATATAGATAGATAGATAGATAGATAGATAGATAGATAGATAGATAGATGTAGCAATTTTTCATCCAGACAAGTTTGATTAAATGCAACCGACATTTTAGTTGGGAAATGAAAAGTCGGTCTTGGCCTTTCCGCTAACTTGGAGCATGTGCATGTAAATTTTGGTGCAAATCCGTCGAAAATTGCTGTCCGTGCATTCGTTACGCACACATCCTGCCTTTGATATATATATATATATATATATATATATATATATATATATATATATATATATATATATATATTATTTTTAGTGGTGCTCCGTTTATTTATTAAACTGTAGATTTTTTATTTCCACTTAATGGTTTGAATTTGGGCCCTTCATCTGGAAGGGAACATGTGTCCCTCACGGCAGCGTGAGCCAGCGTTTTTCTCAACGATGAAAGAAACAGACGATCAGGGGAAGTCAATTTCAGGTTTTCAAGCGAAATTTCTCCCGTCATAGATATATCGAAGTCTATTTTTTTCATCTCTGCACATATCCAAATGTGATCAAAGAGAATTTTTAGAATGGATTTACATTAATCCGACAGATTTTTATCACTTTAAACATTATTTTTAGTGGATAATCCTATCTGAGTAGACGCTCCGTACATTTATTAAAAAATGATTATTATTTTTAGAAATATATTGAAAAAAACAGTTTAGATTCTTCACTATCCACATCATTTCGCTAAAAAGCAAGCATACAAAGTCTACAAGTCGAAATAGACATATCTGTTCACGTTTCATATTCTAACGTAAACAAAGCAATTTCTAAGGAAAGGGATGCATTTTTTTTATTTATTAATCCGACAGATTTTTATTACTTTTATTATTTTAATTATGATTTTCTTTTAGTGGATAATCATATTTGAGTAGACGCTCCGTTTATTTATTAAACAATATATTTATTTTCGTCTACCTGCCTTATTAACCGAGAAACCTTATTAGAGAAAAATATGCAGTCTCTGACAGGGATCTAATGTGCTTTGAACCTTTTTGCAACGGAGTGCGAAGATGGCCAAGCAAAATTGAATCGTTCATTTAAACACAGATTTTTTTTCTGTGACTCTCGAAGTAGACATATCTGATCAAATTTTATATTCTAATGTAAACAAAGCAATTTCTAAAAAATGGGGTGGATTTTTTTTTTTTATTAATCCGACATATTTTTATTACTTAAGATTTACTTTCAGTGGATACTCGTATCTGAGTAGACGCTACGTTTATTTATTAAACAGTATATTTATTTATTTTCGTTTACCGGTCTGAATATTCGAGAAATCTTATTAAAGAAAAATAACCTTCTTTCGGCAAGAATCGAACCTACACCGCCTCGGTGCAGAGGTGAGGGTCATCATTTAACTCTGCGCGCCTTATATATGTGTGTGTGTGTGTGCGTGTGTGTGTGTATATATATATATATATATATATATATATATATATATATATATATATATATATATATATATATATATATATATATATATATATATATATATATATATATATATATGTGTGTGTGTGTGTGTGTGTGTGTGTGAAAATAGATTTTCCCTTTTTAAGTTGTAGCTGGCATAAATAATTTCTATATAATGTAAGTTGTTGTCTTAAACGATTATTCTTGCAAATAACGTTTGTTTTTAAACTGTATCGACAGACCTCCATGATCTTACGTCAAAGAGCGCTTATTATTGATGATGCTGAGAGATGTTTTCTTAAGAAGATAGACAAATATTATTCGAAATAAAATCTCTCAGATTTTTAATCCACTGCGTCATCATAAATAATGTTTTATGTCGCAAATTTTAAATCTTCTTTATTTTTATTATTGACTGTTATATTTGGGAATACTTTTAGAACTTTATTCCTATGTTTATTTCATTTTTAAATATATTTTGCAAAATATTCTATTCATACAAATAATTAGCCTCATTATTCTGAGAATGTGACACTTTAAGGGTTGAAAGATAGTTCGATAAACATAGCAAGAGTCGAGACTAGATTTTAGAGGGTTTTTACTCCTTTTTTTCCTTGGATAAAAGCAGAGGAAAAGAACAGAAACATCTAAATTTTTTTCAACAAAAAATACATATGGACGAAGTTGACAAATGAAATGAAGACTCTATTGTGTTTAAAATCCAGGTTATGGAATTATCTGCTGGTCAAAACCTAATAGGGAAAAATCGCTCGAGATAAAAATTAAGATGATCTGGAAACAAGAATGTTTTTCTTTCCTTATCACTCGTCAAAAGAAGATGAGATAGGCGAAGTAAAAGCCGAAATGGAGAGATTATAGTTTTTAAAATCCAGATTATGGAATTATCTGCCGGCTATAAACAGGTAAGGGGAGTCGGCCAAAAGTGATATTTGTGAGTTTTTGAAAGCTAAGGCAAACTTGGAGAATTCTTTTTATCACTTGTCAAAAAAGGGAAGGTGGGAACCGCTGAAGCGGTGAAATTTCTTTAGATAATGGCCGCGGTGCCAAAAGAAGAGGTTGTCAGGGGAACAGCTGGTGGGTGTCTGATTGGGAAGGTGGATAAGGTCGAGGAATTCCGTTGATGAAAATTTTGGACGTTAATTAAAATTAATAATTGGAGCTAAGCCACGCCGGCTAGGCCATGGAATCTAGAGATTGGATTGGTCAAGTGAGCATTGAAGTGAAAGGCCTAGATAGAATATCAAGTGAGGAGGAGGAGGAGGAGGAATTGCCCACACCTCATGGGCAGTATTGGTATGAAGCACCAACACGAGAAGGATGGAGTTAGGGTGGATCTATATTCTGTTACCACTACTCGAAGGAGGGGGGATCGCTCCAAAACTAAACATGCTATTAATTTCCCAAAGTCAAATAAAGAATTCTGTGTGGAAATTAGGAGAATCACCGAAATCCGAAACCACGTCAGAAATCATTCCAGTTTTAAACGAAGGTCAATATAAACAGAAGATCGAAGCGACAACCAGAAAAAGAAGCTGCCAGATACAAAGGGAGAGACGACCGCTTCACTGAAATCACGTGACTTCCTGCCGCTGAAGAATACTTCCGACTTTGCGCTGTGTTCCAGAAGCCCTGTCACGACGGACAAAGTGTCATCAAAATATTCGAAAAACGGAAGGGCCGAATAACTTTGCATGACAAATGGAGTCCTGCATTAAGAAAATATATTTCTACCTGAAGAACTGATATTGGACAATCAGCTCTGTACAAGAAACGGTATATAAAATATTTTCTTTATCACAATTTTATCCTATGACTTGGGGCTTTATTTTGTCCGGACCAGATCAATTCAACAATTCTTGTCGACAATTTGATCCTTGCCAGTCTTGTGATCTAAATCAAACACAATATAGGGCAAGGCAAGGCTTGAATTGAAGTGTTCCATTCACTTGTCACCGGCTGAACGAACGTCCCAACATCACACTTAACGCTAATACTTCGTTTTTTCTACTCGCTTTCCTTTGATACCTTTTCACTGTTTTCTTTCTGAGTTTGTTCTCAGCACAATGTCATCTGCGTATCTAATGTTGTTATAATTACTATCGCTAATGAATCTTAGTAGTTCTTCTTGTCGTCTTAATATTGTCTTTCTGTAAATCCAATGAGAAGACATATCCTGTCATTACTTTTTTCACACAGGGAAGAACAATTACTGAAATATTTACCTATATTGCTTTCATATTTTCTACTTTTCTAACTCCAGATTTTTCTCGGGTTTCGAAATGTCATACACTACAGGCAAAAAGTTTAGGATAACCTGAATTTCTTTAAAAACACCTTAAAATGGGATATTTTTGTATGTTTTTTTTTTTCAAGCAAATGATAAAATTTCAATAACTACAATGTGTTTGCTTTTATTTTTCAATCTTACTCCACGATCCTCTTACTGTCAAAAAGTTCAAATTTAGATTTGTCTGACCACAAGGCATTTTTTCTAAAATATGAATCTTTTGTTTGAGAAACATTATATTTTGTTTTCACCATTAACCCTCGGTTTTTAAGACTAGCAAAATTTTCCAGTAAGTTAAATGATAACTAAGCACTGACTAATGTTGCAAACAAAACAGATGTATTTGTCTCTGAAGAAAAAACGTTGTACCATTGTGAGAGTATTTTCATTGTTTTATTTTTTAATTCATTTTTTAGTTTTTCAGAATTGGCGCAAAATGGCAAAATCAGAACAGTTAAGTATTGAGGTTAGGACATAAATTGCAATGTTATTCAAAGAATGCCTCTTTTAAATACAAAATGCCAAAAACTTGAAGGATTCGAGAAATGGGGTGCAAAGTTCGTTAGAAATACAGTTACGAAATGGCACAAATTTTGACAGAAAAAAAAGCTGGATCACCAAAAGTAACAACTGGTGGTGAAGATAAATACTTGATTATTGAGAGTAAAAGAAATAGGAGGAAAACGGCTACAGAGTTGATACCAGAGCTTAATTCTTCTCTACAGCAATCAGTGTCGCTCTCAACTCTGATAAATCGACGTAGTTCACCGGGACCCAGGGTGGGAGTGCATAGCCATAATGAAACCCCTGTTATGAAAGGTGAATAAACATAAGACATTTATGGTCACAAAAGTATAGGCACTGGACATTATAAGAGTGGCAAAATGTATTGTGGAAAGACGAGTCCAAATTTGAACGTTTTGGTAGAAAGAGGAGAGTGTATGTGAGAAGAAAGTCACGAGAAATTCTGAATGATGACGGTATAGCTCCAACATTTAAACATGGTGGTGAGTCTGTTATGGTGTGCGAGGGTTTTTGGAAGAGAGACGTCTGTAGATTTGATCCGGTTCAAGGGAATTATGGAAAAAAAAAAAACAAAATCATTCAATTTTGCAAAGATATACTATAAAATCTGGTTTACGCATAAATGAAAAAAACAACAACAAACCAAATCACTCTTCTAAATTATGTCAAAATTACTTTAAGTCACAAAAAAATGAACAAAAGTTTGGAAATTATGAATTTGTCGTCTCAATCTCCTCATCCTTCTCTCAGTAAATTAGTATGGGGTGAATTGGATAAGTGAGTTCGAAGAAAAGGCCAAAAAGAGTGACAGCGAGCTTTTTCAGTGCTTGAATAATGCTTGGGCAGATCTGCTATATACATTTTTTTTCTCAAAACTCTTGGAAATAAGGCCAAGAATTTCTAAATCAGTAACGAAGCTAGATGAGGGTCTTATTGACAAAAAAGATGCTGCGATATGGTACTTTTTTATAGCTTATTGTTGTTGAAATAAAAATAAATAAACTAATTTTATCTTTTACTTGAAATTTTAATTTCTGTTTTTAAATAAATGCAAGGTATCCCCAAACTTTTTGCATGTAGTGTACTACAGTTAATATCACGTTTGAATGTTCAAATAAAATTTTCTCGGATCATTATTATATAATTATGGCGCCTGAAGCGCCATTACAAATATTTCTCATTGTAACACCAAAGATGAACCGAAGGCAAGGCAGCATTCATCAGCCTAAAAAAGAAGACTATCCTGAAGAGTTGCAAGGGATTCCGTAGTCATCTGGGGGCCGTGGTTGAAGCCAATGGTGATTTTATTGACTAAATTTGCTCTTTAGTATTTCAAGATATTTTTTGTCTAATAACAACTAACAAATTTGTTGGTGATGGCCTCAGACTCAACAGCGAGGCGTACATCAAATGCCTTGAGGAGTTAGTGGTGCCTTCGGTCAAGAGGGTAGCTGCTGCAAGACCCTATGTCTGTCAACAGTATTCTGCACCATGTTACACAAGCAGACAATTTCTGCAACCATATCACCCCTTACATATGCACCCTAATTCCCCAGACTGCAACCCCCTTAATTATTGTGTTGAGTGAAAGACCAACAAAGCTCCCTGTAGCACCAAAGATGGACTGAAGGTAAGGATTATGGCGGCATTCACCTAACTAAACAAGAAGACCATCCAGAAGAGTTGCAGGGGATTCCGAAGTCGTGTGGAGGCGGTGGTTGAAGCCAATGGCGATTTTATTGAATATCGCGCTTTAGTATTTCAAGATATTTTTGTGTAATGTTGGTAAATATATCTGTTATAATGAGATGTCAGTGTTATTTTCATTTTTACGTCATTTAGACGTCGATTTATCCATTGCACCCTATATATATATATATATATATATATATATATATATAATAGGCTGGTGATTTTTTTTTAAATCAAGAATGTGAGTGGTCGGTGTTCAAAAGAACAGGATGCCTAACTAAAAATAAATCATCTTTTCTTAGTCATAGCTCAAACATGGCAAACTATTATATGGTTGGCTTTTTGTGGCTAAAGTTTCACAACTTCAGCTGTAAAATTTTTAAAATAACACCGATTTATTTATCTGATTGTATGTAACGGTTGTGAAAGTCTTTTCACAAGTCGTTAATATCGTCCAAAATGATATTGTTTCTCTGATAATGAAAGAGAATTTATCAAAATATTATTGTGTGCAGATTACAGAGCAAAACACTGGAAATTTATTTTGATTGGTATAATTGGAAAATAACACCATTGTCAGTTTGTTATGATTTCTAAGAATTGAAGAGAAACAAAACTGTAAAAAGAAAATTAAATTTATTGCTTTTTTAATCAATAACTTCAATGTTTTTTTTTTCCTATTTTAAATACGAATAATTAAACCAGACGTCGTTTGTGAAAATCTTTTCCAACTTAGCGATTCAAAAACATTACCACTCTATGGAATTTAAAATGATTATAACAGTTAAATCAGTACTGAATTACTTTATAAAATAAATTAACGCATCTAGGGACATTCAAGACCTGCCTTTCAAGGATTCAGGTAATTTTATGTAGAAAGGAACTGACCTCCTCCTTTTTGTTTACGGTTAATACATTACGTTATAGTCAAGACCTTTCATTTTACGTATTTATTTTAGATTTATTCAATTTTTTTACAGTAATGTCCACTCTGTCATCATCTTGCGGCCTCAGCCGAGATTAAACTCACTACACCTTTCCAGTATTCCTTATCTTCAATACTTTGATTGGTGTAGTTCATAATCTTGTCAAATAGCTGAATTCTTGATGCTTCGCTAGGGCTATCAGGGGTGTTTTTATCGTGACACCATCACTAAATGGAGTGCCAACCAAGGCTCAGAGAGACTCCATTCACCCTCATCTAAGATCTTTGAATGGATGAATACAGAGACCTGGTGCACAAGGTTCCCAAACGACCCTCAGCAGGTTTTGAATTTAGAGTTGTCCTTCTCCTAGACCAGTTGCCATCCAATGCGATAGAACCCAGTCTGTCCTGCTATTTTACCCATAGCTGGAGGGAGAGGAAGAGGATTCATACCTTTCCCAAGGTTATTAGCACGTAAGTGAATGTAATGGATTCGAGTGGAATTCGAACTCGGCTCTCCGATTCCTCAATCCAAGCCGATATCCATTACTCCACCGTGCCTCCACTCTGTACAAGGCCCGAGGGGCACTCGAAGTAGAGGTTTACGTTAAGGGGCAGTTTATATGAATAGGACGGAAGATAAGTTAAATCTAAACTTGAACAGGTTAAAATTGTAGTGATTGCGGAAACATCACCTTAGGAGTCAGTTCCATGAGGCAGTAGTTAGTGGGAAATACCTGTTTGAATAGCACTTACTTTTCGCCGAAGGAATACGGAGGAAATGTGGGTGGTTTACTACTATGTAAGTGGCTTGGTGGGTCCTAGCCGTAAAGGTCAGGCCTGACGGAATCAAGAAATGCAGTTCTTTCGAGCACTTTCCATGAAAGTAGCGATAGAGCGGTGTGAGACTCGCCACATCCCGCCTCTGAGAGAGAGAGAGAGAGTTTGGCGGGGGGGGGGAATACTTCTTCTCCAACAAGGACTCGGAGACGCTTTTGATTTCATTTATTTGTTTCTTTGAATATTTTCTTCTGCAATTTTATTTTCAATTCGAAATGATGTTTATTATAATTAGATTACGGGACTTTATTTAATCTTCTAAGTCAAGATGTGGTTGTAGGTAGCCTGGTAGGAATTCGTATTCGTATCTTTATTTCGAAATGAGCGCTGCCTTTTTGATTAAGTGTTTGACTTGTTCGTGAAAGTTGATTATTTTTATTTTATCCTCTAACCAAAGATTACGTTGTTCTGAGGTTGTAATCTGGTGCTGTTTTTCTTATTTTATTTTGTTTTCTTTATTTCCCATATATACTTTGAGAGGGTTGCGCTATTTGCATAGTTTGTTGCTAAATGGCCTTTTTGTGGGTAGCTTCTCTGTTGCAAATACTGACTCAAAAATATGTTATATACAAAGCTGAGCTATCTACTAAGGTAACATTTACCAGATACTCTAATCGAACAGTCTTTATATCTCACCATATTCCATAATACTATAACATGTGCTATATGCCATCATATATGGTAATATACAGAATAGTCTAACATACTAATAGATAAAATGAAACTATGTTTCGTTCTTAACATTTTACGTGAAAAGCCTTGTCTGCCAAAACAAATCGTACACTCTGGTTTTGGATGAAACCCCAAAAAAGAAAAAGATTTTTGCTTTTATAATCAACAATAAGTTATCGAAGAGATAATTCTGGAGATAGCAAATCTTAGTGTTTGTGTTATCAGTTGGATATAAAGATCAATGTATCTACGGTTTCTTAAAATCGAATATTGATTTTGAATTGGATTGCATAAATGCAAGGTGATCGCTGTATAAATCGATCTCAATTGTAAAAGTACTCTTTGTTTTCTCGGTCAACGTTTTTGTCCACCATTAATGGACAGTCAAACGAATATAACCTTTTATCAAGTGCTACGAATTCCTTGATTCTAAGAGGAATGAGACAAGAGGAATGAGACAAGAGGAATGAGACACAATGTTAAAAGAGAAAATAGAAGAAAATACAAACTATTCACTTTTTCAGCGCCTTGTCTTCTTTGAAAAGAAATGGACGAGCTTCTTACAGATCATATGATTTACTTTTTCAGATTTGAATAAGTTTGAAAAGATTTTCTCCAGAAAGTCGAGACTAAAATGAAATCCTAAATCTTCCCTCCGTTATTTGTCTTTCTCTAGTTTACTTTTTGAATTTGTTTAAGGTCTTATCTTATATATATATATATATATATATATATATATATATATATATATATATATATATAAGATAAACACTCTTTACACTACATTAATTTATAAATTTTGCCCTACTCTAAGAACGCTTTTCCTTTAATACTTTATTCCCTTTATCTAAATATTTTAAAGTTATTTTCAAAACCCTTTTTATTCCTCTCTCAGTTTTAAATTAATTTTTCATTCTTCATATAACTTCAAATAAATGCCATAAAGTTAATATTCGTGTTTAATTTTATAAAACTTCTTCCATTTAAGACAAATACCTTCCACCCTTCCCTGTACCTTGGCTCGTGCCTGACTGAAATATTGAAATGGATAAATTCTGTATTATTTTTACGACAGTTTTTTTTTCTTTTTTTTTTATAGATTTCACGGTGAAATTTCAATTTTCTGCACGAACACTATCCATACCGCGGTTGATAAGACACACAAGACGACCTATATTTTCTGCACGAATACTATCCATACCGCGGTTGATAAGACACACAAGACGACATATATTTTCTGCACGAACACTATCCATACCGCGGAAGATAAGACACACAAGACGACATATATTTTCTGCACGAATACTATCCATACCGCGGTTGATAAGACACACAAGACGATATATATTTTCTGCACGAAATATCCATATCCCGCGGTTGATAAGACACACAAGACGACCTATATTTTCTGAACGAACACTATCCATACCGCGGTTGATAAGACACACAAGACGACATATATTTTCTGCACGAACACTATCCATACCGCGGTTGATAAGACACACAAGACGACCTATATTTTCTGCACGAACACTATCCATACCGCGGTTGATAAGACACACAAGACGACATATATTTTCTGCACGAACACTATCCATACCGCGGTTGATAAGACACAGAAGACGACATATATTTTCTGCACGAATACTATCCATACCGCGGTTGATAAGACACACAAGACGACCTATATTTTCTGCATACGAACACTATCCATACCGCGGTTGATAAAGACACAAGACGACATATATTTTCTGCACGAACACTATCCATACCGCGGTTGATAAGACACACAAGACGACATATATTTTCTGCACGAACACTATCCATACCGCGGTTGATAAGACACACAAGACGACCTATATTTTCTGCACGAATTATATATACCGCGGTTGATAAGACACACAAGACGACCTATATTTTCTGCACGAACACTATCCATACCGCGGTTGATAAGACACACAAGACGACCTATATTTTCTGCACGAACACTATCCATACCGCGGTTGATAAGACACACAAGACGACCTATATTTTCTGCACGAATACTATCCATACCGCGGTTGATAAGACACACAAGACGACATATATTTTCTGCACGAACACTATCCATACCGCGGTTGATAAGACACAAGACGACCGATATTTTCTGCACGAACACTATCCATACCGCGGTTGATAAGACACAAGACGACCTATATTTTCTGCACGAATACTATCCATACCGCGGTTGATAAGACACACAAGACGACATATATTTTCTGCACGAACACTATCCATACCGCGGAAGATAAGACACACAAGACGACATATATTTTCTGCACGAATACTATCCATACCGCGGTTGATAAGACACACAAGACGACATATATTTTCTGCACGAATACTATCCATACCGCGGTTGATAAGACACACAAGACGACCTATATTTTCTGAACGAACACTATCCATACCGCGGTTGATAAGACACACAAGACGACATATATTTTCTGCACGAACACTATCCATACCGCGGTTGATAAGACACACAAGACGACCTATATTTTCTGCACGAACACTATCCATACCGCGGTTGATAAGACACACAAGACGACATATATATTTTCTGCACGAACACTATCCATACCGCGGTTGATAAGACACAGAAGACGACATATATTTTTCTGCACGAATACTATCCATACCGCGGTTGATAAGACACACAAGACGACCTATATTTTCTGCACGAACACTATCCATACCGCGGTTGATAAGACACACAAGACGACATATATTTTCTGCACGAACACTATCCATACCGCGGTTGATAAGACACACAAGACGACATATATTTTCTGCACGAACACTATCCATACCGCGGTTGATAAGACACACAAGACGACCTATATTTTCTGCACGAACACTATATATACCGCGGTTGATAAGACACACAAGACGACCTATATTTTCTGCACGAACACTATCCATACCGCGGTTGATAAGACACACAAGACGACCTATATTTTCTGCACGAACACTATCCATACCGCGGTTGATAAGACACACAAGACGACCTATATTTTCTGCACGAACACTATCCATACCGCGGTTGATAAGACACACAAGACGACATATATTTTCTGCACGAACACTATCCATACCGCGGTTGATAAGACACACAAGACGACCTATATTTTCTGCACGAACACTATCCATACCGCGGTTGATAAGACACACAAGACGACCTATATTTTCTGCACGAACACTATCCATACCGCGGTTGATAAGACACACAAGACGACCTATATTTTCTGCACGAACACTATCCATACCGCGGTTGATAAGACACAAGACGACATATATTTTCTGCACGAACACTATCCATACCGCGGTTGATAAGACACACAAGACGACATATATTTTCTGCACGAACACTATCCTTACCGCGGTTGATAAGACACACAAGACGACATATATTTTCCTCTGCCGAAATAAGCTTATTCTTCATAGGAGATGATTTTGGATTTTATTGTTCATTAATTATTTGCTCTGTAATAATAACTATATTGTGCTCTTTTGTGGATCAGTTTTAATTTTTTATATTAGTAAGATCCACTTGGATTATATACCGACGGGTTTGTTACCTTTACGATATATATCTATATATACAGTAGCGGCCATAATATAAGGAACGGAAACAACAAAGACATAAATATGTGTATTACTTAAAAAGTAATGCATGATTAGCAATGAAAGTTTTACCGAATAAAGATTAGGGTGTAATGCATAAATATTATACAAAGTTACAAAAATTTACATAATAGATTTATTTTTAAATAAAGATTAAATGGAACAAAGGAAATAAGCTACTGGACAAAAGTTAAGATACTAAAAATGAATTTGGATTTCCTGCTGTGTTTTCTGCAGATATCATCCACTTAAGCCTTGCGAAAAGTACTTATCTCGTCTAAAGACTTTGGTTGGATTTCGTCCTGCAGACCACCCAAAAATCCAATTCACCATTTATCACAAGCTTTACTTAACGAACCCGTCCATTAATCACTCTGAAATTAATTCACCTAATTAACTAATCTCAACCCCAGAAACAATTAAAAAAAAAACTATTTCTGGAATTACTCCAGAATCCCTTCTACCCAACTAATTAGTACATTCATCCCAATCCTTTAGAAGTGATGATTAATAAACCCCCCTGGTGGGGTCTCTCTCTCTCTCTCTCACACACACAAACAAACAAACACAAATGCGTCTGAGCAAGCGTCTACAATAGGGATTGCCTAGCCTCCCTAGTAGACGGGTATCCTCGAATACGAGTACCTCCAAAGAAAAGCCATACGGAATATTTTAAAATGAATTTTTAAAAATGAAAAACTTTCTTCTTGAAGCCTTTGTTTTCATATTAATTTCATGCTAATAGATTATATTTAATATTCCTTTTTGGACAAATATTTTGTTGTATTTCAAAATGGATTTAAATAAGCTTTAGTCGCTAAAAATTACTGATTTTATCCATGTTTAAAATTATCTCAGCCCAGCGTAATTCTCTTTATCAAAAATATTTCAAAAATAAAATATACTTTTCTGAAAGGAAGATTAGATGATTTAAAGTTTAATTAATCGAACTGGAGCAAATATTATTTACTTTTAGTTAAAAATATCGCAGAAATATATTTTTTACTTAATAACAATATCACGTAATCTCTAGAAATTAATATAGGATTTTTAAGATTTAAAACTTTTTAAAATATTCTGAATAAAATCAATGAAAAATGTAAAAAATAATTATTGTAAAATCCATTATTATTATGCTTTTAAGTAATATAAACATTAAGTTGTACAAAATGAATTTCTCGTAGTTTGATAAAATTAAATAAGTGCGGTAACAGATGTAAAAAATGTTTTTACTAAAATTTTCTAAAAAAAAAAGAAACATTTCTAACATAATTTAATTCGTTTGTGAATAAGTCCAGAATATTTCATGAGACTTTCAGGACTTATTAATATACGACGCTTA
This sequence comes from Acanthosepion pharaonis, assembly GCA_903632075.3. Taxonomy (NCBI): domain Eukaryota; kingdom Metazoa; phylum Mollusca; class Cephalopoda; order Sepiida; family Sepiidae; genus Acanthosepion; species Acanthosepion pharaonis. Next base: position 3,429,404 of record CAHIKZ030000003.1, read on the forward strand.
TTTGATTTTTGCAAAAAATTCCAAATCACTGTATTTTTTCCCGCAGAACGACGATAAAATTTTCTATACCAATTGACAAAGGAAAAAATTTTTAACCAGAATTTAATAATAAAAGTTCTTTTGGTCTCTCCTATTACTAATAACATAAAAAATTTTGACAATAAAATTTTGCTTTTATTAAGTTTGCTCATTTTCTTTGTGAATCTTTGGAGGTACATATATATATATATATATATATATATATATATATATATATATATATATATATATATATATATATATATATATATATATATATATAGAGAGAGAGAGAGAGAGAGAGAGAAATGTATATATGGTAATAGAACATAATATGGTTCAATCCTCCTTTCAGTTGTAATGTTAAAACTAACATTGGCGGATTTTTCCTAAAGCATTTCAACGACTCACCTACACTTAAACGGCTCTTTCTTCTGAACAATGTTAAAATTAGCTATTCATGCGTTAATAACATAGACGCAGCCATCTCTCACCATAACAATTTAAAAAAAAGTTTTCCCAAATATAATTACACTAATATCTCTGTAAGTAAATGCAACTGCCGAAGATTTACGATATGCCCACTAAACGGTCAATGTATGACCGACAACATTATATACTGAGCGAAGATAAATTCCGGTAACGATGTTAAATTCTACTTTGATTCCACAGAAAATCCTTGGAATTGGGGACTTTCTCCAGCTATTAAACTGGAAATTGTTTCTAGGCTTTTAACGGGGAGGATGACAATTGTTGCCTCTGTTCATCTGAAAAACTAGTTATCGTAAAAAAGTTAAACAACCCTAAATTAGTGATCAGAGGAGTGAATTAATACCTTCTTGCAGACACAATAATAAACATCTCCTTAAATACACTACACCAGATTAATTATTAAACCTTTATAATGCTTTTCTTTTTTCTATTTTTTCACTATATTATCTATCACTTTTTTAATGTTGTTACTTGTTCATTATAATTACCCGCCTTGGACCATTATTATTTTTTACCCTCCATTTTATTTTTTTATATTTCTCCATTTTATATTTTAAATTTTATTTTTATATTTATAATTTTCTTTTCTCCTTTCTTTTCTCCAAATTATTTTTGTTACTTTTACTATTTTTAAAGTTCAATATTCAAAACATGTAATATTTTGTATCACCACATCAGCATCTTGATAGCCAGATATATTTTGATTCAAAACCGTAAAACAGTCATTTGAATTCGGCACCGGAAAGATTGTATCGTGCATGAAACTCAGAATTGTACTAAAAGGTGTGTGATAGTATATATATATATATATATATATATATATATATATATATATATATATATATATATATACTAGTGATAACGCTACTAAACTCAGGAAGATACTGAGAATGAAAACAACAAAAAAAACGTTAGACTTGGTCCGAAAATTATATTGACACTGACAGTCACTATATAAATATTGATGCCTATATTCTCATTCCTTATATTTATATGTATCTTCAGTCTTGAGCACTCTTCTCCTATAAATATACCAAATTTTAAACAATATATATATACATACACATATGTATACTTGTGTGTGTGCGTGTGTGTTTATGTTTATGTCTGTATTTATTTGATTCGATTCTCGATAACCATTCGTTGGTTTCTAATTATTGCTAGTAATGTGAATAAAAAGCACCTTGTAAGATTATTAACAGACATTTTTTCCTTATTTGTTAGTTACTCGTACATTCCTATGCTCATAAAATATTTTTCAATTCATTTTCATCCATTTTTTCAACTCACTCTTTATCCCCAGTGTTATTTATTTTTGAAAATAGAGAATAAATACACAGCTGTAAACCAATCTTTTACTGTGAATTTCTACTCATACCTAAAATTTAATGTGTTGTAGAGTAATAAGTTTTAAACTAAAGATTTCTCCCAAAAGATTACTGAACCAATTCGAAAGCAGCATCATGAATCCGACACGATCTTTTTACACATTTCTTAATGACAGATTCAGGTCAACGATTACTGCTGGGCAGCAATTATGGAAAAGATTTTTTTTTTTCAAATCAATCGCCTTTCTTTTTTTTTTCGCACTTTCCATTGTAGCTGTATATAATAAATCTAACAGTTACAATATCAAAACGTTAGAACTGCTCGAAATGTCCAAATAAGGAATTTTTTGTTTTAACGAGTAGTTTTCTCTGCAGCCAATCAGATTTATCTCACATAATTATTTTCTTTTTAAGCATCATAAATGTTACATTATACGAAATGAGAAATAAGGTTGAAAGAAAAACCAGTCGCATCTGAAAAATGGAAAAGAAACAAATTATTCTTTGGTTTTAATTGATATATTTTATCAAGGTAATATACCCATCCGAAGTATTGATAATAATCCCATCTCTTAGGCAAGGTTTTGTTCCCTCTGGTGTAAAACAAAAAAGATTCTGGGTTCTACGCTAAGAAAAGCTAACTAATAGTTTTAACCTCTTCACACTTGATACACTGCTTTTCCTCTAAAAGAAATGTTGCAATTATCTGAAAATATGATACTCTCCTGTCCTTGCTTTATATGACTAACTAGAATTAAATAAAATGTCCATATTTAGTGCCATAACCTTTTCCTGGGTTACTCAGGTCATATGTTGTCATGTTCGATCGTCTACGATCATCCCTCTTTTAAGATTAACCAATAATGGAAGATTTGTACGAATGGTTTTGTCCAATGCTTTCAATTGTCGGCAATACCCATCCCCTCAGTCATGATAGACGGTTTGGGGTGGATTTTCCTTTTGCAGTGGGTTCTGAACATTGCATTTTTCGTTGGATATAATTATAGAGAAACTCTCTTTTCATCACTGTTGATGATTCTACCCAAGAGCGGTTTGGTAGCAAATCTCCTCTTCAGTGACGAGCTGAGGGCAACTCTTTGATTAAGATGATGATGATCGCCTAAGTTTAGACATTTTCTGAGTTGACGAAGATGTTTTATGGTTAAAGTATAACTTTTGTTTATTCAGATATAATTTGCTTATTTTTTCCTTTCACTACATCCTGCAGAAGCTCAATATTGAGTGAATTTAGTTGTTCAGATTGAGCGGAATCTACGAAAGAAAAAATATTCCAATCAAAATTGGCCAAATCGTCAATGGCATGTTCGGATTTCTGATTTCATTTCCAGAGACAGAATAAATATTTCTTGCCACTTTCGTTTCTGAAGAGCCCTGTTTTTATTAATACAATCAACAGAACCTAATATCGATTTGACCTAAACAGAATTTAAAAGGGTATAATCGATATAAAATTTAACCACTCTATTACATAATCTACAAAGAAAGCAAAAAACATGTAATAATGAATGGTCATTTTTTTCAGTGAATGTTGAAAAACAACACTCGAAGTGATCACGTCAAAAATGCAACAGGACTTCTTTTCCAACAGGACAGGAATCATTTCGGTTGAAAACACGCGAGCGCCTCGCCGTAACGGTGATCAGCCTAGTCTAGGGGAGCATCATTAGTATAGTGAATTCGACATGGGAAACTACCTTTCATTTTTTTTTCATTTTTTTTTTTTTTGCTGCTTCACTTGAAATTCATGCAGCATACAGTGTCTGATATGTGCTGGATCTAAACTCATTCTCAAAGAGTAAAATCCATACAAAATTTAGCCACATTGATATTAAATAATCTGCAAAAAAGATAAAAAATACTACAACGTAATGGTTATTGCTTATTTTAATGTAAGTATTGAAAAAAATGCCCTTAAAGTGATCATGTCAAAATACAAAACGATTCGCTTGAGGATGAAACAGAACTAGGTACTTTAATTTAATTTCTATAATTGAATTGGTAGTTTTTAGCCTTTGTTTTTGAAACATGGTAATTCCTATGTAGCGATGGAATCATATTTTTACAAAAATAATTATAAAAAAATAATTATAATATATATATATATATATATTCTAATTTTTACATATGGACAAAAACAACTTGCTCACTACAGAGATGCATTCTTGTTTCGATACAGCCGCATCTCGACTGGTGAGAAAATGGTTATCATTTTTGGTTCTCACCAGTCGAGATGCAGTCGCATCGAAACAAGAATGCATCTTTGTAGTGTGCAAATTGTTTTTGTCCGTATGTAAAAATTAGAATAAATAATTATTGTTCTACTCTTGATATTGAGCCCTCTTTTGAATTAATGCTGTGAACATTAGAATTTATATTTTCGTTCCCATTACATTCGGATATATATATATATATATATATATATATATATATATATATATATATATATATATAAAAAAATATAGTTTTAAGTTATGATATAGTTATTTGTTAAAGTGCTCAGTATCAGAGATAGATCGTATGTAAATATAATGTAAATGTAATAGTGGACATTGAGGTCAAAAGTCTGTTTCATGCTTAAACGCGATCTTCAGCCCTGAAGATTGAAGTTAACCATGAAGCAGACTGTTAACCCTGGGTTTTGCCCTCAATGTCCATTTATAGATAGATAGATAGATAGATAGATAGATAAAGGGATTAATTATAATATATGTTAGCAATAAGTAAGTATAGAATATTAGTCAGTGAAAAAAATTAAATAAATTATTGGTTTTAATGCCCTGTAGAGCGATTTCAAAGGTTGTATGAAATGTCTAGCAAAAGGCGGGAAAATAGAAACGTTGATAAGTGAACAGTGAAAAGATTGTTCGATCTGTTCAAATTCCTACAATTTTTCATTGTTAGATTTCGTTAAATTTCAACTTCCTGCTTTTTTCATTGTGTACCATTGCACATTTATTATGGTTACTTTAATAAAACAAATACTTTGCCATTCAAAACAATAATATACCTCCTATATACATAGAGAGCAAATGTATTTTCTCTTGTATTGTAGTGACAAACCATTATCACTAATCTCAAATATTCTCGCCTTGGTCGTTATATTAAGGCCAATATGAATCGGAGTCAGACAGAATTTACAAACGTTGGTCTCTGATCATCAACTGAAATCTCGGGAAGTATCGGACTGTGTATTTGAATAATAACCAGTTCGTGATTGTCGATTCTTTTTTTCACTATCAAATAATAAACAATTTGTTCTGACAAAAAGTTCTATTCGCGACTAAGAAAGTAAAATGGCGCTTGATTTCACTCAAAAACGGTTTTTTTCAGCATTTATCCTGGTGTAAAACGCTTACAGTGTTGTTGTTTCCGGTTTGCCAACGACCGGAAGAACTGTGGTTAATGATGCATCTCACTGCGCATGCTCATATTCACTGTTCTTAGTGAGTTTTTATTCTTTTATTTTGTCAAATTGAAACCGTTTTTTCTGTTAAATGATCGCCTTGTCATTGCATCGCATTATTTTCTTCACTTCATTCTTGCTGTTGTTCCCAATCTTTCTTCTCCTTGTCTCTTTGATTTCTTTAACATTTTGACTTCTTTCTTTTCATATTGTTGTTTCTGTTTTTGTTGCTTTTTTACTTCTTCCATTTTTCTTCTACTGGTTTCTTTCATTTCTTTAACCTTCAGTTTATACCGTCGTGTGGTTAAACATCTTGGGATATCGCAACATCACCGTCATCCCCAGAAGCGAATATAAGGATAACTCCGGTGCTATAGTTATAAAACGGGGGCTTATCTCCATATTCTTTATAGTATTATTTATCTGTCTTTTGTGAACTGTCAGACACTACGCATCCCACAAAATGTTTTTCATTTTTAAGTAGCTGTCTGAATATCTCTGTCAAAAAAGCGCTAGAATTTTCTGGTTTAAGTTTTAATATTTGTGTGAATGACAAGCAGTTTTATTTGTTTCCTGGAAATAAAAATGAAACCTATTAATGCATATTTAAATTTTTTTCACACAAACACATTTAATATTGACCTTTTAATTCGATTTTTAAAAATAAAACCTCTTGTTTATTGTGATTTTCCTTCATCTATCTTGTAGTGATATTTAGCTATCCGCCCACGAGGGTTAAATGTGGCACAAGGCCGGGTTTAACGTGGGATCTCCGAGCCCTTAGGCTCGGCCAAAAATATTCCCTCTTTGAACCTGCATAAACGGGTTTAGGGGCAGTCAACCATCCCGAACGAGACTCTGTCCTTCGGCGGAGCCTCGTCCGGGTTCCTCTCCGCCCGAAGGCAGAGAGTTAGACTGTTAGCCAAGTTGCAGTTTTCAACAAGTAATCTTGTATCTATCTTGTAGTGCCTTCATAAATCTAATATCTGTAACAGCCCTTAATAAATCTAGTATCGGTAGAAACCCTTAATGAAGCTACTATCAGCAGAAGCTCTGGAGGTATAAAAACAACGTAAACCCTTAAAGGAACTCTCTACGGGTTTTCCTCCTTTCGAATTATTTGATATGAACTTTACACACTGAAGCAAAAAGGGCTGTGAACGCTTCACACTAAAACACAACTACACAGTAAGTCACTCTATTCATTAACTTTTCGTTGTGTATGCAATTTACTTCCAGGAAAAGAAACTCTTGACTTAATCTTTCCTTTTGTTATTTTGTTTAATAAATGTTATCTTGCTTTACAAATTAAGCGGTCTCTGTTATTTTGCGCATGTACCTTTTCACGACCATTAGAAATGTACATTATTTCATGTAAAACAAAAGATTCTCTTAAGAAACCTTACACATTAATTATTGAAGTCGCCAAAACACTAAAATCTTATAAAAGTCAGAGAAAAGACGATATAAAACAAATAATTACGAGCGTGTGTGTGTGTGTGTGTGTGTGTGTGTGTGTGTGTGTGTGTGTGTGTGTGTGTGTGTGTGTGTGTGTGTGTGTGTGTGTGTGTGTGTGTGTGTGTGTGTGTGTGTGTGTGTGTGAGTGAGTGTGTGTGAGAAAGTGACTCATGTTGGGTGAGAATCCAAGAAAATGGCAAATATATTTTAAAATCTGGAAAAAAAATTTATTAATATATTTCACGGATAACCCAGCCTTATCATAAAAAGAATTTTAATTTCACAAGAATAAAATCTACATTAGCGAGAAAAAACGTGATTCACGTTGAACGGCTAATCTTTTCTTTAGCTGTATTAGATTTTAAATAATTTCACCTCGATTTATCATAGTTTACCTATCCCACATTTTTTTCAGAACTACTTTAATAAATAAAAGAGGACAAATTTAAATAGTCCAGCCGTTTATTAAGAGTAAAGGAATCATAGATCATTTTAAGGGACTTAACAATTAAACAACAAAATTTAGTACTACGACACCGAAACATTCGGTGACAAAATTCTGATCTGATAAACCCTATTTTAATAAAAAGTAAATATGATTTTCTCAAACGAAGAGTCATTGAAATTGTTATAATCAATATATTACTGTAGTGTTTATGTTTCTGCACTATATATTGCGTATCGTACTTTGGTCGGAATCATGATACGTGAGTCTACGTGATAGAGTACGAGTTTTATATCCTATATAAGAGGTTTTCATAGATACATTATATTTATGTATGTACTACGCTGGAAATAACTGCGTGTCGGAAAACCTGCAGAAACAGCTCCGGACATACATTAAATAAAAGGCCACGAACAAGCGGAGCAGAATAACTTAGTTGGCCTCTTCTACAATATAAACATTGTAAGTCACTTTCTGGCTTCAAGAGCCATTGTCGTGTTCTCACGAGAACTAAAAATATGGATCACACTTGTCAGCTATGGTCATACTCATTGCAACGAGTCGACGTATATACCTGTCTATAGAATGTATATCAAGATGAATACTTCAAAAAGTATCTATATATGTAGTTCTTGATACTAAAACATAAACTTTGGTGGATAGGTCACCTCGTCAGAATGGACGACAGCCTCATTCCAAAACAATTGGTTTATGGTGAGTTGCGAACAGGAAAAAGAAATGCAGTCAAATCTAAGATGCGCTCTAAGGACTGCATCAAGGATGCGCTGAAGAAATGCAGCATTCTTTGTGAGCACTGGAAAGAATGTGCAGCTGATCACAATAATTGGAATGAGGCTGCTAAGTAGTGGAAGGCGTCACTTTGAAGATGAGAAAATGAGCTACTCAAAGCTTAAAAGAGGTGTGCGTAAAGGCGTCCCCGTTGAAGTTCCTGAAGACACCCACAGGAAGCTCGATCTGACGTGTACAGATTGTGGTGGAGTATATTTGTCGATGGCTGGTCTAAGGAGTCACTTGAGAGCGCACCGGTGGAGGGTGGCAATTGACTATAAAGCCGTAGACGCCCAGCAATTGAAATGTGATATTTGTGGTAAGACATGCGGGCCCAGAAGCGGTTTCATGCGACATTTTAAATTGCATGATAAAGCATCACCCGCTGTTGAACCTCTTAAGTGCCCTGTTTGTGCCAGAGTATGTAGGTTCCTTGCAGGGCTAAGGATCCCCATTCGTTCAGCACATCAGTAGATTTTCTCCGAAAAGATATGTAATAATGGGCATAATCGGACACGAGTTGGCGACCACCATATGTATGTAGAGAGTGTATATCAAGATGAATGCTTCAAAATGTTTATAAAACTAACTCCGGTTATATAAAACTACATTTTAGTTATTTTTGTCGTATCTTTTTGTGCATGGGTAGTTAAAAGGAAATTCTTGAAAATTAACGACTAAACCAAAATCAAATGGTTCTATGATACAGTGAAATGGAACGTAACTGAAACTTGGTGCAAGTGTTTTCTTTGGAAATGTGTTTAAAGATCACCAGCATATGTCCAAAACCGTGTATATATATATATATATAGTAAACCCAAAAATTCAAAATTACCTCATATAAGGTATAGACCTATCTCACCCGACCAAAACTTATTCAGTCTTATTCAACCCCGGTATACAGACTGAGTTCATGTCGGAATTAGAAATTTAACAGAGACAGCATTCGATAAATTGATACAGAATTTATCCATTTCAATGTTTCACTCAGACATATTGTAATTAATATTATTATCATTGTTCTTAATCTTTGTTTAATTTACTGATTAAAATATATCATAGGCAGAAAATAAAACACTGTATATATAGGGTTTGGTTTTTGCATATATATATATATATATATATATATATATATATATATATATATATTATAAATTAATTGATTTATAATATGGCTTTTTCGCTACAAATAAGTTACTCCAAAATTGCTTGAGGATGAAATGGAACTAATGTCTTTAATTTAATTACAAAAATTAAATTCTAAGCTTTTAGCTTCCATTTTTGAAACATGGTTAGAACTGTGTAGCGAAAAAACATATTTTAAATCAATTAATTTGTAATATTAATGCTCTGTAAATTTACATTTAGCACTATTTTGTAAAAGTAAAAATATCTATAAGAACACCGGATTATATATCTTGCTGTTCTTTCTTTTTATTTATACACACACACATATATATATATATATATATATACATATATATATATATATATATATATATATATATATATATATATATATATATATATATATATATATATATATATATATATATATATATATATATATATATATATATATATAAACAAATATATGTGTGTGCGTGTGAAAACTGAGCCCTATATATACAATGTTTTTCTGCCTATAATATTGTTTAATCTATAAATTAAACAGATGTTAACAACAACAATAATAATAATAATAATAATAATTACAATATGTTGTAATAAAAGTTATATGATAGAAGATTCGTTTGTAACACAGATCTTATCGACATTAGCATAGATTTTTCGGTCTTTATTATTTGATACAACCGGATTATCAGCATCTCATTATCTTGCGCTTTGGCGTCATTCTTAATCAAAAACTTGTTTATTTCTGATGTTAAGCAAATTAATAGAAAAACTGTAGATGAAGGGCCAACGTCCTCTTGTGTGACAAAGCATTAACAGCGACAACAATTCACGGGAAACATGTTGAAGGGAAATTGTATGTTTTGTGTCTACAACTGAATCCTAATGAAGTGGATGGAACCAGCTCTGCTTAAAAAAATATAGATTTTCTATTTTGATTCTAATAACCTTCCATAAAACAAAAAAGAAGAAATTTTTTTAAAGATTAAAATGAAAAAAAATTATTTTTCTTTTCTTAAAATATTTCCATGTTTTATTCACAATTTCAAAATGCATCTAGCGTTTCCAATTTCCCTGGGAAGTTACGTTAACTTTTGGTGATTAACGCTAAAGAAAATAAAATCAGCAACCCGGATTCATATTTGGTCGGAGATGATAATTATAAAAGTGGAAGATAACTTTTTTTTTAGATTACTCTTATTGAACAATATATTGATTCTTTTTGTTGTCCATTCCAGCTTTTTTGTTAATGTTTTTTATGCTATAAAGATTATCGCAAGGAAATGTAAAGTTCTATTTTGAAGGAAGTTCATCTGCAGCAACTGCTCATAAGCCTAATGAACAACAAAAGTATTTTTAAATATGCTCCAGAAACAATATGAAATTCATCCATTTTTACGTGAATAATCCTGCTATAATATTGACATTTGCCGCTAGCCTTTACATGCAATATGTTTTATGAAATCGTTGCATATATACCTAAGGGAACTACTTCGAAAGAAATTCTGGAAACTACCCGTATGAAAGGGCAGAGAACTCCTCCAATTATACTTAATCTTATAGTATCATAAATTTAGGCGTGTTAAAAGTATTGGTCGGCTATAGAATAAATATTAGTCGAGAAAATAACTTTACATTTAAGCATATAAGACCCGGAAGAAAGTTTTGAGTAACTGTTTTGAGTAAAATATGGAGGGTCTTTTACGCGGAAGTTTAAGTATCTGGGGAGCGTTTTGACAGAAGTGAATGCGACACTGAGATCCGTAGACGTATCGGGATGGCCAAGGATGTATTCCAAAAGCTGGGCAGAATGTTGCGAGACAGGAGGATTTCTTTGATAACAAAGAAAAGAATACTGAGTTTTCTACGTGACATCTATCCTTCCTTATATCAGATGAAGAAGAGACTAGAGGCGACGGAGATGTGGTTCTACAAGAAGATGCTAAGGATATCATGGACCAAGCATGTGAACAAAGAGAAGTTGCAAACAAGGGAGAGGTTTATACTTAACACCAGGAAACGGTAGCTGAAGTTCCTGGGACACATAATGAGGAAGGAGGGCCTGGGGAATCTGATACTCACAGGTCGAATAGAGGGAAAGAGAGACGACTTAAGTAAGTGGATGACAGAACGTGGTCTGGGGGAGATGGCAGAGGGAAGGAATTTGTCGAGAGCTGCAAGGGATAGATGAAGAGCTATGATCGCCTACATCCTGAAAGGACACGGCACATAGAAAGAATAGGAGACTATATTTTATTCAAGGTCAAATTTCTCGATATTTGGGCTACTACACTAATCATACATACATACAGGTTTGCGATGGATAAATTGTCGTCTAAATTACGCAAAAAGGAAAATAACACTGACATCTAATTTTAACTTATATATTTACCAAAACTACACAAAATATCTTGAAATTCTAAAGAGTAAATTTATTCAAGACGACTTCGAAATATCTTGCAATTTTTCTGGACGGCCTCCTTGTCTCAATTGGTGAATGCTGCCATAATCCTTGCCTTCAGTTCATCTTTGGTGTTAAAAGGAGTTTTGTTGGTCTCTCACTTCACTGCATCCTACACATAATAATCAAGTTGGATTCAGTCTAGGGAGTTAGGTGGCATGATATAAAATGTGATGTGGTCACAGAAATTTTCTAAGAGCCATGACTGGGTTCTCCTCCTTGTGTAGCATCGTGCAGAGTCCCGTTATCAGACATGGGGTCTTCCAGCAGTTTCCCTTTTGACCCAGGGCAGAACTACCCGCTCAAGGCACTTGATGTAGGCCTCCGTGTTTCATCTGAGGCCCTCACCAACGAATTCGGGAGTTCATTTATTATCAGAACGATCAGATCGAATTTTCCGAAATGCCGTATCTTCGTAATCGCCATTAGACTCATACAACTCTTTCCAAATATTCTGTACTGTCCTCAGATTGGCACCTAAACATTCTGAAATATTTGTATTGGAGCTTCAGGCGCGAATGCCAAGCAGTACAGCAATGCTGTTTTCAAATTTCTCGCGGAGTGAATCTACTGTTCTTAGCATTTACTTTTAAAAAGTGCTCACTTCAAAGAAGAGCAATATATTATTATTTTATTATAAGAGATTATAATAAAAAAAACATTTTGAAATGACTACACAAAAGCTTTCATATTTCAGTTACGTAATATCGCCTGAACAAGTAGAATCATAGTATTTTAACATGAAAGCTTTTGTATAGCGATTTCAAAATGTTTTTATTATAATCTCTTATAATAACAATATTTTTTATATATATATATATATATATATATATATATATATATATATATATATAACTATGAACCTAAAGAGCCAGGAAAACCTACCTAGGTTTCACCTACGCGTTTCATTTAAGCCAAAAACACCTATGTTTTTTTCCGAACGAGTATAATTATTTATATTTATAAGATTATATATATATATATATATATATATATATATATATATATATATATATATATACAGAGAGAAAGAATCCAAAAGCTTCTCCGAGCCCTTCTGGGTGACGAATTATTCTCCACCTTCCAAACTCTCTCTCACAGGTGGGATGCGTTTAAGTCTCTCGCTACAAGATATTCAGTAAACTGTGGTTCAGACACAATTCGTTGGTTCTTAATAACCCACTGATGGACAAGCGAGACAGGCCGGGTGACGTTTCATTTCTTGAATGGAGATATTGCTCCCGTTCAATATGCCACGTGAGCCCATTTACTGTTTAGAGTCGAGAAATCAGTTTTATGTTTGTGCGTTTAGAACACAAAGACGTATATCCAATTGAAGATCAATAATGTTGGCGTTAATCCGAGTTGTCAGAATTTTTGATCGTGTGCTTTAATCTTTGCTATACTGGGAAGACTCGATCGTATTTATTATCGATGGGCGGGAAATATGATCCTAATTGACCTTGATCGATACTGAAGATTTTCGTGAAAGAACGATGATTCTAATGTTGTCTGTCTCAGGCTGAAAAAGACAATTACAGAAGAACG
>CAHIKZ030000003.1:3450000-3625000 GCA_903632075.3 Acanthosepion pharaonis
TAAATTAAGACATTTTTATGTTCATACGTTTTTTCATAAATACAAATATTTAATTAAATGCTATGTTTATAATAAACAGTATTAACAACATTTACCGGCCTGAATGTCCGAAAAATTGTCAAATATGCGTCCTCCGACAGGAATCGAACTTGTATCCTATACGGAACCGCCATATAGCCTGACGAGCTTTTATCGATTGAGCCACAGAGGAGCGTTTCGGCTAGCAAGGTCAATTTTACTGTTTTTTAACTACAATTTTCCATGATTTTCTCACGTACATTCATATCTGCTCAATGCGTATCCAAATGTAAACAAATGACGTCACAGACGTCCGACAATTATTTTAAGACATTTTTGTTTTTACTTAAATATTGTACTTTTAAAAAAAAGAATGTATAAACTTAAAAATGTCTTAAAATTATTGTTGAATTTTGTCCATTTCATAATATATATATATATATATATATATATATATATATATATATATATATATTTTTTACCCATCTCGCTTGTCTTTTAAGATCTGCTGCAATGAGATTTTTCATATTAGTGGTTTATTTTAAATTCCAACGATATTTATTTCTGACGAAGCGTTGGACGTAAGGCGCCTTAAGTTTTTTCTATTTTTAATCGAGTCGATAATTTCATATCCGATATTTTGATTAATAAAATGTTTCCCATTTTAAAAATTATGCTAGGTCGGTGTAGCAAAAAAATCTTCCCATATATATATATATATATATATATATATATATATATATATATATATATTTCTGAAACATCATTTTTAGTAGGTAAACGTGTTTACTATCTCTATTTTTATTTTATTTTATTAAACAGCGAAATTAATAGCAACTGGACTAAATGTTATAAAATAAAAATAAAAAAAAGGCAACTCAACGATGCGTACCCACAAAAAATAATGTTTATAACAAGAAGAAATAATGGCGGAATTGTTTTAAAAAATGTCTATGCATAATAATAAATAAAATGAAATTCTCCATTTTACTACAAAGCCCCCCTCCCCCCAACAAGTGGTTACGATGTCCTCGAAACTCGGAGTTGGGACAAATACCTTATACATTTTATTTTTTGTTCTTAATATCTCTTGACATTAAGCACTTTAATTACAAAGACTCAGTCAGTTATGTGCCATGCGTGATTCACGTTTAGGCGATCATGTATCTTTCGATGCATGACTGACGAGGCAGATTTTTCCCCGCAGTAGGTTGCCATTTCTTTCTGCGGTAGACCAGTTGCCATCCAAGTCTATAGAACCCAGTTTGTCCTGCTATTTACCCATATTTATTTACCCTATTTAGCTGGGGGAGGAGAAGAAGAAGATTCATACCATTCCCAAATGTATTAACACATAAGTGAATATAATGGATTTGACTGGAATTCGAACTCGGCTCCCCACTATCCATTACTCCACGCGTTAACTTCCTAGAAACACTCTAGCTGAGAGTTAAGTGTTTGTTTTGATCTTTTGTTGTTGATTTTTTTCGGAACAAAACCTTGGTCATTGTTGTCTATACGTATGTGCATGTGCGTGTGTGTGTGCGTGTGCGTGTGTGTGTGTGCGTATGTATGTGTGTGTGTACATTGTTAAATAAATATAAACAGTGTTGACACGGAAATCAACATTGCATAATAATATAGTGATTGAAATTTGCATTTTTATTTTCAGATTCTCATGAGGCGTAAAAAAAATATAAGCACAAAAGTGAAAAAAAATTATAAGGTTATTGAATGACAGGAAGATAACTTTGGGAATTGTTTTTAAGAAAAAAAGGTTGGTCAAATATCACGGAACAACCAAAAATAAAATTGAAAATGTTGCTCTAGATAAGAACAAAAGAAAGAAAAATGGAATCTTTCTTCAAAGACCAGATGAAAAAGTTGATAGAATCTTTGAAAAAATGTTTAGCGTTTAAAAATGACGATGTTGAAAAGTAAAATTGCCATTGAAGACAATGACATGTATTTCATTTTGATAGCAATTTCGTTATTCTATCTGTTCAAAAAGCTTTTATTTTATAAAAATGGAGACCTTATTTATCAACCATCGCATACCATTTATAAAAATGGAGACCTTACTTATCAACCATCGCATACCACATCATTATTAAAACTATTTGACTATGTCTTTTTCTTTCAGTTATTATAATAGTGGATTCAAAATTCTACAAATTTGAGGCATTATTTTAAAGAATGCATCAAAGCTGCCCTAGAAATTTAGGGTGTGGGAAGAAATGAAGTAATATTTAACTGTTCTATCTTAAACTAGTTTAAACGCTTTAAAGACAATGATCTTTCCTTGGAATAAAACTTAGACCACCAGTTGTCGATTCTTATGAATTAAAACAATGCATAAGCTGATAAGAAAATTAGCAGTTGTAAACATTTAGATCTTGAATCATCAAAGGATAACATTGAAAGAGCGCTATAAGAGATTCACGAAAACATTTCAAATGACTCAGAAATTGAAATAATTTAGATACACATCGATATTTAATTACTGATCTTATCTTGGGAGAGAAATACACTATCTATAATGATGACTATGGTAGTGATATTGATAATAAACATCATCTCACATCTGTAAATATATAACATACATGCAACTACATATATATATATATATATATATATATATATATAAGTTTCATTAAAGACGACTGACAAGGTACTGCAGTTAAGTTTTTTTGTTTAATTTTTCTTGTGTTCGTATAAGTGTTTTTTTTTTATGCATAAAATGTGTAAAAATTGTCCAAATGTTCTGTATATCCAAGCGCTTTCGGCTCTTCTGTTAGCCATTATTAAGGATTTTTTTTTAAACTGAATGCGTGGATATTTTATCCTTCTGAAGTAAAAAGATTGTTTTATTATTTTCCAAAGACGGTCAGTGACCTGGTTCATAGTTGATGTTTTTCTGTGTTGTTTTTTTTCTTTTTTATTATTAGAGTTTCCATTACAGAATATTCCCTGCTATGCCTTACCGTTCGGATGCATAGGACTTACGGTCAAACAAACCTAAATAGTGATTTTGAATAAACACGCACTGCTGATTCTGAAAACATCCATATTTACACTGCATCGTATCCTAACATAAAGAAAAGACAATTAAATCCGATTTATTGTTATTTTTAATTTATTTTGTTTAAACTTTCTTTTTGATGGGTACTGTTTTTTAGTTAAACACTATTTTTATCTAACTATATCTACCGGCCTGAATATTCAT
This sequence comes from Acanthosepion pharaonis, assembly GCA_903632075.3. Classification (NCBI taxonomy): domain Eukaryota; kingdom Metazoa; phylum Mollusca; class Cephalopoda; order Sepiida; family Sepiidae; genus Acanthosepion; species Acanthosepion pharaonis. The sequence goes on from CAHIKZ030000003.1 coordinate 3,453,245, forward strand.
AAAAAATAACGTTTAAACAAAATAAATTAAAAAATAACACACACACACACACACACACACACACACACATATATATATATATATATAAAGAGAGAGAGAGGAGGAAGAAGAGAGTTTAATGGTATGCTATATTTATAGGGTAAATGTGATCATTCTTGAACGTAATATTTATGGCCTGGAGATTATGTTCAAGCATGAAACAAACACTTTTCAATCAAACTTGTTTGGATGAAACGTTAAAATAGACAATATTTATTCTTATCCCAAGTATATGGAAACGCGCATATTCTTTGTATTCATATACAGCTGATCTGCAAGATATAAGTTTTAACATTTCTCAACACCACCCTTATTATTACCTGGGTACCCTAACCCTAACCTATTTCCTATTCCTATCAATCTGCCAAAACACGCTCACAATAATTGCAGAAATGTGAGAACATTCGTCAGTCACAATTTTTTCCTTGGTAAAAATTCTAAATTTTATATTCGAAAGTTTTCGACATTTTTTTAATTCCTTATTTTTCAGTTTGTTTTTCTCTCTTATTTTTATTTTCCTTCTTGTATTTGTTTGTTATTTTCGGCATTTTTGCTGTCCAACAGTTCAACTCTCACGTTACTTTATACTTAATATAAATATCAAAGTTGAAAGCAAATGATTTTACCATTTTTATTTATTCTTTCTCTTTTTTTCCCTTCCGTCTTTGCTTCTTTCTTTGCTTTCTCTATTCATTCGGTCGTTTCTGTTCGTTCAGGAAGCCAAGAAAAAAAGAAATATTTCTTCTTCTTTTTTTTTGTTTTACTAAATATTATTTTTTTATTTTTTTCTGTTTTTCTTCTTATTCTTCCTTTCCTTCTAACTGTTTTCTTTCTTTCTTTCTTTCTTTCCTTCCTTCCTTCCTTCCTTCCGTTCTTTAATTTTATCCTGAATTCTTTTCTACTACCCATAATTCATGACTTTCTCCAGTCTTTTCCTTCTTTTCTTATTTCCCTTCTTCTTTCCTTCTTTCATGTCCGTTTCTTTCTTTCTTTCTTTCTTTCTTTCTTTCTTTCTTTCTTTCTTTCCTGTCTTTCCTGTCTTTCTTTCCCTAATTTTATCCTGAATTATTTTCTTTATCCCACTTCATCATTCTCTTCAGTCTTATTCTCTTTCTTTCCTTCTTTATTTTATTCTTCTTCATTTTTTTCTTTTTTTCATTTCATTTTCCCGCCTATTTTCTTCATTTCTCCTCCTATTATTTTTCACTACCCTTACTTATACCCGCATTTTCCTTCCTTCTGTACAGCCAACTTTCACGTATTTTCTTTTATTAATCTTTTCTTAATGTTTTCATAAATTCTATTCATTTTCTTCTCTCCCAAATTTCTTTGCTTTTATTTTCATCTTCCTTTTCTCCTTCTTTTATTCACGCCTGTCTTTCATTCCTTAATCTTTTTTATACTTTCTTCTTTTTGCATCTTTTCCTTTTTTTTTTTTTTTTTTTTACTCTTTTTTTCCTTTCTTTTTTCCTATTCACAGCGCAACTTTTACAAAAGGAAGACTTTATCCCCCGTTCTGCCGACGGCCGAGTTGCCATATCACGTGAGTAACGAACGTTGCGTTTGTGGCCCCAAATGTCTGATCGAATTGATATTTTCTCTTAACATTCACCCAAGACCAAGACCGGTTTTTTGTTTGTTCACACCCAATGCGCACATGAACCAATGTAGAAAATCGACAAAGCTTTCAGAAGTCTACGGAAGCTAGCAAAATTCTACAGGTACAAAACCACTTCATGATCAACCTCTGTTTTAGTTGAATCACTACAAATATATCTGTCGCATTTCTATTTCCAAATATCAAAAGGTGTCTTCAATTTATGCCAAACATCTGTGTCTAAACGAACTATTCGTATTTTTTTTTAATTTACATTTTGTTTTTTGTTTTTTCTTTCTATTTCGGGGCTGAAACATCTCATTTTTAAAATATTATTGGAAAAAAAACAATGATTCTCTATTCTGTTGTATACATACTCTACTGAAAATCTCGCTGAATAGTTAAGTTCATAGAGATTCTAGACTTTTCTTCTTAGGGAATGTACAGATTTGAATAGGAAAATGGCGTCACATAGGATTCAATGATAAATTATGAGAAAAATATTGGAAATGGCGCCAATTTATGATATTGCAAAATTATGTTTATGTAGACTTCTGTCTTCTGATTGAAGTATGAGTAGATATAAGAAAATGACACTGACGCTTTGTTTCTCTATGACACATCAACAAAGCATAAACATACTTAAGAAAAAAATAAGTAATAGCGAGACTCAGAGAAATATTAATTTTGATAATATTCCAAAGTTTTATTCTACATATCTTTTATTATATTTGTAGTCTTAGCCTTTATACGTAATCTGCTTTTAGTTTATGGAATATGTAGAGAATACTTTATGGTAATGAAATTTTGAAGAAAGTTCATGATCGTGCAAAATTTTCATTGGGCACCGTAATTCAGTTGTGTTTTTTGTTTTGTCTTGCTTTATGTTTAATGTTGTCAAGTGTAAAACATACTACAGGTCATCGACTTACAACAATGATTGGTTGCGATCGACCTGTCGTAAACTGATCTGGTCGTAAATCGACCTGTAAATAATTTTGCAATCATTTTTATCTTTCTTTAGGCATTACTATATTTTTTATAATTTTTATTTTTTCTTTACATTTTATACCATTTGTATCATCTCCCTCTTTGAGATGATACAAATGATTATTGTTTCGTTTGTCAGGTTTAAGTCAAACACTGCATGAAAGAGTACAGGTGGTTGAAGATTTGACAAACATACAAAAAAGAAACAAAATACAACTGTAAAAACAGAAACCATTTTAGTTGCAAAACATAGCAAAATACATGCAAATACAAAGCATCTTATTACCAGCTGCAGCTTGGTTGTGGTATATCGTGGTCAGACGTCCAGTCAGACCAATTCGCAGTCGTGGTCGTAATACTGAACAATAGTAAGTCGCACAGGTCGTAAGTCGACGACGACCTGTATTAAGAAACAAGAAAACTTCGTTAGAAACAAAGAAAAAAGTGACCAACTACCATGTAATATTAATCCTCCTATATGGCAAGAATGCTGGACAATTTCCTCACAAATAAAGAAACGTGAATCAACAGAAATCTGGTTCTACAGAAGGATACTGAGAATACCATCTACGGAGTTAGTAATCAACGAGTAATTTTTAGGAAAAATGGAAACAAAAAATACAATTGTACATAAAATCAGGAAGAGAGATGAAATCTCTGGAACAGATAATGAGAAAAGAAAGCCTAGAAAAGTTGATACTCACAAGGCATACTGCAAGCAAGACGGACAAAGAAAAGCCGTGAGTAACCTACCTAACAAGCTTGTGTATGGCAGAACAGGGATTGGGAAGGATAGTGAAAAGACAAACAATACTAAGAGCAAGGAAAGTAGGGAAAGTTGTGGAGAGCTATGATCGTCCACATTCCGATGGAGCATAAATATAGAATAAGAAGAATGTTGCCAAATTAAATGCTTACAGAATTTTTTAATAAATATCCTAATATTAATTTCCGAAATGCAATATTTCAATATGAAAAGCGAGAATAGAATTATTACATGAATTGTCTTTAAGGCAACCAAAAACCAGAACTAAAGATTTTGAAATTAGGTTAAAAATAGTGATAATTGATTTATACGATTAGATAATTAGCTAATTATTAGGTATCACTAATAAGTCTTTTTATAAAGAGTTACTCAATAATCCTAGGTTAATATTAATTTAGAGTTAACACATTCATCTGCAATCAGTTACATCTGGATTGGTTGATGTGCTTTTATTAGATGCTTTTATTTTAATAGAAACATTTAAGATTATATTATTAAAATAAAAACACGGGTCTAATTACTTGATTACTGACTAATTTGTAGAATTCTTCCCGAATTATGCTTCGTCTTTTTTCCTTTCTTTTATTTCTGCTCTTTCAGTCTTGCACTGATTCACCTCTTTCCCCATCCTCTTTTATTAAGACCACGTTGGCCATCTACCTTCTTTAATAAATGCTGATTGCCTAATAAATATAACGGATTCTGTCAATGTTATATTAAAGTTTAAGAGTCTTGAATATAAGACTAACATTCAATTAGAAAACTTAGGAAATCCGACACATCGCATTATTTCAATATCTTGCGTCGTTATATTTTTCTGGTAGTCTGTTTAAATGATTATTTCAACAATTATCTAAAAATTTAACACACGTCATTTGCAGCGAAATAACATCAAATATGTTTTTTGCATATGAAAATAATGTAAAATATTTTATTTAACCAAAACTTTGGATTATTTCCACCTTTGTTTCAATAATCGATTCATGGTAAAATGAAGATTTTGTTTAAATAATTTTATAATGGAGTAAATAATATTCGGCTATGGCCATTTCATGCGCCTTCGTGGTTTTTTTCCAAACGCTTAAAAATGATCTCCATAATGTTGTTTTTCAAGGAAGGCAATCTTTTCTCGCTTTGAAAATTGATGTAAGAGTTTTTTGTTTTCTTCAAAACCCATTTGTTATAATTCATTATTTATATGATGTGCGTGCATTTTTGTATGAATGTCAGCCATTTTGCAAAGCAGAAAGCCTGTTAGTATTGGAATCAAATAATCCTTTTATCAGTTAACTCCCTTGAGCGTTATTGTTTTTCATTAAAAACCTAAAATACAAATATATTGTTTCTGTTATTTTATTTCGAGACAATTATGAATTGTGTTCCTAATTAATTTATTTTTATGGGAAATACTTTTTTTTTTTTTTTTTTTTTAATGTCTGCTGCCGTGTTTCTTTCTTTTCCCTCTACTCCTAAAATCTCCTAAAATGTCGTCGTGTGATTTGAATACAAAACTCATTCGGTTATGACTTTTCCTCGCAGTTATGATAGTCCACAATAATTATTGGATGATTTTATTTTCGGCATTTGGATTTTAATTGTTTCTACTGAACTTAACCACAACAAACAAGAATGATTTTCCTACTCATTCATTTCGAAAATGTTTCAATGACTGATCAACGAATATTCTGTTGCCAGATATGATTCAGACGCGATAAATGCATTCAATTGTAAATCTCTTCAAAAAGAAAAGAATAAAAAAGAATTAATGAAACAATGAAATAAATGAATGTTAGATGTCTTTCATTTTGGTTCAAAAATTGGAAATTAGTAAAACAAATCCTGTGAAAAGAGACGCGGATATTTCAGATTATTTCTTTTGATTTGTACATTTATCTATTTATTGTTTCTCTTTGTTGGTTATGGGATTTTTCCCCGAGAATAAAATGCATATGTAAAAAAAGGAAAAGGAAAAAGGTAAAAATAAGAAATTAAAAAATAAATCTTGAACGAGAAAAAGAAAGATGTTTAGAATAGTCATGGAAAAAATAAGAAGGAAGGAATTCAGACACTCTTTCTTTAAAGAGGTGATCATGAAGGAAATTAACAAATAAATAAAGGGAAGGTAAGAAGGAAATTGGGAGTGGGGAAAAGAAAAGCGGAAGGAACAAGAAAGAAAGTGAGAGGGGGGAGGAAAGCATGAGGAGGGAGAAGGAAAGCGGGAGGAGGAGGAGGAGAAGAAAGGTCAGAGAAATGAAGAAGAAAAGTGGGTGGGGAAGAAGGAAAGCGGTAGGTGGGGAGAATGAAAGTGGGAAGGGGAGAAGGAAAGCTGGATGGAGAGAAGAAGGAAAGTGGGAGGGGGAGAAGAAGGAAAGTGGGAGGGGGAGAAGAAGGAAAGTTGTAGGGGAGAAGGAAAGTTGGAGGGGAGAAAGAAAACGGGACAGGAGAGAAGGAAATAAAGAAATTAGAAATAAATTTAGAAAGAAAAAGAAAGAAAGAAAGAAAGAAAGAAAGAAAGAAAGAAAGAAAGAAAAGAAAAGAAAAATGATTATTAATGTGACCATTAAATAAACTAAGGATCTAATCTATATAACGAAGAAGAAAGGTAATCAGTCATAAATAAAAGGAAGGAAGGAACAAAGGAAAGAGCGAATGAAGGAAAAAAAGAATATGGTCAACGTGGTCGTATAAAAAAGGAGGAAATAACTAAAGCATTGCAAGACTGAAAAAGATGAAATAAAAGAAATAAATAAAAAAGTATGTGCGCAATAAAAAAAATTGGGAAGAATTCTAGAAAGTCTTCGGATGGTCTTAAAGGAAGACGCATAATGAAATAATAATGACATATTTATCTATATATATATATATATATATATATATATATATATATATATATATATATATATATATATATATATATATATATAAATATCGCAAGCGATCTGTCGATTGGTTAGAAATGCGCCTGCAATCAAAACTTCCCGACCACTGAAAGTTTTGAAGAAAATAAAAGTGTTCACTTTGAAAATGAAGATCGATGAGAACCCTTAGAATTCTCTGGTGCAACTTTACCTGTTAATGTTATCAATTCACTGTCTACGATGAACGTTTTTTTATATATACTATTCCCAGTGAAAATAGATCTGTCTTCACTATTGAAAAGTAATGCAATAACTTATTGCCTTTACACCTCTTTATGATTATAGCAACCTTCTTGCTGCTTGTCTTTCTACTCTCTTGCGTCGAGTGGTTTGAGTTTTCAGTTACGAGTCTCTCTGGAAATTAAGTTTATTTAAAGGACAAGTGTTACTGAGATGTGAATAATTACCCGGTTATCGGTGAGTGTCAGACAAGCGTCTAAGTGGCTGCCTTCTGCACAGACCCCGCTTACCTCAGTGCATGCATCAGCAAACGAAAGCTAAACAAGCGTACTGTTATACAGTAAATTGTTCCGTTGAAGAAGTTTACATTCAGAAAACTCCCAGAGGGACTAGATTTAAACGTGACGCAAAAGACTAAAATAAAAATTCGGGTTACAATAGACAAATTTGTTGGAGCAAAAAAAATGAAGCTTCCCGACGGTGTCTCAAAAATGAAAAGAAGGGAGGAGAGTAAATCATGTGAAGGCGTAATAATCAATAAAAAGGGCAAATGGAAAAAGGAAAATGAAATAAAGAAAAAACCTGAGAGAAAAAAAGACTCAAAGAAAGAGAGAAAGAAAAAAAAATAAAGGCGAAACAGAAGAAAAGCAAGAACTAGAGAGAAAAAAAGATGACAAATAACATGAGAAAAAAAAAACATTAGAAATTACAAGTGATAAACAAATGAATGAAAACCATATATTAAGACGACTGCCTAGTGGATAAGATATCTTCGAAGTGTAAAGTGTATTTTTAAGACGATATTCAGTCACCGCCACACGAGGGGTCACAATGTGTGGGCCTTTTTAATGGGCATTCCGAGCCCGTGGGCTCGGGCAAGGCCATTGAACCCGTATAAACGGGTTGGGCATTCTGAAGGAGACTCCGCCCTTCGGCGTAGCCTCTTCGGGTTCCTCCCCGTCCGTAGGAAGAGAGTTTAACCGAACAGTCGCTCAGAAAGTACTGGGTCGACTGACAAGTGATAAACAAATGAATGAAAACCATATATTAAGACGACTGCCTAGTGGATAAGATCTTCGAAGTGTAAAGTGTATTTTTTAAGACGATATTCAGTCACCGCCACACGAGGGTGTCCATGTGGCACAAGGCCTTTTTAACGTGGGCATTCCGAACCCTCCGGCAAAAAAATATGCCCATTGAACCCGTATAAACGGGTTCAGGGCGATCTACCTCCCGAAGGAGACTCCGCCCTTCGGCGTAGCCTCCTTCGGGTTCCTCCCGTCCGTAGGAAGTGAGTTTAACCGAACAGTCGCTCAGAAAGTACTGGGTCGACTGACAAGTGATAAACAAATGAATGAAAACCATATATTAAGACGACTGCCTAGTGGATAAGATATCTTCGAAGTGTAATGTGTATTTTTAAGACGGGAAAATCATCCCCATTAGAAAAAAGAAAGAAAAAGAAAAGAAAATGTCAAAGAGTATTAATTCCTTGCTCGGGTGAACTAGAATTTTACAAGCCAATAGTAAAAAAACCACTTACGTCGAATTGATCAAATATTTAACCTAGAGAAATGTCCATACCTAGATAAGACTAGATGCGTTAAACTTTAGGAATCAAAGATTTCATTATCGATATTTTAAACGGTAGGAATTAAGCCGAAAATAAATGCAATCTTGATAGAATCTAAAGAAGTAATGACAAAAAGAGAAATTTACAACAGGCGATTTGGATAAAAATAATGCTGATGTTAAAATTTGATTGTACCATCGTTAGCAAGTTATTCTCCGGTGGGGTCTGTGTTTAAGTCAAAGGAAATTTTCGCTGACTGGCCTAAAAAAAATGGCAATAATTTGATATAACAACTGGTTTCTCTAATAAGACCAAATCGGAATTATCAGCGCATTTGATGGCTTACGTTTTGCAACTACATCGAGGGAAATATCCGTAGGACGTTTTAAATAAATAGAAAATATTTGAATATCTGGAAATTTCAGAAAGATGGAATATTAACAGTGAGTGAGCTGCTAACTTGATGAAATTTAAAATTCGGCACATATCGACTCTTCCACAGATGGCTGCCTACGCCGATCCAAAAAATACTCTTGCGAACCCTTGTACTGTCCAATAGTGACTCATCAGCTGCACCAGGTACAGATACAATAAGACCTCCCCCGAAGGTATTACAGATGGAGAGAAGAGTGTCACATAAAATAAATTCAAAAGGAAAGAAACCCATTTGAATAAGAACGATAGAAAATATATCATCTTAATCTCCACGATAAAATTTTAAGATGTAAGAGATTATCCACTATCAATAATACTGAACAGAATTTTAATTCAATACCAAAATGTAAATGAATATTTGAAAAGTAACAGAAAGATACAATGTGAGTTCAATGCACGAGATAATCCTTTCCAACTCCCGATGATATCGAACCAGCAACTTCTGATTTCAATTGTATAAAACAGCTGAGGGACTGTTAATCGATGGTCCTAGTCGATTAGTTCACGAAATTTCCCACATGTCCTGGTGTTTTCCTCGTGATTGATCGCTCATCATCTTGAATTGATATTCGAACGGCCTTTAAAAGCACATGCTCAAAAACCTATATTCGACCTAAACTATGTTTGACAAAGCCCATACAAATCATTTCAAGGGGTCCCAGTAGCAGATTTTTCTTACCTGACACAAAATTTGATGCAGCTGTACTGATCGAATTTTTCACCTATCGTAAAGATTGCAGAGCCGTTCCAACACATGTTACAAAACCTCATGTAATAATTGAACACGGATAGATAGCAAGAATCTTATTGGCAAACTCAGTAGACTTAATCTCAATGAACTATAGAATTTTATTCAATGATAGAACGACAACATACAGTCTGAAAACTTTCCGATCCAAATTCTGACACTTGTTATGAGTGGCAACATGCAAATAAAAGTTAATAATAAATTCTAATGATTTAATTTAAAAATTGGCAATTATTTTGAAGAAAATTCCTTCTCGATTTTATTTTTCTTAAATTTGCTTTCATGGAAAGGAATATAGATGAGTAAAAGTAAGTTTAAACGCATCTCTCAGCTGATAAATATTATTTCACATTTTATTACTTCTTCTGTGTACCATGTTCCTTCATGGCGTTGGCGATGATGGCTCTCCACAATTTCCTGTACTCTGTAGCACTTAGTATATTTTGTCTTTTTTTTTTGTTATCTCTCCTAAATTTTGTTCAGTTACCCATTTGCACAAGGACTTTAGGCAGGGATTATGTGTTGTTTTTGTGTAAGGAATATTGTAGTATGTTTGGATCAGTAATTGTGACGATAAACTACATCCAACAGCAAGACCTCTGATCAAGAGGTTTTGAGGAGCATGGAACCATCTCTTAATTGCTGGTGTTTCCAGGTCCACCCTGTTCTGGGGTGGTAGCACCTGTTAGGGTCTCAGCTATAGGCGGCTGGTTAACTCCCAAGCTGGAGTCAAAGCACTATGAAAGTGTAAAAATATGTTTTAATACCAGCAATAAATTTTGAAATTTTGAAAAGAATATTTCAGCTATACTTTTTGGGAAAAAATATTACCAACAATATATTTTTGAAGAAAGAAATATTACCAACAGTACATTTTTGAAGGAAAAAATATTACCAGCAATACATTTTTTAAGAAAAAATTATTACTAGCAATAAAAATCTTGTCAGCCTTAAATAGCCCATTGAGGTGTTGATATGCCGTAAAAGAGACCAAACCAAAGCAAATCAATATTTATCAGCAGAATCTATCTTACATATTTATGAGACTACCATTCGTCCTTACATTGGATATTGTTATCGCATATGTTCTGGTGCTCCTGCTATATATTTAAAGATTCTTGATAAAATCCAAAAAAAGAACTTGCACTGTTATTGGTCCTGACCTGGCATCTCAGCTTCAGTCACTTTAACACTATCGTATCGTAGCTTCCCTGTGTCTTTTCTATAAATACTTTCATGATAATTGTTCTGATGAAATTCCCTCTTTTTTAAAAGTTTTTATTTTTATTCCTCACGCCCCATAAACAGATTTGTACATAAGCGAACTAGTTAGAAACTCATAGAGACTTCGAGGTGCTGGGGTGGCTGTAGTAAGAATGGTAAGTAATAATGTGTTGTAAGGAATACTGTGGAATGTTTGGATCAGTAATTGTGGCTAAGATAAAACCGATCAAAGACCAGCCTTCCCCTACCCACCCCCTTTTGGCCTTGTGCCACATTTCTGTATTTTCAAAATAAATATTTCTTTCCTCTAAGGTATCTAGACCTCATGAATTGAAGAGTAATACTAGGTTGGCGGCAAGGTCTCATCATTTTATAGTTGAAAGAGCTATAACAGTAAGTTCTATGCTGATAGTTTCTTCTATCGCACTTCTCGCTTGTGGAACACTATTTCGCCTTTTTGTTTCCCAGTCAACTTTGATCTTCAAAAGTTTAAACGTAATGTCAATCGTTATCTTCTGTTTTCTTAATTCTTGTTCTTTTATTGTCCTCTCTCCTTAATAATAGTTTGTTTTTTTTTTTATCATATTCTCTAAGACTCAGTAACCTCTTGCATTCTAATGGCTTTATTACCTTGCTTGGGATGAAATGACTAAAAAAATCATTTTATTTTTATTCTGATGTTTGACGATGTCAATAATACTGAAAATAAATGTTAATATGATTTGATATTAGCTGTCCTGTATTTTGCCAGTCATTAATATTGTATATAATACTGAATACATGTTATATAATTTTGTTTAACATTTAACTATATTCTTTACAAACACCCTGTATGGAAAAGAAAGTAGCAATAACATAGTAACAAAACCTATTATACCGATAGGTTTCCATCTGAAAAAAAAAACGAAGCAATTGCATTGTGAACAAAAACAATTGACCCTCAAACACCGAAAATAAAAGAAGACGGATGCGTGTCTCACCTTTTCTAATGTAAATACTTTTCCTGGCTTGGAAGATTACGTTCTTCTGAAAGATGCAAGAAAAAAAGAAATTAGAAAAACAAAGTGGGTCAGTATATGAAAACGTATCTCCAGATCATCAGAGTCAGATCTCGCGAGACTTCATTCTTCAACAGACACGAAATACGAGGACATCGTAATAGTTTTAAAAGATCGGCGAATTTGCTTGGCAATAGCCAAATCTCTGAACTGATGTTTGCACAATGGAATTAAGTTAAACACACTCCTGTCAAATCTCACGATGCTTGATTCCGAAACCAGAGGATACTAAGTCTTTTGGTGAGTAAATATTCTCCAAAGTAAACAAAAGACTTTAGGAAAGGAAAGAAAATAAATAGATCAAATCAGAAATCTTAGGAAGATATTCAGACGAGAAAGCCAAGTTGTTTCAATGGAAAATATCACTAGAAGAATTTTAGAAGCGCTAGTGACAAACCTCGCGAGAATTAAGAAACTTAGACAATCTACCATGTTATGGTATGCATAGGAAATAAATATCTACAGTAATATCTATAAGGGTACATTGATAAGTATTTAATAAGCTTCTTTTGACATATAATGTCAATAATGTCAATAATTTTGGTTTCATCACCTTCATTTATAAATGTCCATAAAGTTCGTGTGCACTTTAAAGTTAAAAAATTTTAAAGTGCACACGAACTTTATGGACACTCTGTATACTTGATATTGAACATGGAAAACTATGAGCTTCTTTTTATATTTTAAAAATATTTAAGAGTTGAATGAATTTAAACTTTCGTCGTGAAACATGGCCAGGAAAATGTTCAATGGCAATTTTATCTTAATAAACTTTTATGGGAGACGCGGTGGAGTAATAGCAGCTCGGATTGCAGAATCGGAGAGCCGAGTTCGAATTCCAGTCGAATCCATTACATTCACATACGAGCTAATTCCCTTTGGAAAGGTATAAATCCTCTTCTCCCCCACCCATCTATGGGTAAATAGCAGAACAGACCGGCTTCTATTGCCTTGCAGAAAGAAATGGCAACTTACTGCGGGAGTCATATATCGAAAGATACATGATCGCCTAAGCGTGTATCACGCATGGCATATAACGGACTGAAACTTTTATGTTTCTTATAAAATCTCTCCATCTGTAAAAGGATGTTGAAGAATACCATGGACAGAGAATGTGAACAACTAGGAAGTTTTAAGCAAAATAACATGTAAAATAAGAAAGAGACAATTGAAAATTCTGGAATGACAATGAGGAATGTAGTGTCAGAATATTTGACATATTTAAGGCACGAGAGGCAGGGGAAACAGCAGGAGAGCCCATCTCCAAAGTTTGTGTTAATGGATATCATAACAGGGAGTGGGAGTGATAGCAAAAAAGACAGAAATTTTTAAAAGTTACAAAGGATCGGAACGTGTGGAGAGCAATGATCATCTAAGTCCTGAAGGGACGCGGTACAAAGAAAAAAAAGAAACAGAATATATATATATATATATATATATATATATATATATATATATATATTTTATCTAGCTTAAATATTTAAACAGTGCAAAATAGTTTCTCTATTGCTGGACTACTGAATACTACTTTCCCTAAGTGCAAAAGTTGAATGAATGATATAGATAGATTTTAAGACATTTTTATGTTTATACATTGTTTTTATAGATACAAATATTTAAGTAAATGCTCTGTTTTATAATAAACAGTATTAATAACATTTACCGACCTGAATGTCCGAGAAATTTTCATAGAAAATATTCATTCTCCGACAGGAATCGAACCTGCATCCTATACGGGACCGTCATTTAGTATGACGTGCCTTAACCGATCGAGCCACGGAGAATCGCTCGATTAGCAAGGTTGTTAAACTTCAATCTCCCATGAATCTCTCACGTACATTCATAAAAATGTCTTAAAATAATTGTCAGACTTTGTCCATTTCATAATGTGTGACGTCATTTGTTTACATTTGGATACGCTTTGAGCAGATATGCAGTTTTTTTTACCCACAAACAAATACTTTGCACAAAATCTTCAATAAAAACTACGTCAAATTAAGCTTTAGCTGTATGCCTAATAGGACCAGTTTATTTAATAGATATAATAGGAGAAAAATTAAAGATAAACCACGCACCGCCCCCCCACTAAGTGTAATTGTAGGAATAAGGAAGCCTGCCCCATCTAGGGCAAATGCCAGCAGGAGTGTGTGGTTTACCTAATAAAAATATATAAGGATAAACCGAACAATTCCGATAAAATCTTGAAATAGGATCTACCCAGAATAATTTCAAAACCCGATACTATAACCACCTTAGTAGTTTCAATAGCAAAACTTACAAACACAGTATTACCTTGTCCTTTTATGTATGGAAGGTCAAACAAGAAGATAATAAAGACCCCATTTTGAAATGGGAAATATTAAAAAAATGTCACAGGTAAAAAGCAGGTGATAAGTTTTGTTCCCTATGTACAGAGGAAAAGTTAGCTATTGCTAGCTATAAAAGAACCCAATGATTTATTAAACCTAAAATCGAATTCTTTGTAGGTGTAGACATAGGAAACGCTGGTTATTAGAAGAGGATTTTCTTTTCGTTGTTGAATAAAGAACGTAACCCGTAACCCCTTGTTGTTTGAGTTTTTACTATGTTGTTTTGTTTTTGTTTTATTTTTTTGTGTGTGTGTGTGTGTGTGTGTGTGTGTGTGTGTGTGTGTGTGTGTGTGTGTGTGTGTGTGTCACGTGCTCATGGTTGTTTTTGTTTAAGCTATATATTCTGTTCCATTTTTTTCCTTTTCGGTCAGCATTTCCTGACGATCCAATTAGGGAAACCTAGGTAGGTTTGCCTGGCTTGGGTTTATATATATATATATATATATATATATATATATATATATATATATATATATATAGCATAATGAGAAGCCACGTATACTTTCTTAATATGTATATATAGAAAAAGTTTCAAATTAAAAAATAATAATGTTTTATTTTATGAAAGTATTTATTTATTTATATATATATTTGATATTTCAAATTGTCCTCAATTTTTCATCAGAAATAACTGTTTGTTACAAATAAATTAAAATTACTGTTTGTTAGCAAGTAGCTACTTGCTAACAAACAGTAATTTTAATACAAAGCTGTGTGTTGTTATCCATCAAAGAAAAAATTCCATAATGGATAATTTTTTCACGTTCTAATGAACACTAACACGACTGTCAACCGTTTGAAAGCATAATGAAAAATTACAGTAATGGATAATAATCTTCATCCGGCTGTCCCACATTTGCACATACTAAGCGAAGCTGGGCCGACTACCACTTTACAAATAAGTGGAAACCACTGTCATCCTATGAAGTACCTTCCAGGTTAACCGTCTGATGTACCTGGCTCTTTTGATGCTCTGATGTGACACTGACTACAAAGTCTACTTTGGTATCTTTTAGAATGCGCCCAGCACACACTAAGGTCACCACAGATTAACTCCTCTTAGAACAAAGGTGCTTTATTGACATTGTATTCGATTCAGACCATCTGGGATTACCTAGCCTGAATCACTTACTAGACACATATAAGTGTACGTGTATTTTCCACGATTATATGAAACAGGACAAAAACAATTTTTCAGTTGTAACAAGCCCCGTCAGCTACATGTACAGCGACGATTAAATCGATTTAAAAAGGAAAAAAGTATGAAAAAAATGGTGAAAGAATCGTAACCCTGAGCGGCTTGTCGGTTAGAAATCTGGGTTGTGGAACGAAAAATGTTACTGCGGTAAAATGTGTAACAAAGAAAACATTAAAAAAACATGATATAAAAAAAGGCAAGAGAAAAGGAGGGAAAAAACTCTGCAGTGACACCTTTGATATTGACTTGCAAATGCACACATGTAAAAAGATTGAACATTTAACGTCATATCTCACCTGGTTGCTGAATAAGTCACGTTCGAAAACGAAAAAAAAAAATGCTATTGACACGAACACAACTGGGACACCGATCATATTTGGGGGTTAATGCGGAAATCGAACGCGAAGAAACATTGTTTTACTCACACACATATATATATATATATATATATATATATATATATATATATATATATATATATATATATATATATATATATATATATATAAATTGAACTGCACCACATATTTGATTTAAAAAAACTGATTCGACGTGCGAATTTTCGGGATAACAGCTGAGACATTACTCTATTTATTGAACAATTTAGTTCATGCCACATTGACTGATAAACTCATACAACAAAAAAAATTCTCAAATTACCATATTAGTAAAAAAAAACAAAAAAAAAACGCACTCACTTAAATTTTTAAAAAACTTCAACCTTACCGTTGTGACTGCACGCTCCAAAAGTTTTTATCCGTTAACAATAACACATTTCTAAAAAAAAAAAAAAAAAAAAATACATATTTCGATTTGCATTTAATCTTTTGTCTCTGATACTACCTGGATTTACTAAAAACAAAATAATTTCCATGTCTGTGGATGACTGTGTGTACAGTTGAAAGTTCTAACAGATTAAAAAAAGACCTTATACAACTTGTAGTTATAAAAAACAAGGATCATAACATTCATCGATTGGTTCGTAGGTTAAAGCAACTTTAAAATTTTGTTTGCGAAGAGTTTTTGCCATTTTATATCATTAATTTTACTAATCTACTTTTTGTATGAATGATTCATTTTATATATATATATATATATATATATATATATATATATATATATAATTACCTGATTTAAAATATGGTTTATTTGCGACACAGGAATTACCATGTTTCAAAAACTGAAACTAAAAAACTTTAAATTTAATTATATAATTAAATTAAAAGTATTAGTTCTGTTTCAAATTTCCAAAAATTAAAAGCATTAGTTCTGTTTTCAAATTTCCAACATACGCTTGAGGATGAAACAGAACTAATGCTTTTAATTTAATTATATAATTAAATTTGAAGTTTTTAGCTTCGGTTTTTGAAACCTAGTAATTCCTGTGTAGCGAAGAAACCATATTTTAAATCAGTTAATTTATAATATTTATACACTGTAAATTTACATTGAGCACTGTTTTGTAAAAGTCAAAATATCAATAATAACACCGGATTATATAACTTACTGTTCTTTCTTTTTATTATTATAATATATATATATATATATATATATATATATATAGAAAGAGAAGTGAGAGAGAGAGGCCATGGAAATCAATTTACTAACCCGTTCGAATTTCGTTGTGCACCCAATATTTGGGTTATATCCAAACTAATCGATTTGCATTACTGAGATCAGATCTTCCGTAAAATATTACAGCTATCCGTTTTGGGATTACATTAACAAATATTTACAATCTTTAAGAAAAAAGACACGTATACAACATGCACATGTAATTTTCATCTGTTGATGATCCTTCCATTAGACATATTTCTTCGCGGCTTTTACATATATATATTGTGTAGCTGGCCATTCATATTCGAGGATATCCGTCTAAAAGTGTGTCTAGCCAATCCTTATTGCAGACGCTTGCTCAGGTGCATTTGTGTTTATTCAACCCCCAGAGAGCTGAGCACGGAAAGTGCGTGTTATCTAGCATGATCAACAATTTAAACAAAGCCAGCACGCTCAAGCCCTTGGCCACGATGACTTATGCTATCGACGGCCCCCAAGGGTTACGTATACCCAAATTCACTCACAAAGCTTTGGTCAACTTGTGGCATGGTTTTCGGGCACATTCCAAAGGTACCGCACGCTGGAATCAAGAAGTCTCCTTCCAAATCGACCATGGTGAGATTCGAACCTGGGGCAGAATACGAACGTTCTAAACATTTTACATGTGCCTATTCATATATTATATATATATATATATATATATATATATATATATATATATATATATATATATATATATATATATATATATATATATATATATATATATATATATAGGGGGTGAGAGAGAGTGCGCGCGAACGTGCGGATAGTCTCACAGTTTGGTTTTAAGAATTGGCAGCTGGACCCGGATAGCCCAACATATATATATATATATATATATATATATATATATATATATATATATATATATATTTCATATAGTGCTCAAATGAGACATTGATAATATTATTTTTTAACATATACAAAAGAATTACTAAATTGTAATTACAGTTAAATAATTTTGTATATATAAAAATATATATATATATATATATATATATATATATATATATATATATATATATATATATATAACCAAATACAGTGCCACGCAAAGGTTTACAACATTACAAAAAATGATTTTAGGTATTTCTAATACAGTTACATTAATTAAACATTTTCGGCTCGTCGAACATATATTTCGGTATTCAGTGAAAGAATTAGATTTTTTTAAAAAAACTTCAAAAATGTATCCCACAAAGAAAAACCAATATTTAGTAACTCAGAAGTTTACAATACATTTTTTTATTTACAACAGCTTAAAAGTATTCAAATTTTACTAAAATGTTGCAACTTAGTATGGGGTCTAGATTAATTTTATGATTACTTTTAGGAATGATTAAAAGTATTACATCATTTTTTTTCTCTCAACCGTCCTTTTAATATCGGGAAATCGAGAAAAGCAAAATAATTGATCAAGACCTCCGTAAACGTATTATTGACCTTCGTACAAATGGACTTAGTTGTAGGAAGATATCTCCTTGGTTAAATGTTCTAATTGAGTTCAGTTGGTACGATAGTTCGCCACTGAAAGACGTGTCATTCCGTTCGCCCCCCCCCCAAGCACTGGTCGTCCTAGAAAGGTAATCGAACGTATGGCAAGATTATTGACGAGAAAAGTTGGCAACAAGTCCCGAGTTCCGATTAAAGAATTTCAAGGAGGTCTAGAAGTAATTGGAATAAAAGTGAGTACGAATACATATAGTCGTTCACTTCGACGATATGACATCTTTTCGAGGACTCCAAGAAAATTCACTTCTTAAGCGAAAACACGTTCTTGCTAGGCTGGTTTTTGCAAATGAGCATTGTATCAAACCTGCAGCACTTTAGGAAAATGTACTTTGGTCATACGAAACGAAAATTGTACTTTTTGGTAGAAATACTGTAGCAAAGGTCTGGAAAAAGAAGAGTACTGAATATTCGCCGAAGAATACTATCCCAACAATAAAATCTGAGGCGGATCAATTATGATCTGGGGTTGCTTTACTGCCCAAGGTGTAAGAAACATTGAAATACTAGAAGAGAGGATGAATGGAGCATGTTATAGGGATATTTTGGAGATAAATTTACGCCAGGACTTGAAACCAGGTCGGGTCTTTCAACAAGACAACAATTCTAAACAGACTGCAAAGATTACAAAATTATGATTAAGTTCAAATAGAATAGAATTTCTAAAATGGTCAAGTCAATCTCCAGATGTCAATTCGATTGAAAATTTATGGATTTAGCTGAAGCTGAGAATTCAAAGAAGAAACCTGCAAACCCTGCATGAACTAAAGGAATTTTGTTGCAAAGAATAGAAAAATATTAGCCAAGAAACATTCAAGAAATTCCTAGGGGACTAACCTAATTGCCTACATGCTGGAATTAGTAATAACGGTTACGCTACCAAATATTAATAGATGATTTAATAAATGTATTGTAAACTTTTGCATTATTAAGTATTGGTTTGTCATCGTGAGACATTTTTATTGATTATTTTTTAAAATCTGATTGTTTGACTAAAGGCCTAAATATATGTATTATTAGCAGTAAATGCTTCATTAATCTGTGTTAGAAATACCGAAAGAAACATTTTTATAATGTTTTATAAACTTTTGCGTAGCACTGTAGGTAAATGTGCGAGCGAGCGATCGTATAGAAATACATATAAATACTCTATAGTGTAAGAAAAAATAGTGCTCAATGTTAAATAACAAAGCTATTTAATATATAGTAAAAAATATTAATAATACCTTATAATGTTATCTGAAAAAATATAATTCCGAAAAAGATTAACAATCCGAATCTCTTAAACAAAAAGTGAGTTAATGAGCACTTACCTACGTAGAACCAAATTTCTAATCAGGCACGTTGATCCAAATTAATATAGTCTAGCCAAACCACAAATACTAGTATTGACATTATTTATTTTTATTGATAAGTTTATTATATTTTACTATATTATTCTTACTACCGTTGCTATGCAACGATTGTCATTATTAGACTGAAATGTATTTAACACATTTTTGCTAAACTCTTATTTTCATCATTTTCATTATCTTATTGACATTACATTTTTTTAGTATATAGCCATTATCATTGTTTTTATCTTACTTTTACTTTATCTTTAGTCTTACTATCAGAAGCATCTTTGATATATTTATTCATTTATTTAGTTAGTTAATTAGTTAGTTACCGTTATTTATTTATTTACTTATTCATATTTATTTTTTTCATTGATATGTATTATTTTTATTAGTGTAATAATTCATTTCATTAATTTCAATTTTATTTTTCACTGCGTATTTTATTATTATTAATATCACTACTTTTATTAAGTTTATTGATATCAATATTAATAATATTATTAATTTCTTTATTGATTTTCATTAAAAATGTTGATTGATTTTCGAAACGTTTTTCCATAACAACAACGTCTGTTTTCAAATTAGAATTTATAAGCCTTATTTCCAACCTTATTTTCAATCTTAAATGTTAATCTGGGCCTACTTAATTTATAAGTGCAGACAATATTGATATTATGAGTTGTTACGTTTAAGGAAAATCTATTTTAATTTAGGGGTGGATAGGTTTTAATTTCCCTAGACAGCTTATGTATCCAATATATGTTACTTACAAAGTTTAGGTGGGGTTGGGGTGTCTGCTAAAAAATGTATACTTCAGTTATTCTGTGAGTCATCTATAAGAATAAAATATAATTAATAAAAGTTAAGTATTAGTAATACGTCTTGCACATATTAAAATGACACTTTTAGAATGTCTTTATGTATATAAAAATATGAATTAATCGGATAAATAAAAATTTCGAAATTTTTTATTATTTCAAACCCAGACAACTTACTGGATAACGGAAATATACTTTTGTTAGCACCTAAACTTAACATCGCTTGACAATGGAACGAGACTATGGATTTTAAGTTTAATTTTTATAGTTAAATTTATAAATTTAGTTTTAGTTTTGAAATATGGAAATTTTTTGTGTCGTGAGGGAATCATATTTTAGACAGAAAATAATTATAATATTTTGCTCTACTGTTTTGTGTCGAGCACTGTTTTTTAAAAAATAAAAAGAAGAATGGATTGTAAATCTTACTGTCCTTTCTTATTATATATATATATATATATATATATATATATATATATATATATGTGTGTGTGTGTGTGTGTGTGTGTGTGTGTGTGTGTGTGTGGAAATTGTAAAGTAACTCTCTATTTTATGTCTGATGGACTCTCGTGTCTGGTAAAAATTATATTTAGACGGAAGAGTACATCATACATAAAACAGGTAATTATTCTTTAATCACCGCGTAAATATGCTGTATTGCGCAAAAGTAATTTAACCCCTAAGTTAATAAGAAACTCCCTTATTAAACGAATTACAACCATTTTCAAAAAATTATCAAGCTGGAATATATATATATATATATATATATATATATATATATATATATATATATATGTGTGTGTGTGTGTGTGTGTGTGTGTGTGTGTGTGTGTGTGTGTAAATAAAAGTATAATACGCAGATAGATAAATACGTTATAATTTACCTACACCCCCACGTCAAGTGCATATCATTATAAATAAAATAAAAAATAAAAAATCTTGAGCTACCTTAACAGATGAAAGGGATAAAGGAGTAATAAAACTGAAGACAGCCTTCAATTATCTTTCTCCATCTATTCCTCCTTCTTTTCATCTGGTTTTCTTTTTGCATTTCTCGAACTTTCTTACTTACCCTCTCCGCCCCTCGCACACACACCATCTTTCCTTTTTCCGCCACTCTTTTGCACTGATCATAGGGAGAAGTACCAAGAAGCGACATTTTGATCCTCGGCAATGTGCACAGATACTACTCTGATCTTATACGTTAATAACTCCTTCATTTTTTACGGGTACTATGCTACGATAAAACTACAAATAACTGCAATTTCTTCCTAGTTTATTAACGAAATATGTCATTCATTTTCGTTTGAATTTCTAAGATTAATAATTCGTGGGATAATAGTGTGTCAAAGCCTTCATTCGTGATTTTTTAATTTTTTCACGGCTTATCAACCCTTTGCGGGATATTTAAAACTGGACCTATTTCGGAATGTAAGAAAAAATTATTTTTAAAGTGAATATTGCATTAACAATTTTTTGAGAATAACAATGATTTTTCCACATACAAGTCTGACTTTTTAACCCATAGCTGGGAGAGGAGATGGATTCATACCTTTTCCATGTGTATTTTTGTGAGTGAATGTAACGAACGTGGCTGGAATTCTAACTTGACTCTCTGATTTCTCATTATGACCAGCATAATTGCACCATCCGCACACCCACTGTTGGTTTGTCAATTTCGTGACATAGTAATTTTGAGTTCAATCCCTGGGCTAGTCATTGAAAACGGGGCAAGAAATAACTGAACAATACTAAAATAAAAACTAGTCGAGGTATCTCTTTACACTGAATACAGTCTATCCCCGTAGATTAAATAAAGGGTTCAGATCGGAATTACAAGTAGGTTAACAAAATCGACATATATTGAATGAAGCCCGGAGAGAACAACGGCCGCAATGCTGTAATAACAACAACAAAGACGAGGACAATAGTCCGCAAGAAAAAACTATAAATATTTCATAGAATCAGTCACACTCTTTTTTTTAATCATTTTCTTACAGGTTTTCCCATTATTTTATTCCATTTAAGACAATAATTACTTTGCCACTGTCTGTTAACTCAATTCACTTGGTTCTGCCTCCAAAAAAAATAATACATCTAACCAAACTCATTCAGCAGACGTATCTCGTATCTCAAGCTAACCTATTCACACGCAACCATTTCTTGCTGTAGGAATTTGATCGCCATGGCAACAAAATCCCATAGTCTGAACAATACGAGACAGCCATCAACTTAAGCTTATTTCTTTCTTCCGATTTGCCTTTAGTTGATTCTAAAATCTCGACTATCATTTCTTCGATAAATCCTGCAGTTGAGTCAGAAATACAATTTGAGGAAATTATTTATCTTTTCATTGCTTCGTGAAAGCGACCACATAGCCTGGGATTAATGTTTGGATTATCAATGGCTTTCTTGGAGATTTTGCTTGCATTAGCATAGAAATTTTATAGTGCCGTCCGTGTCTATGGTTTATGTTCGCAGCCTCGTTTTGAAATAACTTTGACGCGAATTAACCGTCAACATGAAATGAACCCAGAGCCGTCATCACTTATACGATAATACGAAACGTTATGAATAGAAATTTATTGATTAATAATTTAAATCTTTTACAGAGATTTAAATAATTTGTTTCTGACGAAACTTTAGATTAAAAGACGGTATTCGATTTTAAATTATATTAAACAGTATCGATTTAACATTTAAACAAATTTATAAGCAAGTAAGTTACGTTTTGAAAAATCAATGGCAGTGCTCACTTATTTATATTTTTTAAAGTAAGCATGATGAAGCAAAAAAAGTAATTTCCAACGAGACTTGAACTCACACCTATTATTTTGGAGACTCGTCTTTCATTGAGGAACTCTTAACGGAAGTCTATGTCTAGTCAAGGCACAAATCTACAATCACGTTCCCGAATTGTTTAAGGCGTCGTCCACAAAAGATGAGCTCCAGAAATATGGGCATTTGACCAAGAAAGCAACAATAAGATGGAAAGAAAGGTTGATAAAAATGGAAATTTTAATACTTTATCTCAAAATTAATTGTGTGTTTATATAAGTTTATTTTACTTTGAACAATATAAATCTGTACAAAAATGGATTTTGGAACGCAAAAACATAAATAAATTCCAAAGACATTTGTAATAAAGTTTGGGAACATTAGATAGATAGATAGATAGATAGATAGATAGATAGATAGATAGATAGATAGATCTGGCGTTATCCGAATGCACGTAAAGTTTGTCCATAAATGTTACAAAAGAAAATGTTTTGCCCACGTTCAGTTGTGTTGACAATATATTGACAGTGGTACCAGGAAAGAAATACCGTGAATTTCCGAGAAAAAACTTATCGGCACGAAATGTTTAAAAGCTTATCCGCCATGTACAAGCCAACAGAAGGGCTACTCTGGCATAAATTGAAGATAACTTTAATCTGGGTAAAAAAAAAGAGATGCGCTATAAAACACAATGTTTTAATACATGTTGCTTCTCGGAATGTGGAACTTTAGTCGCTTGTTGGTATCTTTCACTGAAACAGAACATGAGTTTTCAATACTACCAAACTTAGAAACTGAACTCTCCACTACCGTGGAGCCAGATATGTTTTAACACATGCTTTAATGCTCTAGGCCATTTGTCTCTTAAAATAAAACTAGTAAAAAATCTTTTCCACCTAAAATCAGGATGGATGATGCTGAACTCCAGTAGAGCAAAATTCAACGTCGTCTTGGCCTCAAGTTTTCCACTCACATGAAGTAGAGTGGCTATATCGAGTCAACTGCTAAATCTGCTGCAAGGAAGGCTGGTTCACTGTGTCGTGCCAAAAGATTTTTCACGTTAGAATCCATCTTACACATTTAGAAATCTACAGCTATAAATTCGTCTGTGTATTGAATCCTGTCGTCATATCTGGTCACGTGCTCCTACTATGCATCTCGAGATTCTTGACAAAATCAAGAGAACGGTCTGCAATACAATTGATCCTGACCATGTATCTCGTCTCCAATCCACTTTCTAAACGACATGACGTGGCTTCCCTGTGTCTGTTCTACAAATACTTTCATGGCAACTGCACGGATGAGGGTTTTTTTTTCCCTGGTGCCTCGACTACATTAATTTATACGTGCTACAAGTTCTCGCCGTTTTACTGTTCAACTAGCTATAGATGCGACAGTCATTTCTACTCTAAAAGTTTCTTTTCTGGCACTTCCCACCTGTGGAACTCCCGATGTCTTGCTTCCCTGATAAATACAATCTTCAAAAATGTAAATGCAATGTCAATCGCCATCTTCTGTCTTTTTGAAGGCTGTTCGTTTTTTGCCTTTTTCTCACCCCCCCCCATTTTCAATCTTATTCTCATTCATTTTCACTCCCTGTAACATTCTTGCGTCTTAGTGGCGTTTTCGCCTTGATTGGAGTGAAAAAAAATATGAAATATCCACTAAATATCAAAAATCTACCCCCTATGGATAGAAAAAAGTAATTCGAAATTCCAAGGTTATCGAGTACGAAGGTCGACCCTTGAAGAAGGCCGAAGTTTACAACAACTAAAATGAGTATCTGTCTATATTTCTGAGATGAGGTATTATGTACATTATTGACATTATTCGAACTATTGTCGTCCTCATTGTCGCCATATTTATTACAACGTTTCGACCGTTGTACGCTCCGGCCTTCTTCAGGTGGTTGAAATGTCGAACTGAACCCTCAAGGACACATGGCACAGTGGATAAAGGCATCCGTTAGATCCAATAACAGGACCCAAATAGTGTGAGTTCAATACCCGGTTAAGGCAGTGGAGAACTTTCAGAGGGAAATTAACAGTATATAACTGATAACTGACATCCATTAAAAACATGGAACGTGGAACTAGAACAGTCTACCCCAGTGAGCGAAATAAAGGGTACAGTTCGACATTCCAACCACCTGAAGAAGGCCGGAGCGTACAACGGTCGAAACGTTGTAATAAATATGGCGACAAAGATGAGGACAATAGCCCAAATAATGTAAATAATGAACTAAAATTAGTATGGTGGTCTGAACAGCGCTGCTTATAATATTTTAATAATACAATGTCCCTTATGGACGATGTTGTTTATGACTCTCCACGCTTTCCCTTTCTTTATTATCTGTAAATCATCATGAATTCTAGGAAGATAGAGTGAAGTGCTTTCTCCACGGTTAGGAATTCTGAATTTTCCTTCTCTTCGACTGGTTGTCACATCAGATTAGATCGTCTACCCTGTTAATTATCGCACAGACGAAACAAATTCAAGCCCATTTCTTAGTAGCATTTGCTCGAAAGTGAATGCAACAAACTAACCCAGAATTTGAACTCGGATCGCTGATTTCACCTACCGGCACATCCGTTTAACGATTATCTTTTGTTACTTTATGACGTACACTTATGATTACATAGATACTTACCTGGTGTAGGGATCCGTCCCTGCACTGGTAGTATCACGGCTACGACGAGCTTGGACCGGCTCCAGCCTGGACCAGCTAGGACAAGCCAAGGCCAGCTATGACTAGCTTAGACCAGCTATGACCAGCTTGGACAAGCTATGACCAGCTAAGACCAGCTTGGACCAGCGGCCTGAGTGAAAACATTCGGGTGCCCACGTTAAAAAATGACCTTGTGTCACAACCTGACTCAGTGGAGGGGGGTATCAAGTAAATATCTACTTATGATCACATAACTTTTTTCTTCTAAACTCCCTGATTAACTTTATGCAGACATTTCTTTGCGTGCAAGTCTAAAAAGAGATGTAAACATGCTAGTGTCAGTCGAAGCAGATTTTAACCGATTTAGGAAATGATAGAGACTTAAAACTTGTTTGCATATTTGGAATGCAAATAGATTTGGTAAGGATTTTTAATCCCACAAAATTTCCTCGAAATCATTATTTTCACTCCTTTTTTGTTCCCTTCAGGCAAAAGAAAAACGGTACCAAAGCCCTGACGAATTTTTAAATTGAGTAATGCAAAAATCAAATAAAAGAATCTCTTCCATGGAACTGAACGAGGAATAATAATCCCTAAATCACCTGCAACTGATTTCAGATACTCCGACAGGCATTTTGTTGTTTTGCTCATTTTATAGCAAATGTTGTATAGATGAATGGATTTTCGTTTTAAAGAATCAGAAAATGTATTTCATTATTGATAAAATCATTTAACGAATAAATCTAGTTTCTTTTAAACTTATCTAACGTGTTTTTTTTTTTTTTAGTTACTAATGGATAAACAAAGTGATTAGGTCGCTATAATAAACACCGGGGTGCCTACGCGAGTACATCATTCGGAAAAACTCACTGACGAACCTGCATTGTTGATAGAAAATCATGTCGTCTCTTAGAAAAGCAAATTCTGGCATTTCTTAATGTCTGTTCAATTAGAAATGCACACAAACTGAAATGCACTGAAAAAGAAGTTATGTTAGTTTACTTGATTAGAATAGATATGGTATTTGAAAAAAAAAAATGAACATTATCACAATTCCACAAGAACTTTGTAAGAATATATTCACTCTCGCCTCCGAGACACCGAAATATTAATAATGAGTCACCAGGTGTTTTTGAATAAGAATACGAGTTAAAAAATAAAAAAAGGTTGAAGAGTTACGATTAGTGGACAACTCGAATAACGAATTTCGGCTGATTAAGCGTGTAAATTAATTGTGGGGAAGTGATTTGTCCAAAAGATTACTCGCTTTCTCATTAGTCACCGTGACATGCCATTAAAACGGGCATTTTGAGGACAGAGTATGGGAAATGATAACACTCACAAAAATAAAGTGAGCGAAAAACGCCGCATTTTTATCACTTCACTCGAAGCAAGGCAACAAAGTCACAAACACGCAAGAGATGGGGTTACTGAGTGTGAAATAATATAAGAAAAACATTGTTAAGTCATTGGTCCTGACCTGGCATCTCATCTTCAGTCACTTTCTCACCACATTAATGTAACTTCCATATGCCTTTTCTATAAATACAGTACTCGATTGGCGGCAACTTAAACGGCTAGATTTAACCGTAATTTTTATGCGAACAATTTCTTTTTCTCTACTTCTCTCTTTTGGAACACTTTTCCAGGCTTCTTGCTTTCCAGTTAAGTTTGGTCTTTAAAAATTTAAATGCAATAACAATTGCTATCTTTTGTCTTCTTATTTCTTGTTCTATTTTTTATTTATTTATTTTTTTGTTCTCTTTCTTAACAATGGTTTTCTTATATTATTTCACCCTCGGTAAACAGAAAAAAACTTATTGTAAAGTTTAGAGAGATCAAGAGTCAGTTCAGGAACACATTTCTGAATGATTATTGTGAGAATACAATCAAGATCACATGCTTTTAGGGGATCCAGTTTAGAGATAATAGCACAAACCATCGACGATGTTATATACATATCATTCAACAGGGACTTAATTCTAAGTGGAAAGTCAGGCAAAGATATTTCAGATAAGTCAAGAGTAGAATTTGAAGAGAATTTACGAGCAAGCATTCTGCTTTATCAGTAGATGTTAACACCTCAAATTGAGTGAAGAGAGAAGGAATAGAAGACTTTCACTTATTTAAAACCCTATTATAGAGCCGCCAGTAGTTACGAGAGCCAAACTTGTTAGAGGCTGTACGGTGTCTCATTCTATCAGCAAACAAAACTTAACCTCTTTGAGGATACGTTTACAACCATTACCAGCAGATACAAATGTGTTTATGACTGGCAATATCATCATAAAAACACCTGGAAAAAGTTATTCATTCGGCCACAGTGCACTAAGAAGATTGTGGTTTCTCCGAAAAGGAACAAAAGCATTAATGCCGGCTTTAACCAAGAAAAAAACCTCTGTAGCACAATTCTCAATAGGAAGTTTAAGAATATCAATCTAAAAGGCATCTCGAAGAAAGTCACAAAATTAATCCCAATCAGTACACTTGTAGTAGGAAAAAGTCTTGTGAATCAGAGATTCCTTTGCAACAGACGACTCAAAAGAAATATCAACAAATGCTACAGCGTGATCCGAATTGCCAAGAAGATAGAGATGATGTTTGACAAGAGCTAGGAAAAGAGGTATGGAACAAATCGAGTAAAAAGCATGTTGATCAGATTTGTTAGTAAAACTAGTGGGGAAATCCACTATCTGAGTAAGAGAGTGAAAAAAATTCAAAATTCAAAGTCTGACTACCGGCTACATTTGTAAAATTAGAATGATTAAACCACTTGATGCGATGAGCGTTAAAATCACCAAACTAAAAAATGTTCGCAGCTGGAGAGAGAGAGAGAGAGAGAGAGAGCGAGAGCGATTTCTATATTGTCATAAATTTTGTCTAATATATTACATTCCTGAGAAGAAGGAGAGCGATAAAGGAAAAAGAGTTAACTAAAGTCGAAAACAAATGAACGAATCATCAAAGAACTCAAAAAGACAATTCTCTTGACATTGGATATATATACCAACACCAAGCATATGTATGCTAGAATATTTTCGAAAAAAAGGAAGGTGGCCTGGAATAAAGAATCTATTAAAAGCTATATAAGAATTTTAATTAGTTTCGTAACGGGCAAAGAAAAAGTTTCAAAAGAAAAAATCAATATTACAGAAATTGGAATGTATTCCAAGATTTTTTTTGGGAGGGGGGCGCAGGTTTTTTTTTACTCTTATTTCTTTTCAATGTATGTCATGAGAAGATTTAGTTTTAAGACGAAAATATCAAAATAATTATCAATAAGTGTCTATTGGTGCAAAAGCATAAAGTGGCCTCAGGTTTGTCCACCGGAATTTCATGCAAGGACACCTAACCATGCGCGGTATGACACTACAAATACCCCGAAATTATTCAATAGCAAAAGGTTTTTTGAAGGTTATCCCAAATGCTGGAATCAAAGGATTATTAACATAAAATTAGATCACTTATTCAAGTTAAAAAAAGAATTTGATTCGTCTTATATTTTAAATAGTACATAACTTTGTCATGAATTTTACACTTGATTCGGAAATATTTTCATGAAATTTCACTTATTTCATATTTCTGTTTAATATATATATATATATATATATATATATATATATATATATATATATATATATATCTTATATATATATCAAGAAATAATGTTTTTCAGGGCATTTATTATATCCACAGATTGTTGTTTCAAAATAGTGTTTTGAATAATAAAAAATGAAGGGAATTTAAATGTGTTTATTTATTTATTTTATTTAGATAAACACGCCAGTGAGAAACCATTCTTCTTAACGAAGTCAAAAAATAAACAAATTCTTTTCTCCCCGAGAAAATAATAATTTTTTTTACGACATTTTGAGGTCAGGTATCATTCACAGCTCATCAGTATTCAGGATCGAAACCCGACTGTATCAGTCGGAGATTCTACCCTAAGCCATTGGTGCACGGCAGAGATGAAACAATGCTAACTGGAGAACCGTCTTATAATAAATAGTATAAGATTATTGTCATATATATATATATATATATATATATATATATATATATATATATATATATATATATATATATAAAGGCCATTTATATTATTGTTGTTAAAATATTTGAATAATAAAAAAATAGGGTAAATGGCCAATGAGAAACCATTAGTCAAAAATAAACAAAACGAAATAAACGTTACGACTTGAGGTCATATTCGTACCCATACAATGCTACGGGATAAATTTTGCTAGTTGAGAGAACTCCTGGGGTGGTTAGCGCTGAAAAGTTTCCCAAGTTCGTTCACTGCATGCGTCAAGACAGTAAATCCTATTTCAAATTATATTTTCTTTGCATCACTTAAACTAGAAAAGGAAAGATTGGGACAGAAGCGGTGGGATATTATCTATTAATTTTTAACTAGTATGAGTTCAAATAACTTCTATCAGAATAAAACCGAGCGGGGAATTATGATTATCCTTATCACACAAGGTTTGTTCTTAGGCATAAAACATGTCCCCCATCAAGCTACTTATAGATAATTAGTTGGGTAAAGAATCGGACACGTAACGAATTCAGCGCTAGTCTTCTTTCTTGTCAGACTTTTAGTGGATATTGGTGCCGATCAAAAGTAGGAATGGTTGAAGAAGATTCTAACTTGTTTTTAGTGGGGGGGTGTCTTTTGACTGGTTTTCTTATCATCTACCTTTATGTAATAGCCAAAAAAAATGAACAGACTTCACACTTTTAAGATTCGCCAGTCACCAAAGAATGACCAATTAGTAGCTTAGAATTAAGATTTCCACCATTTTGTTTATTTTTTTTATTTTCCTTTTTTCCCCCTTTTCACTTTCCCTCTTCACCTAACGCCAGGTCTCCAATATGTAATTGTAAGAAGAAATTAAGCTGAATAAAATCAGAAGGGAATCAGTAGATTATAATCTATTAAGTTTTAAACAAGTTGTGACATATAGCACGCTGAAAAGGCACCTCGAGGTGGTGTAATGGTTAGCAAGCTTGTCTCGCTAGAACAATTACGACTGAGTAGTGAGTTCGGTCCTAACTAGATGCCCATACTTTCAGCCTTGTGCCTCATCTAAGCTACGCTGAGAAAATCACTATACCATGATGAAATCAAGCGGAAGATTAACTGCCTTAATTAATACATCTATTTTTCTTTTTGCCAGTAGTTCTAAATATCTTTTTTTTTCTACTTCCTCATACATGAT
The DNA here is from genome assembly GCA_903632075.3 of Acanthosepion pharaonis. Classification (NCBI taxonomy): domain Eukaryota; kingdom Metazoa; phylum Mollusca; class Cephalopoda; order Sepiida; family Sepiidae; genus Acanthosepion; species Acanthosepion pharaonis. Next base: position 3,484,274 of record CAHIKZ030000003.1, read on the forward strand.
TGTTTAGTTAAAAGTATCTATTTACCCGATGACTAGTATTTGAAGTACTATGGATGAAATATTTACGAGATATTTAGGAAAATATACGTATAAATAATTCACCATTCAGTCTACATTTGGTCAGCAAAAGATGGTTACAAACTAAAATATTCATTGCACATTCAAGAAAAAATAAAATCAGGTACGGGTAAAATAAATAAAAAAAAAGCAAAAAGAAATTCATAAAATAGAAAATAAAAAAATGTAAAAAATTATAAAAAGACTTTCCTGTTTTTTATTCTGTTGAAACTGTCCCTAATTAATCATTCAGATAATTAAATAATTCAATATATATATATATATATATATATATATTGTCATCCACAGACAGACTGTTTCGCTGTATCACAGCTCATCAGTGTGGCTAGACGTCCTGTTGCTTCTAGCTAGGATCGAAACCCGTCTGAATTGGCGTCAATTGGGGATTCTACCCCTAAGCCGTTGGCGCACGGCAGGGATGAAGGTGAATTAAAGCGTATTTATTTTATATAAATGCACAGTGACTGAGAGAACTCTCTTCGATTTACCGAAGAGTCTTGCATTATTAGACGTAATAGTCACTGTTTACAAAACCCACACTTCCTTTCCAGAGAGGTCAACCGAAATAAAATTTTCAGGAGCATATATATATATATATATATATATATATATAGAGAGAGAGAGAGATATGGGGGAGGGTGGGAGGGAGGGAGGGAGAGAGAGACGTACAAATTAAAACCAATTTAATAATGACAGTACGTAAGCTGGGAAGATTTTCTTTAGATTAGTTGGAGAAAAGATCGATGTTTAGTCGAAGAAAAAAGAAAGAGATAAAAAAAAATTAGGAGCAAAAATAAAGTAAAATAAAATTAAGAAATTTGTTTCCAAGGTGTAAGATTAAAGTTCAAATATACGTATTAACAAGATTGTTTGGCAAAAGGTCTTTCACACTTAAATGGTCCGATTATTGCGTTTAACCATGAAACAGATTGTCGCCATCTACTGATGACACCTATATCCACACTGCTTGTATTTATATATACATAGGAAGAGAAACAGTTAAGCGTTTATCACGTATGGGACTTAACTGACTGACATAAAGACATCAATTAATGAGGATAAAAAAACATTAACAGGTAATATTTATTTTTCGGCATAATCGTTTGTTTTTTGTTTTTTGTTGTTTTGTTTGTTTTTTGTTTTGTTTTTTGTCAGTGCACTTAATCCAGCAGTTAATGCAGAGCGAAAGATTTACAGTGAATAATTCAGATCAATGTTCAATTACTGACACAGCCTCGAATATTCATCATAATTTCCTCCGTTCATTTGGGAAATGCTTAATTAGGTGATAAATACTTTCTTTTATTTCATTTCGGTTAACGAAAAACTTCATGAGAACCAACTACTCTCAGATTGCGAGAGAATTCTTTAAAATTAATTCATAAAAGAAAATATCGTCAATGCATAAAGGAGACTTTCGATCCGCTTTTTATAAAATGGGAACTTTCAAACGCAAATCAATCGTTCAACAGTGACTGATTCTAAAATTTATGAGTTGCTTTGTGTACACTTATGTCGAGTAGGATAGAGAAATAAAGAAAGGTGAGCGAATGTCTTCAATCCTATGAGGATTTCCCTCTGCCGACAGTTTGATGAAGAATAATTCGTAGTTTCTCAGACTGCACGTGATTTTCGAGGAGAGTAGATAAGGCATTCATATTTCTGCTGTCACCTAGGAAGCTCCGAGTAGAGATTACCTGGCCCTGATTGATTAGGTTACTCTGACCCTAAATTTCAATTATAAGAAAAAAAAATGTGTGATTGCCAAAAAAAAAAAAAAAAAGTAAATAAATTTGTGCAGAAGATGACTTCAACATTTGGGTGTGACGGGGAGAATATTATTCGCTGGAAGTGAAATATAAAGAAATAAAAAGACGATGAAATAATTCATTTGATATTTCCCTCGGGAAAAAATTCTCAAAAACGGAAACCTTCGTTGTTGGTTTTACGAGATTTCTTTCTGGAAGTAAATAACAAAAATAGCGAATCTGAAGAGTGATTATAAGATAGATATTTCATATTCGAGGGCATTACAGATTTTACAAGTATACAATGAAGATTGTGCAATTTCAAAAGGGGATAGTGTCAACGAATTTGTAAATAACCTATATAATGATGTCTTACATCTAGACTCAAAAGCAAACGCCAAATTCAAATTTCTTACAATAATACATTCTATTCACGCCGTATTTGATATAGATAGAGAGAGAGCGAGATGAAAAGACTGAGATAGATAAAGAGAGAGAGAGATGAAAAGACTGAGATAGATAGATAGATAGATAGATAGATAGATTCGAATTTCTACAACATTAAGTCGCGTTGATATATATTTTTAATAATCCAATTCTCGTCTCTTTAATTAGGAAAATCCTTGACGTGTGCTTGAACCAGGATGGATATTATATAAGAATGTTAACAACGGAGGACTCTTAGAATTCCAAGCACTATTCTTGTTAAAGATTATCATAAAAGCAGATTTGGTTAGAATGAAGACATCCAGACTGTTAATTGAATGAACGTCCAGAGCCTTCGCACATAATGGAGGTGAACTGTCTTTGATGATAATGGCGAACATATTTCTTCATTAAAGTCTTACGATTTGAAATGATGAAATCTTGGAGACGAATGTGAATGCAATAAAAATAAGTATTTACAATCAGATTTTACCTATAAGGTAATTTTGTCGAGCAATAATAAGGAAAATAGTTACTTGATATCTATGTAACTCACAGAATCTGTACTGAGAATTCTCATCTCTTTCTTTATACGAAGGGGTCTGAAAAGTTCTCAGTCCGATCAAGAAGCCGTTTAAAAATAATATTTGGTTATTTAGTCAGATTTTGGGAAATTGGTCAAGCTGAGAACTTATCAGGATACCCATTATTATTATTATGATACATCGACGATGCTGAGATGCTTTAAATTGGAGAGAACTTGAGACCAAAGTTCTCTCCAGATCTATACTACAGATCATTGTTGAGGATGCTGGAAAAATGGTCGGCTTAGTCTATCGCTCCAGGAAATAACTGGCTTCTTCTGTCGTATTTTATCTTCGCTAGAATCAGATTAGACAATAAATGGAGTATTGCTGAAATATCTGGTGTGGACATCATTTTCCAACCTCAAGAGATTTTGAAAGTGTTAACACGCACCTGTGACGGTGAGGACGTATTCTCCATTCTACAGCAGCATCTTCTTTTACTCCTTAATGTCAATCGTTATTTTCTGTCTCCTTAATTCCTGTTCTGTTATTGGCCTCTCTCCTTATAATGTTTATTTCTCAGACTCTTTCACATTCAGTAACCTCTTGTGTCGTAGTAGCGTTATCAACTTACTTGGGGTGCAATGCTTAAAAACATTCTATTCACACTACAAAAAAATTACAACCGGAATAATTATGGTTTCTGCTTAAGAATATTTAGAATTTGCAACCTTCAATATTTCCACAATGGAGTAAAATACATTGAAAATACTTTTACAATCGGCTAATTATTTCATATATAATGGGAAAAGAAAAGCTTAAAAAGTCCACAAATCATAAATAAAAATAACCCAAAATAACCTTGATAAAACTAGATACATTATATTACCTACCAAATTAATAACGACAACATTTGAAAATAATTTATTTAAACTTAATTTAAAATTTATTATAACTATTTTAAAAGCAATAACAGATTGAATTAACACAAAAGAAAATATCAACCAAAAATCTAAAGAATGAACTTGAAACAAACATCTCAAAAAACACATATGCGAAACATCTAAGAATAAATAAAAGAATATATGAACAAAAAAGGCGTCTTTTACAAAACAATATGTTCAATGCATTGCGCAGGTGGCAAAATTGCAAGCAGTTAATTCACCAAACTTTAGATACCTATTAAATGGTATAGAGTTTTCAAAATCACGTTATAATCATCAATTGATTCGTGAGTTTTAACGTCAATATTTTATAGAGGGGTTTAAAAAAAGCACTTCGCACAATAATAGATAGATAGATAGATAGATAGATAGATATGAACAGGCTGAGATCGATCGATAGATAGATAGATAGATAGATAGATAGATAGATAGATAGATAGATAGATATGAACAGACTCAGATAATTATGAATAGACTGACATAGATAGATAGATAGATAGATAGATAGATAGATAGTGTTGGAATTTTGCTTTTTGCTTCTCTCTCTCTCCCTCTCTCTCTCTCTCTCTCTCTGTGTGTGTGTGTGTGTGTGTGTGTGTGTGTGTGTGTGTGTGTGTGTGTGTGTGTGTGTGTGTGTGTGTGTGTGCTCGGCAGTGTATAGAATGGAATGAACAAACTCAAGTCTCGAAATAACTGTTTAACAACTTTTATTTATGGTTGAAAGAAAGTATACAAAATAATGATATTTTGCATGAAAAATGAGTTGGGTTTCCTAGTTAACAGAATTTTCACCTGAGTAATGTTTGGTAGAAAGAGATTTCTCCGCTTGTTCCAACGAGGAACGAGAAATCTGAGTGTCAAACTGCTAAGACTGGTATGCATCATGGGTTGTGTGTATTTTTTCCTTTGTGTAGGTGTCTCGAGCGGACATTTCTCCGCATATTACCACTAGGAACGAGAAATCTCAGGTCAAGATGTCAGGACAGGACACTTGCCTTCTGCAGCAAGTTTTGTGAGTAGTTCTTTGAGCTGGCCTTGAAGGTAGTGGCTGCTGAAAGGGAAAAGTGGAAAAAGAGACCGAATAGGGTCGAGACCACCGAAATAGAAGGATAGTTCTGTGGAAGGGGGAATATGTGACGTCACTATCTTGAGTCATTACTTGCTTTTCAGAAGAAAGGTTGATGTTGTTAGTCACCAAACTTACACATGTTTTAAATTATTTATCTATTTGTTTTTCTTTTAAATATTGAATCAATTTCTAAAACAATTGCCTTATAGATGTGTTGTACCTCATTGCAATGTAAATTACAAAAATGAACCAAAAATTCATGTGTTTTCTTTTCCGAAAGATAAAACATTATCTGATATTAGGACGCGTTCAATCCAAAAAATAGATTTTACACCTAATAAATTTAGCATGGTGAGTATTTTGTGTTAAAAATCAAGTAAATTTAATGGAAACTTAATTAAATTATTTTAATTGTAATTCACAATACATTAAGACAAAATTACGATAGATCTAGCGAAGTTTTTAAAAGCTAAAAATCTCATTTTTCTAAACTTTAAATAAATTGTCGTTAAAAATTCATAAAGGAAGAATTTTATTGACATAAAAATAAGTTTAATAATTCTAACAATTTTTTAGAATTGTATTCTTTAAAAAAAAATTATTTATTATTTTAATTTAAAAATGTGTAAACGTTAAAAATTCTCTTTATTTTTATAGCATTATATTTTTATATAGCATTATATGTTTATATAGCATTGTCATTTTATTCATTTTAAGAATGCAGTTAATATTCTTTTTATTGAATTAATAAATTAAATTATGTTTCTTAAAAATATAATTAATGTAGATTTTGCTTAGTATCTTAAATTTTTACAAGAATTTAAAATAGGTTTGGTTTTAAAAATCTTTTTATGTATGTGGATTATATTTTCGATCTGAAGACATAACGAGAGAATCGTCAGCTTTTTACGAAAAAAACAGGAGCCACAATTGAAGTTAAACTTCAGAAAACATCTTCATGATGGTGCTATCCCTAGAATTCTACCAAACTGTCCCTCATATTTATATTTCATAGAATTTCAAGAGTATTTTGATCAGTTACATGTTTAGGAATCTTATAGTCCCCTATTGTATTCATTTCCACATATCTACAAAACACATGTACAGCAAAATCAGAATCAATTACAAGATAGATTGACTTTTGGATTTAGGGATTTGATGCTGCTGCATATAATAATTTGCTGCCTCACAAAACTCCAGTAATTTCTATCAAAAAAATTTAATTTCCCTTCTAGGTCATTAATATTATGGAATTTATTCTACTGTTTGTATGCTAAGTCATCAGTAATATTTTAAAGCACATTTAAGGAAGAATTCTTCAGTAAAATTCTCTTAGAATCTGGTGATTCTCTAGAGGTGTTCATTAAATTCTGATGGAAAACATGAAGAAAATGGACACAGAACAACACCAAACCAAATCTCAAAATGTGATTTCTATATTAAAATTGGTAATGTCATTTCTACTATTGGTACAAGAATAATCAAATATTTTAATTCGATCAAATTGATATATGAGCAACTAAACTTAATGACACAAAATAAGCTTGATTATTTAACAGAAATGATGATATTTTCCTCGTTGTTGTATAACTGCTCCTCTAAAGGGTACAAGTTGTTAAGAGGCAGCAAAAATATAATTTTACTTCTAGCTATTCAACCATTAAAAGACTAACCTTATCAACATATATGAATCCTTTGATTGAGCAACATGATAACAATTTTTGATGTATATTAAAAATAAATTTAAGTTACTAGTACAGAAAGACACCACAGTATTTTTACTTATTAATGAAATTCACCTAAAACCCTATTTTGATTATAAAGCTGGTAATATTGTTGGCTTATCTGACAACAGCAATGAAGCCTCAACAAGTGCTTTTGCTTTTATGCTTAACAGAATATTCTCACCATATAAGGATTTCGTGTCTTGTTATGCCGACAAAATATCTTCAAGCTGAGAGTTTATTTGATATAGTTAAATGTATAATAATTGATTTATAAGAGATAGGCTTTCAAGTATTATCAATCATAACAGATATTAATACTATAAATAAAAAAAGCTATATCTTTCTTTTGTAGTCCACTCCACGAAAGATTTCAATTATATATCCACATCCAGTTATAATGTCTAGACCTCTTTTCTTCGTATTTGATTCAGTCCATATATTAAAATGCATTAGAAACAACTGGCTTGGTCAAAAAGATGCAAGTAAATGCTTGCTGTTTCAAAGATTTTGTGATAATGGAAATCATGAAGTAGATAATATCCAGTGCTCCATTTTGTATCTTACAGAAACTTCATGCCTGGCTATCTAAGTATATATATATATATATATATATATATATATATATATATATATATATATATATATATACACTGGTGCGCTAAAATTATTATCGAGATAACTTTTTTTCTAATATTTCAAAAAACTGTCCAATCAATTTCACAAAATTTTCACACATTTTTCGTACTGATTGCGCAATGTAAAACAAACTGGCGCCATATTTGTTATTAAGCGCGGTGATTTGAGGTGCCAAATTATTAGAAAGGTTTAGTAAAATTACCAGAATTGGAGAGCAAACAAAACGTTTATTAATGTTGCACGTGAATGTTTATGATCAAAAGAAGCTAATAAATAAAATAATCAAACAAATAATAACAGATACAAACAAAGGCACAGTTTTAAACAAATTAATAGGGAATGTGCTTTCCCTGTTTTGAAATTACTTGAAGAAGTTGACAATCCATAGAATTTGTTAATTGTAGGATATCATCTGCTGTAATGCCGCGAGATATGTCAAGAATTGCTTCTCATAACTCAGAGTTGCTCCTGAATTGTCGTCCATTGACATACAGTCTTCGCTTCATGATGCTCCAAAGATTTTCGATTGGGTTCAAATCCGGAGAATTTGCTGGCCACTTCAATTTTTCGAGGTCCATCGAAGCCTAACTGTTTCAAATATTCAGTAGTCTTGTGAGCAGCATGTGCGGGAGCATTATCTTACATAAAAACAATGGCCCTTCTGAAGGCAAATCTTTGCCTTTTCAACCACGGTTCAAGATGCTCCTTCATAAACGCTATGTATGCATCAGCAGTCATTTTGACGCCATCTGGTATTTTCCATTGGCCCACTAATGTTTTTCCAATAATACCACCCCAGATCATTATGCCTCTACCGCCTTGTTGGCGTCTCAAACGCTGATGGCGATTCTGTCCGTTCATTACCCAGCCTTTGCACCATCTATCTGGCCCATCAAGTGTTGCTCGAGTTTCGTCTCCAGACAAAACTTTAGAGAAGTCAATCTTCATATTGTCCTCGGCCTATTTCAATCGATTTTGAATGTGATTTCTCGTCAACGGAGGCTTCGATACAGGTTTGACTGTTGTTGCTATTTCCCTCAGATACCGACACCGAGTACTTTTAGACACAGTAGGATTCCCAATGCGACTGAAAAGCTCTTGGCTGGTAAGTCCAGGTTTTTTCGTAGCCTCTCGTTTAAGTCGTGACATGAGACGACGTGAAATAACCCTCGGTTTGCCTTTATCTGCCCTTTTGCGTACTTGTGTAGGGTCGGCGGTGAACTTTTTTCACTGTTTGATGACATCTCCCTATCATTTTAGAAATTTCTAGGGTAGATTTACCTTTTGAGAGTTCTGGGGTGATAGTTTTCTTTTCAGCATCACTTAACCTGCTTTTACGGCCCGTCTTTTCACTAAATTCTTACACCTTTCTAAATATTGGCACGCTCAAATCACTGCGCTGATAACAAATATGGCACCAGTTTGTTTACCCTGCGCAGATCAGTACGAAAATTTCAGTGATTGCGCAGATCCGTGTTGCCAACATTGTGTGAAAATTTTGTGTGAATTGATTGGACGATTTTTGAAATATTAAAAAAATAGTTATCTCAATAATAATTTGGCACGCAGTGTATATATATGTATGTATGTATGTATGTATGTATATTGAAACAGGGTTTTATTATTGCCACACCAGGACAGAATTGATTTAAGGACAAGGATCATAATTTTATTGTTAAAATAGATACAAAATATCACGATTAAGAATAAGATTTTAGGCGCCTTTCGGTCGACACTTCTTCAAAAACTAAATCGTCGGCAATATAAAACGAAGTAACTGATAAGGAAAAAAATTATCAACTGCTGAAATTGAAAATAAATTACCAACTACAGTAGGCATTTGGGAGGAGGGGAAAAATGTTCTTAGGTTACTTCCAGTTAGGCAATTACTTCCCCGAATAGGGACAACTTGTATTTCAGTTGTCTATACAGGGCAGGACGTTGCATGGGAATAATATATATATATATATATATATATATATATATATATATATATATATATACCATTTACTTGTTTAATTTGTTTGTTTACTTTTTAATTATTGGTTGTTTGTTCCCTAATTTTTAATTCATCTGTTGCTGATTGTAACTTTCCAGAATAATCATTACAATCAAAATAAAAACATGCAAGTTAAAACAATGCTGTTTATAATAAAAAAAAATGTTTTAAAATTTGAAACAATCAAAATAATGAACGAATTTCAGATTTTAAACAATTTAATGAAAAGTAATAGGTTCTTAGTTTATTTACTTTAACGCACCATTCAGCAATGACAATAATTTATTTTTTAAATGAAAATTAAATAAAGATCAGTATAAAATCAAACCCTGTTGCTTTCTTTTTAAAATGTAATTTTAAACATTTTTCTCAACCTTTTATGGTTTACAGCCATTCATTATCTATACTACTGGCTGCCTCGCTAACCTCATGGACTATCTTTGTGAGATCGCGTCACAATCGAGCAAGCCTTCTCTTTTGGTGGTTTTTATAGGGTTCGGTTAGTGTTTTTATGAGTACTAGGACTTCCTTTTGTCCCCATTTCAGTTGGTGTTACTGCTAAATCGGGCAAAGTAAGGAAGCCCCCACATGCTATAATAGCCAACAAGCAACATAGTTATTATACTAGATAGTGGAATAACAGGTAAAAAATATTTTAACGGTGAAAAATTCGGTGCCAATCAACAATGGATTTCAAAACAAATCAGCGACATCTTCATATATCTTACTTGAATGGAAGATTCAAGGAGAAGGACCATGAAATCAGCATGCTCTGTCTACCTTACACTAATGTGTCTTATCAAAAAAAAGATTCAGAAGATGTGCAGTCCATACAACATCTGGACAATATTCAGAAGCAGTTTCACTCTACTGAGAAATCTCCGACGAATCAAGCCTAGAAAGGACCTGAATACGACTAAGAATTATGTGTAGTCCATTCCTTGCAGTTGTGGCAAAGAATATAAAAAGGAAAGAAGCCGACCCTAAAAATAAGATTGAAGTAACATCGAAAAGCCATAATGAGTGGCGAGACAATGAAATCGGGCATGGCTGATCATGTATGGTGGGTAAAAGGCAATCATCAGCACCCGTGGAATGAAGTGAAAATACTGGAAGAACACTAGAGATTTAGACGTCTGAATGAACCATAGCATATGTTAGGCTATGAGGATCTCATTAGTAGGCCTAGTATGGAAATAAATCCAATATAGCAGCCACTAATAAGGAAAGAAAGACAAATGACAGCAAGTCTTCAACGACAGCAGCAACTAACACAAAGAGAAAAGGCTTCGGTGAGTGCAGTGAAGCATGACAAGAAGCGGCAAAAGCACTCATCAGCTTATTAAGGCTCTATGTCCTCCACAGAGACAATAGCCTATTTGGTTCGTGAATTTGGAAACAGTAATTCTCTATTCAATCTGGACAGAATGTATTTGAACTCAGTGGAAACAAGGCGAGCCTTAACTGAGCAGTACTAAAAATAAGAATTATACAAGATATCCGTGGACGTGGAACTATACAAGATATCAGTGGAACGAGAACAATCTACACCCGTAGATTAAATAAAGTGTTCAGTTTAGAATTACCTGTAAGTTACCTGAATAAACATACACTTGATGAAGGCAGGAAGGAGCAGCGACTGAAATATTGTGATGATAACAACAACAAAGATGAGGACAATAGTCCCAATGTAAATAATATTACTTGATCTTCGATCAAATTTTAAATTTATCACAAGCCATAGAGAAGAACTAGTGTTTCCATTATTGTCGACATAAGGAAAAAGGTGAATCCTTCATTAAATTATTTGCACGTTTCTCTTAAATCAATGTATAAAAGAGTTTGTTAAGTTTCATTTTATGATATTACTTTACAAATTCTATTTTCTAAAACAAAAATATTAAATATTTATGTTTGAGATAACGTTTTCAGAATCTGTTTAAAAAGACAAGCAACATATGATTCAGTTTTTATCACAAGTCAGTTTTAAAAAAAAAAGAAATATTTCGTTTTGCTCAAATAAAACAACACCAGAATTAAAAATATATTTCGTTATGTAAAATTCCTAAATAAAATGAAATAGCACAAATAAATAAAAACGCAATGCTTTTCTCTTTTATCAAAGGAAAAGAACTGCGCGTTTAATTTAATTGCTCACAAATATCTGATTAACATCTGCATTACTGTATACGGAAATAAAAGACGAGAGATCGGAAGCCAGAGAAAAACCAAACGTAAGATTGTTTAATCGCGACTCTTATTCTGTCGGGTAATCCAAAACGAAATAACGAGACACGAATATTCAATTTTCTTTTGGGGATAACTTCTTGACCTTCTTGCACTCAACCCCCTTTCAGCAACGTAGATTATTAATTGCTGAATCCTTCGTTAAAGAAGAGGCGATCTTTGAATGAAAATAAATCAAATGAGACAGAGGAAAAAATCATTGAATAATTCATTTGAAACAAAAAGCAACATGGAATAAAGTGAAAATGCTACAAAATCGTCTTCTTTGATTCTTATCGATGTTGAATTAAGCTTTTCTCATTTATTTCCAATATGGTTCCGCTCTGTTTCAGCTGGATGCTAATAGTAATCGTAGCATTAGCCGTTTTACTACAAGGGTTGATTTGTTTAACGACATATCAATTCCCTATGAGTCATTTAATGCCGAAATTTAATTTTCTTGGGAGCTTTGAAGTATTAAAAATATGATGGTAAATGATATTCAGCTTCTGTACATGTTTGTGTGGACATAATTACTCCAATCAGTGATATATGTGTTTTATGTTGTAGTTTTGTTGAAGTTATATGGTGGTATACAGTTTGATTTCTTTAAGAAATTCTAGGAGATTAGTTGGATTAATGTACTGGAAGAATTCTTTCGTGTTGGTTGTTTGATAGTATTTTAAACGGATTTAACTGAAGTCGCTACAATTTGTTAGTCTGTGTTTTATTGTGTATAGTTCTTGGCATGCCGTACAGATTGAAGGTGACTCTTGTTTTAAAATATAAAAATGTGTTACCATGCGGTGTCCGATATGTCTGGACATTATTACTTCATCTTTGCTTGTTTTTAGTGTTTGATGCCATTCCTCTATAATAGGTTTGATGTGGAATTTGTTGTTTGAGCAGCTATACCACAGTTTCTGCCATTCTTCTTTGATAAATGTGTTAATAGTTGATCTGAATTCTATGTAGGGATCTTTGTCTTTGATCTAGCTTTGAAGATTGATGCTTTTTTGCCTGCCGAATGGGCCCTATCGTTGCTCTTGATGACAATATGGCTAGCTATTCAGCAGAAGATGATATCATTATATGTTGACAAATATTCTATTGGGTTCAAAAGTTTTATAATTAGTGGGTTCATCATTTCTTTTTTGTTTTTTAGTGCTGTGAGTAATGACATGGAGTCTAAATATATGATATTTTTCTCTACAAGGAAACATTTCGCATTCATTGACTCAGCAGTTCGTACTTCTTTCGGTTAAAAATTATAAAACCTTTCTCTTAAAGCATCTTTTCAGGTCTAGTAACTGTTATAGCTCTTTCCATTATTGATGGGGCTTACTTCCTAATCTTTTATTTAATGTAGCGTGGAATGTTAACATCTTGATTATGTCATTATGTTCTCTTTGAGTTACATGTGATATCCATTTTAGTTGTTGCTGCTGTTGAAAGTTCTCAAGTGATGCGTTTTCTGTTATTTGGTACAGTTCTTTGTTCGTGAGTACCAACAATTTCTAAGAAAAAAATGAACTTTCTCGGTGTCAAGCTACTTGTAGTTGTAGAATGTTTCAAAATAAAACCCTGGACTGTCATTTCGAGATGTCAAATTACATTGGCGTCTAGAATGTTTGAAGATCAAAGTAGAATCAAGTCAAGTATTCGTATAGTATATTTCAGTATAAAAACATGACTATCATTTGGAGGTGTCAAGCCGTGTGGGTTTATAAAATATTTCGAGATCAAACGCCAGAAAGTCATTTCACGCTGCCAAAACTCGTGAGCACCCGCCACCTTGTCATGCTCTATCTTCACAAGAGTCAAAACAGATCAATAATTGAGCTACCAAATCCTCTCATTCCGACTTCGATAGAGCTCAAAAGTGTTTACGCGACCTTGTATGTGATGAACTGTTTTCCATCCTACAATCGGTTTTCGCAACGTCGAAATTTCTCGCCAATCTATGACCAATTCCATGGAAAATTGTTCTGATGAGCTACATTCCCTAGTTCCACAAGTTGATGAACTATATACATTCCCTACGTATTTCATTTGTAAGGAGGAAGTTCCATTCAGATAGCTTCTTCCAAAGAATCTCACCTTGACAGAACAGTCAACAGTCAACCGTTATCTATACCACATACCTTCATAATCTAAAATTAAACAGCTCCGTTTAGTAATTATCTACCTTGAGTGGCTCTTGGACCTTGTATTGTGTAACAATAGCGTAAAAAATAAAACGTAGGACAGTCTTTCTGTGGTCATGTTATGTGTGTGGCCTGTGACAGCATCTGAAAAGTCGGCGTCTAATTAGAACTGGCAGACGGACCGGTAGCAGGACCCTATTTATTTAGACAACGAAGAAACCGAGACAAACCGTGGAAAAGGCGAGCTATCTCTACAGCCAAAAAGCAAAGCACCATAGCAATCATAATCACTGAAGAGACCAAGCAACATTTTTCTCTCGACAACGACTATTTCTCGCCTCACTAACAAATCAAGATTTGAAATGTTTCACATTTACGCAGTGAATAAAATCAGTGAGACGATATTTATATTTTTTCTTTTTTTTAATCCAGAAGAGATAAAAAAATAAAAAAAAGAATATATCGCTCACAACATTTTAGCCCACAGTCCTTTTTTGTTTCTTGACTGTGTTTCTACTCGCAAAAGTTAACCTTTGAACTTTCCCTGACAAAGACGATACGTCTCCAACAGAAGACATTTGCCGGTGACTTCTCGACTAGAAACTCCCAAATAGTTTCAGACGTTCAAAATGCCATCAACAGAAGTTCACCATTCCACCGAGAAGCCAACAGTCTTCGATTTTCCTTAGAGCGTTTCAATCTGCTCTCTCATTCACATACACACACACATACATACACACACAAACACACACACATACACACGCATACATACAGATACACACATACGCACCAAACACATAGACATACACACAGACATAAACACACACACAATCACACTTATACACACACATACACACACAAACACACGCATACACACATATACAAACACATACACACACAAACATACACATGCACATACGCACACACATACACACACAGACATACACACACAAACGCATACACACACAAACACACACACAAACACACACACATACACACACACACACACACAGTCCTGACTCTTTCCACACTAAATTGCCTAGTTATTCAAAAATTGAAAATCACAGATCATAGCTAAATACGTTTAAAAAGATTTATCTTAATTCTCTTAATTTTATTTTTCTAATAGGTACAGAAGAATACAATAGGTTTAGGGATAGGGTTAGTGTCAGTTAATATTTATTGATATGAAGAATATTAGAAATCGAAACAATTAATGTAGCTCTTGGGCCTTGTATTGTGTCACCATAGCGTAAAAAATAAAACCTAGTACTTTCCTTGATCCTGCTACTTGCGGATCGAGATTACTTGATGATGGCAGTACTGGAGTTTTGCTTTGAACCCAAGAACGGTACAGCTATGTTCACAGAACTATTAGACCCTAAAATAAAATTCTAGAGAATAATTTTATTTCATGAAACGCTGCGCAACCTTTTTGAGGCTATTAGCTTGCAGACAACGCATACAAAATTAAACACATTTTCAGAAATATTATACAAAATTAAACACATTTTCAGAAATATTTACTCAGACTAAAAATCGTCTCATTTAAAACAGCAATATTGTAAATACACTCAGCACAAAAAAAAATCGAAAATAAGTTTTGAAACGGAAATTAGAAGAAACATATGATGGCCAAACTTCCGGTTCACTTCTATTCTTTAATAACTTGAGAAATGAAATATTTTAGTGAAATATATGTACACCATTCAGATTTTAATGGATAATATAGTACAACTTTTCAAAAAGAAATAACATCGGAAGGGCTGTATTACGGGGTCCTATTATACTCAACGATGCAATTTGTTCCCTAGTTTTAGCTTCAGAAACACGAGGCCGTATTATACACAAGTTGTATTATACAGAAGAAAATATGATATCCAAATTTTAAAAAAAAATTAATATGGTCATATGCGATGGACTCGGATTTATCCGAGGAACGAGTGGAATTTTCATGTTGAGAAAAATTGTTTTTTACAAATGGACGCGCCTCATCGTCTTTTAACCCTTAATGAGATGTACTTGTAAATCAAAGAGTTTGATCCACACCGTGTTTCTTATACTTGTAGTCTTGCTTCAAACCTAAGCTAAGCTTAGTAAATAACAATTGATTGGTAATTAATTTGTAATTAGAAACGGCTTAGACTAAATTAAACTTGGCTGTGTACGATGCTAATAATTATACCATCAGGCTGTGAGTTGGAATGCACAAGTCCTGTCGTCGTATTTATTGAAGTCAGCAAACAATTTAGTGCCACGAATAACCCCCGTTAGATATTTTCAATCCTCCTTCTTCTTTATCTTCTTCTTCTTCTTCTTCTTATTATTATTATTATTATTATTATTATTCGTTTCTTTCTTTTTCCGCCTCAGTCAGTTGTGTGCCATGCGATCATGTATATTTCGGTACATGACTGACATGGCATTCCCGCAGTAGGTTGCCATTTCTTTCTGCGGTAGAATTCATACCTTTCCCAAGGTTATTAGCACGTAAATGAATGTAATGGATTCAAGTGGAATTCGAACTTGGCTCTCCAATTCCACAGTCCGAGCCGCTATCCATTACTACACCGATTTATTTTTTTTATTATTATTATTATTATTATTATTATTATTATTATTATTATTATTTCCTCCTCCTCCTCTTTTTCTTCTTTTTCTTCTTCTTCTTCTTCTTCTTCTTCTTCTTCTTCTTCTTCTTTCCATCGTCTACTTAATTTCTTCTTCTTCTTCTTCTTTTTATTATTATTATTATTATTATTATTTCTCCTCCACCTTTTTATTTTCATTCTTCTTCTTCTTCTTCTTCTTCTTCTTCTTCTTCTTTATCTTTTTACATCTTTTTTCTTCTTTTCGCCTTCTTTTTCCCCACTTTCTCCTCCTCATCACTCTTCTTCTACATAATTTTAAACAGCCTCCTCCGCTCGAAGAAGTAAAACTGCATCCCACGCTTATCGTTCATTTTGTTTGAGGCATTAATCTCCAACAGAGAAACGATAACTTTAGTCAAGACAATGTTCCAAAGCGGGCTTTCTTCATTCGTTCTTTGATCTGTATAAACAAATACTTCTAAAAGACTATAAATTCAACTAATACTCAATGCTTTTCATTTTCTTCTTTCCATTTATATATATATATATATATATATATATATATATATATATATATATAGTAAACTATGAAATTATTCATACACCCATCAATTTTGAATATTTTATCCATTTCTCAGAATCTGATGAACATATGATGCCACGTTATTTTTATATATTAATAAGCACAAAAAAGAATATAAAATTCAGTTTTCAGAACAATAAGTTAAATACAACAAATTTGACGGACGAATCATGGCAAATAGGAAAAGAGAAAATTACTTGTACAGTAGAAAATATCATTTTAAATTGATTGGTTTGTGTAAGTATAAGTAATTTACATAATTATTTTATAGTCTAGGATCAATCCTCATCTATATCCTCGTAATCTTCATTTCCTCTTCTTACTTTCACACCACACAACTCATTCAGTAACCCTCTACACTGGCTCTTGGGCCTTGTATTGGGTGAACACTGACTAGCTGTCGCTGTCTGAGCAAAGACAAAATCGTGAATTTTGAAATATAATCAGTTTTCTTCTTGTGGATCGGAGATGCAGATAGTGTAAAAGATAGAGAATTTCAGTCGGGTTCGTTACATTCACTTACACTGAAACATCCAGGGGAAATGTATGAATTTATTTCCTCCCCCATATATGGGTTAAATCGTAAATCTGCAAAAACATTTTTATTCTCAAAAATGTTAATGCAATACTCACTCAAAAAATTCTTACAATCCAAAATATGTTTCGGCTTTAAATAACCTACAAAGGGTTGATAAACCGTAAAAACAAATTAATCAAAAAGCAAGTGGCTTTTCACCACCTATCATCAAAGCTGTAAAATAAAGTTAATGTTTATATGTGAAAATAAAGAATAAACAATTCAGCAATGATATTTATCAAAATTTAGTTTACAGCTAAGTTTAGTAAATATATATGAAGATCGTGCGGTGTGAAATGTAGTTTTATGTTGGATTTCGTATTTTAAACGAGTCTTTCTAACCATTATAAGCCGACTGACGGGATATCTTGTAAGAATTTCTTTTTCTTGCAGCAGCTGATGAGATATTTCGCCTGTACGACGTCACGTATCCAGAAATCTACTTAAAATCGGGTAATTCACTATTGCAGTCTTAATAACGAAGTGTACAAATTCGGCTTATATAAATAATACATTGTAAATAATATCCTTGCATATAAAAATATCAGCCATGGCCATGTGTCTTGTAACCCCTGAATAACGTAGGGTACTCACATGTACTGCAGCAGGAGCAGAAGTGGTGTATCTTGGACAAAAAATAGCAGTAGCCATGAAGAGACGTCTTCACGATATTGATTTAAGTTGTAGACATTCTTATTCTGATAATAAATTAGAAAGTGATTCCTGGTCTATGCTGAAGGTAGCGAAAGTAATCATTTTTCTAGTGGGACTGACGATATAAGAAATTGAGCAACGTCGAGCCTGGTTAGTACATAGATGGGTGACCGCTTTGAAATAGCAGGTGCTCTAGGCTTGGATGTACGGGTGGTGTAATGGATAAAGGTTCAGGGTTGGAAATAGGAGAGCCGAGTTGGGTTCGTTATATTCACTTGCATGCAAATACCTTTGGGAAAAGGCATGAATCCGCCTCTTCTCCCCCTTATTATCATCTTGCGGCCTCAGCAGAGATTGAACTCACTAATACTTTGATTGGTGTAGATCATAATCTTGTCAAATAGCTGAATTCTTGATGCTTCGCTAGGGCTATCAAGGGTGTTTTTTATCGTGACACCATCACTAAATTGATTGCAAACCAAGGCTCAGAGAGACTCCATTCACCCTCATCTAAGATGTTGTCTAAGAGCAGGTTTTGAATTCAGAGTTTTCCTTCTCCTAGACCAGTTGCCATCCAAAGCTATAGAACCCATTCTGTCCTGCTATTTACCCATAGCTGGAGGGAGAAGAAAGAGGATTCACACCTTTCCCAACGTAAGTGAATGTAATGGATTCGACTGGAATTCGAACTCGGCTCTCCGATTCCTCAATCCAAGCCGCTATCCATTACTCCACCGTGCCTCCTTCTTCTCCCCCTAGCTATGGATTAATTAGTGAGATTTGTATCAGTAGATCAATACTATCTCAAAAAGATTTTTTTTAAATAATCTGCAAAGGGTTGACAAACAGTAAAAAACGAATCAATCAACCTGACAAAGTATTTTGCATATATGATGTCATACTGTAATAGTGGCTGTATATAGTAACATCGGGACAAGGTGTGTAACGTTTCTAAGAATAACCGACGAGAGACAGAAGGTTAAGTTTCATTAAATTGGTTTAATGAACTATTCTTGTTAGATTAATGTTTTATAGAACAGAAATTCCAATTATTAAAACAGCAGTTTCTAATAAATATCTTTGTTTTTCGTATTGTCATTCATTGTAACTGGATTCCATTTTTACTTATTGGATTTGTTGTGGAATCTTCCACATTAGCCTTCTCTAAAAAGCCTTTAGCCAATCATCATCTCGTTTTTGCAAATCCAATCTTTTTATTGGATAATAAGCACCAAAGTGTAGCAAAATTCCAAACGAATCCTATTTCCCGCCAATATCTTTGGAGCTGATTTTGCTACACAAAAATCTATAAATTTAACTGCATG
The DNA here is from genome assembly GCA_903632075.3 of Acanthosepion pharaonis. Classification (NCBI taxonomy): domain Eukaryota; kingdom Metazoa; phylum Mollusca; class Cephalopoda; order Sepiida; family Sepiidae; genus Acanthosepion; species Acanthosepion pharaonis. Next base: position 3,503,531 of record CAHIKZ030000003.1, read on the forward strand.
ACTCAATTCAGTCAGTCAGCCACGCGATTCCAATGAGATTCTACCAAACTCCACGCGTGACAATTCACTGACTCACACACCACATTGAAATCTGAACAAACTTTCATCAACCATTGTCCGCGTGCTTATCAATATCCTCAGTTGACTTGGAAAGTGAAACAATTTCACTACTAAAAAAGTAATTGTATATTTCACCAACTTAGACTAACAGTCAAAGGCAAGCAACTCTTGATAACATTTATCCTTTACTTGTAAATTACACACGTACACACACTGATAAATGAACGAACAAATATGATTTCTTTCCTTGCAGGAACCAAACAATTTTAAATTCATCAACAATCAAAAAGTACCAACATTTCTTAACATTCCTGCATTTCTTATAACATTATCTTAATTATCACAACAAACATTGTAATTATCATTACATATATATTTTATTGTTGATATAAAATTTCTTTAATGTTAAATCTTCAACAGCAGTATTTAGTATTTTCTTGTCATGCAATTTGTTTCTTAATTTGTTTCTATAACTATATTTTGTGGGATACGCACGCTATAAGCACGCATAACCTTTCACCTTACTTAATTGTTGCCTTCTGCTGTATTTCACTTCGTGTACATCCCGCAACACTGTATTCTCTTTTGTCCAATAACCGCTTCTCTTTTTTTTGTTAATCTATCCGTTTTTATAACATTGATTAAATCCTGTTGCTCCAATAAAAACTTTTATATCTATTAAACTCTGAAATGAAGAGGATTAAAAAAAAGGAACTATATCCGCTGCTATTAGCTTAAAACAACTGAATACGAAAAACAGCCTTTCTTTCTTCCTGATTCTCCGTCCATTATTTTCTTGTTGTCAAAAGCAATTTCAAGCAAAACCTTCATTCAATTTCTTTGTTTTACACTCAACTTTGCTTTTTTTTTCTTTTTCGCTTTCATGTTTTCTTTAACTTCCATTTAATTTCCCGCCAAATTCCATTTCAAAAGAAACTTGCTAAATGAGGATATAACTCAATCACAAATATTAAAAAAATGTCTTCTTTAACTTCCTCTAAATGACAAATTGGAGCTGTCTTTTTTACAAAAAAGAAACAAAATCTAAAAGAAAGCAAATATTTTTCAGTCTGCTTTTGTCTAAATTGCATAATTTTTAAGGCATTATCTGACGACACGTAATTTTTTTTAAAAAGCACTTCCGTGAAATTTTATGTTGTCATGGCAGCGAGCATGACGTAAGCATTGACATCACTTCGTGGTTTTCAGGAATTTTCAAGTAACAATCTAATTAAAAGGAATTAACAGTAAATTTAGACAACTAATGAGATAACTTTCCAAACTTTCATTTTTAAATTGAAATCGAGGAGGACATGATAAATGCCGTTTTCGATATTTACAATGTTTAATTTTGTCTGGGACGCAAAGTGAAACTGTACGAGTGTACAATGCTCAATTATTTCAAGCAACGCCACATCTTCCACTATAGAACGTCTCTCTGACCTTGACTCGAGTTCCTTAAAATGTCTGAATCAGTTTTGTGTGACACGTTCGTTGACAGTTCCTAGGTGAGGCACATCATTTTCTTTTACCTTTGTCTATGCTCTCCATCTTTGTTTCTACAGGTAACGCAAAATGAGGCTAATTACTATCTATTCAACACCGGCAATCAAAGCTGTAAAATAAAGAATAAACAATTAATGTTTATATGTTGTATGTGAAAATAATTAATAAACAATTCAGCAACGATTTGAATCAAATTAATAATATAAGTTGCTAAAATCATCCGTGAAAATACGAAAAAGCTTTTTTGTATATATATATATATATATATATATATATATATATATATATATATATATATTAAGGCATAAAAAGCAAGAAATTTTATATTGTAGGCCATGATAGATTTAAAACAAAAACACACACCAGTCGACCGGTTTCGTCCCCTCTCATCAGAACTGTTAACGGGGAACTAAAATTATGAGGAAAAAGAAAAAGAAAAAGTCTGTCATGGATGACATGAATGAGTGGACAGGGGAAAAAAAAAATTATTATAAAAAATTTATACCAACAAAGATGCTAGAAGCGCATAACAGCAAGTCAAACAAACAATCTCTCTGTTTGCAAAGAGTAGGTTGCCTGAACCTGATGTAAAGCGACTCATACGTCGAAACCCACGGGAGAGTCCATTATATATATATATATATATATATATATATATATATATATATATATATTATATATATATATATATATATATAACCAGGTTGAGCTATATAAAGTACCAGGTTGAGAACTGGCCGGGATAAATACTCTTGATGAGGGTGAAAGAGTCTCTCTGAGCTTTGGTTAGCAATCTTTTTAGTGTTGGTTTCACGATAAAAAGACTTCAGATCGGAAGGAAAACTCATGACAGCTTAAGCCGGTCATTATATTACATCTGTCTTCCGAGAGGCGTGTACTGGCCGCTATTGACTGTGATCCAGAGAGGTTAAACTTCGCAATAATAACACATGAGGACTGTCGTTAAGAGTTTCCGTGGCAAGTCTTTTGCACCGTTACATTTTTATCGACAGATCCAAAAAGTGTGGATGGTCGGACACAAGCCTTCACGACTTCAAACGAATCTTTCGTGTTACTGGGAACTACATCTAATTAGTTCTACACATATCCGGCTACAGCAAAAAACTTTACGAAACAACATCAACTTCATCTTGGCACTTGGAATTTACGAACTCTCCAGGACAACAACTCAGCACCAGAAAGAAAAACAGCTCTGGTCGCATTGGAGTTAAAGAAGTAGAACATTTATATCGCTACACTGAGAAGTAAGAATCAGTCGACTACATGAAATGAGAAAACAAAATAAGACATCTAACAGTGTTCCTGCTGCACTTGGATACAATACTTTCTCCTGTACTGTTTGTGGTCTTTTGTGCAATTCTCGAGCCGGTCTCAAAAGTCATGCCCTTCATAGACATGCAGATAATTAGTTTGTGGTCCTCGGAACCTCATACGTCGAACTCGACGGGAGAATCCATCATATATATATATATATATATATATATATATATATATATATATATGTGTGTGTGTGTGTGTGTGTGTGTGTGTGTTTCATTTATCATTTACAGTGTTTTTCACAATTGATGATTGTTTCTTAATGTTATATTTTGATTTTTGTTAAGTATGATCAGCGTTTGTTTTGTGAACGGTTTTATTTAGGCAGCAATAATTCACCCAAATAAAGTTTTATTACATACCACCGACAAGTATACACTGCGTGCGAATTATTATCGAGATAACTTTTTTTATAATATTTCAAAAACTGTCTAATCAATTCACACAAAACTTTCACACAATGTTAGCAACACTGACTTGCGCAATCACTGAAATTTTCGTACTGATCTGCGCAATGTAAACAAACTGGCGTCATATTTGTTATCAGCACGGTGATTTGAGTGTGCCAAATTATTAGAAAAGTGTAAGAATTTAGTGAAAAGATGGGCTGTAAAAGCAGTTTAAGTGATGCTGAAAAGAAAACTATCACCTCAGAACTCTCAAAAGGTAAATCTATCCTAGGAATTTCTAAAATGATAGGGAGGTGTCATCAAATAGTGAAAAGTTCACCGCCGACCCTACACAAGTACGCAAAAGGGCAGATAAAGGCAAACCGAGGGTTATTTCACGTCGTCGCATGTCACGACTTAAACGAGAGGCCACGAAGAACCCTGGACTTATCAGTCAAGAGCTTTTCAGTCGCATTGGGAATCCTACTGTGTCTAAAAGTACTCGGTGTCGGTATCTGAGAGAAATAGCAACAACAGTCAAATCTGTATCGAAGCCTCCGTTGAAGAGAAATCACATTCAAAATCAACTGAAATGGGCCGAGGACAATATGAAGATTGACATCTCTAAAGTTTTGTTCACAGACAAAACTCGAGCAACACTTGATGGGCCAGATAGATGGTGCAAAGGCTGGGTAATGAACGGACAGAATCGCCATCAGCAAGGCAGTGGAGGCATAATGATCTGGGGTGGTATTATTGGAAAAACATTAGTGGGCCCATGGAGAGTACCAGATGGCGTCAAAATGACTGCTGATGCATACATAGCGTTTATGAAGGAGCATCTTGAACCGTGGATGAAAAGATAAGGAGTTGCCTTCAGAAGGGCCATTGTTTTTTCTGCAAGATAATGCTCTCTCACATGCTGCTCACCACACTACTGAATATTTGAAACATTTAGGCTTCGATGGACCTCGAAATATGAAGTGGCCAGCAAATTCTCCAGATTTGAACCCAATCGAAAAACTTTGGAGCATCATGAAGCGAAGACTGTACGCCAACGGACGACAATTCAGGAGCAACGCTGAGTTGTGGGAAGAAATTCTTGACATATCTCACAGCATTACAGCAGATGACATCCTACAATTAACAAATTCTGTGGATCGTCGACTTCTTCAAGTAATTTCAAAACAGGGAAAGCACATTCCCTATTAATTTGTTTAAAACTGTGCCTTTGCTTGTATCTGTTATTATTTGTTTGATTATCTTATTTATTAGCTTCTTTTGATCATAAACATTCACGTGACACATTAATAAACGTTTTGTTTGCTCAATTTTGGGAATTTTACTAAACCTTTCTAATAATTTGGCACGCTCAAATCACTGTTCTGATAACAAATATGGCGCCTGTTTGTTTACATTACGCAGATCAATACGAAAATTTCAGTGATTGCGTAGGTCAGTGTTGCCAACATTGTGTGAAAATTTTGTGTGAGACGGTTTTTGAAATATTAGGAAAAAATTATCTCGATAATAATTTGGCACGCAGTGTATTCAATTAAATCCCGGGGTTTTTCACGTTGTTGCAATTAGAATGTAAGTCAATTGAAAAATGAGTTGAATTTATATACCTGCTTAATTCTGATGTCTCCAATTTGAATCTCATAACTTCAGTTTTCTCTCGTGCTGACGACCATAGATAGTCTTTTTGATCTTTAATGATTAGTCCTTTCTTCTGCCTTTTATTTGCTACCCCGTCTAGTATTTGTAGTTTGCTTTCTGGGTCCGCCATTAACACCGTGTCTTATTTTATCAAAGGTATAGCCGCTGGTAATAAATACTGGTAAGTCCTGTAGTCTCGTTGGGATCATCTCGCTGTGGAAGTTGAATAAATTCAGTAAGAAATTACATCCCTCTCTTCCTTCTCTTTCTATATTTATCTACTTGTTTAACAAGTTAGTTTCTATTAAATGTTTCGGATTATTATTAAACGAGCACTTGAAATATTTTTTGTGTCACATCTGATTACATGCATTTGCATGTAAGCTTTAAAACATAAAATTTGGTTAGGATTTCAGTCTTTCTTCAATTGTATTGCGCGCTCTTCTTCTCAAATCTTTCTGTATGACATTCGTTTTGGTTTTTATATTTCAAAAAGCTTTTATGTTTCCTTTGATTGTTATGGAATTTTAGTTCCTCGTTTCCACAACTCTCAATGTTGTGTTCCCCGAGAGAGTCGCGAACACAGAAACAGCTTCCCCATCTCTCCTCCCATGGGAACAGCTGTTTTTCTCGCGATAAAAAAAAAGTCTCAATAGGTATTTTGAAAATATCATTTTATTATTCTCATTTTTCACGTGAATTATATTCTGCGTATGTGTTGTGATGTGGGGTCTGGAAAAATACCACATTTAACTCGACAGAGTCAGTCGTGATATTAGGTTGGTGCAAAAAATGACGTAATAATGTCGTTTTTTGACGTTAAAAAATACGTCAAAGAACGACATTATTACGTCATTATTTTTGCACCAACCTAATAGTAGTATTCAATACTCAGCTGGACAAGTCACTGCAATAGAATTATCTTCTTCTCTTTCTAGACAATTACCCAAGATTACTTATCATGAATGGATCTGTCCATTCATGATAGTAAGGAGGGTAATTGGCTCTTGCCGCAACAGTATTTGATCTCAGAGATAATGACACCTATTAAAGTACGTACAACTTACTAGGAATTTAACGGGTCCTTAATTATCGTGACCAAAGGCATTTCCAATCTCGGCCACATTTAATGCTGTTGATAGCAGACTCATCCCTCGCAGGTCAAGTCGCAAGTAATTAATTCCGTCCTCGGCTATGCCTGCAAATATTCTGTTGTTCACACTCTTAGCTGACCTCTTTGAACTTTGCCAAGTTTTTATTTAGCGTAGTAGATTAAATCTATACTCAGCTCAGTTTCTGAGACACGAAGAAATCTATTGTAAAAACTGAAGGACATTAGAAATATTTGACAACATTCCAGAATTCTATATTATTAGAAAGCTATCAAGATGGATCATTTTAATTATAGTTCCCAATTATATTTGTTAACATATTGAAATATAATTTAAATATTGATTAAATTGACGATATTAAGGCTTTTCTGTTTCTTAGTAACATTTTGATTTATTCCTTTTGCTCTTTTGTCATAACGATGCAACATCAAAATAAAAGCTTACTTGTCAAAATTTGGTCTAGGGAGAAAAAATTTTCTCTGTAAAAAAATCTGATTATTTTATCAGTTGTGTATGTATTTCTGTCTAGTCGGAAGATTTTACTAATGCCGCCCTAATTTAAAAAAAGGAAAAAATTCTTTAAGGAGAAAATACTTTGAAAGCTTGATAATAACATTATTACCAACTATAAACAGAATCTTAAAATATTACATCATAATCGCCATCCTTCTTTGAATCCATTCTTAGAGAATCTAACTATATATCTATCTAAAGAATGCAAAGAAGGCGTATATAAATACAGCCCCAGATTGAATGAAGTCCCACCCCACTACGCCGAGTGACCACACAAAAATGAAAACATTAGGACTCCTCCCACTAGACAGACACACATACACAATTACGAATACACATTACCATCTGATGCCGCTTAGACATATCAGAATTTTTACAAACTTACATACATAGAGAATTACCTACGTTTTTAATGCACGTGATACATGACTAAACAATGAGAATCGATCCAAACAAAATAAAAAATACCCAAGTTCTGTTCTTGTGTCTGTTTTCTGTCATTCTCTGACGAAGCTTTAATAAAAATGAAACATGTTAGATTGATAAACGATTACTATTTGTTCTTTATTTTATCATATTGTTGTAACCTAGGGAAGGTTACTGAATAGAATAATCACGCGAAGGTTGGTAATGAATGATAATACTTAGGACACGAACAACACATATAAGATTCGCCAGCGGCGCGTAGAAGTAGTTAATTGCTAGAAGCGAGTCAAGTGAATTCCACAATGAATATCCAACTGCAGACCAATATACAGTATTTATGTAATGGGGACATACCCATTATCGTCCGTAGGTATGCTACAACACAGATATATATATATATATATATATATATATATATATATATATATATATATATATATATCAAATACTGTATAGCACTTTCTGTTGACTTTATCGACCACAATAATATCAGTCTTCGTATGTTCGAGCTACGATTGGTTTGGATTTGAATGTGCCACAAGTCCTTTGTCTTTCCAGTTTATGGCGATACCACTTCTCTTTTTTGTCAAAGCCATATTTCCAGTTGAGACACGGTGGTGGGGGAGAATTAGACACGCCTTATCATCGTACCGCTTGTAGGTCCCTTTCAGTACGGACGATATGTGGGTCATATTTTCATCCTCTTTCCCACATAATCTGCATATATTCGATTCCACAAGATGGTAGATGTTTTTTTTCGGACAGTTAGTATTCGGTATTTGGTTTTAAGCCGCCTTCAGTAGACATTCTGTTTCACGCTTAATTTCACCTTTCGACAGCCAATCCCACAACTTTTCTGTCTCTTGGATCTGTTTGCCTCTTTCACATTACCCATGCGGTAGTACAGATTTCCTTATGCCATTTTTCTTTTTTATCCATCCCCAAATCGTAATCTTCTTTTCATTCGTTATTTTCCTTGACTAAATTTTTAATTGGTTGCGATATATTCAGGAGTTCTTGCTCACTGCTATTAATGTTACCCGTCTAAGGATCTATGCTCGCTAGCAATGCATTATTTTATCCCAATCAACACCCCAACTTTGTGGTTGTGTAAAGACGCATCTTATTAGCTCCAAGGTGGACACTATATTGAAGCATATGTTTCCTGATTCCCTGTTCATCACAATGGCGATATTGGATCTGACCATCGTTACAGTTCAGGAATTGATTGCAAGCATTACATTTCGGCAGTTTAGCTTCGGCTTCAACAACATTTTTATTCTGTTTATATACGACATTTTGATGTTTTTCTTCATTCTATCGTCGAGAATGGAGTCCAGTTCAAGTATACAACATTATTTATACCCATAGACTTCCGGATCACTGATAGATTCCTTCCGCAGGTTAATCCATCGACTCTCTTTCCCTTTCTTATCCTTCCCTTCACCCGTGCATTATTAACAAATGACATTTACAAAGGCCAAACTCCTTTCCAATGTCTTTTTAGTAGAAATAAACCATCGACATGAGTAAATCAATCTGACTCACATTCTTGGTGAATTGCTTTAAGTTTTTCATATATAAAATGGATTATAAAAGGCTAATATTTCACAAAGCGAGAGACCAATTTCAAACTTCTATTTGATAGTGTTATCAACATCATTACAAAGATTAATGGTGAAACGGCATCACCATAGAAAACTCACTTCCTGATATAAACGAACCCCAGATTTTTATTGACATACAAGTTAGTCTTGCATGTTTGATGACAAAATTTGTCATACTATTTGCAACATCAAACATTCTTAGGCTTTCAAGAATCCAAAAGAACGCATATCATAAAGCTTTTTGAAGTTTCCCCATGCCATGTTGACGTCGCTTTCAAGTTTCGACTGCAAGATATTTCCTTCTCCTATGTGTTTTATGAAATTCATTCTGCTCTCCTGGTCGGCTTTTTCTCGCCAAAAGATGTTCGCATGTTTTCTCGGCAAACATTTCAGTTAAAAGCTTCCACAGAATGTTTAAAAATTTAGTGGATCCTTCGCCTGGTCATTCACGATCAGAGTTATTCTATCCTTCATCATTCATTCAAGAATATATTCACTTTTGACTGATTCAAGTGGTATCCTATACTTGCATACTGATTTGTGAAGTGTTTCAACAAGAATCTATGAATGTCGCATGGTCCCCAGGGGGATTTTTCCAATCCACAGTTCCGCTACTTTTTCATAAAATGTTCTTCGGTTATCTTTTTGATTTTTACTTCTTTCAATTATTACCATTCACTCCTTGCAACCATTCTTTATCCTCGAAAGTGGTAGACAATAATACTGGAATGGTCAAACCAGAATTTAGTAGCCTCTTCAGAATCCTGTGGGATAGTTTTCTAATTCTCACCTTTTAGGGTGCTGAAAAACTGTTTCGGATTATTCAAAAATAGTCGGGGTTTTTCCTGAAATGTTTCTGTCTTTGAATAACATTTTAATCGATTTGCTTTAGCAAAAACAATACCTCACTCTCCTTGACCCTTTTCTACCCACAACTGTGACAAAAATCGATCCTATCGATGTTTTTTCTTTTCACAATCGCTTCATGCCATAAAAAAGTCTTTTATATTTTTATTTTTTTACTAATCTTCAACCAAAACAAGGCCCAAGTGCCACCCAAGAAAGAGGGTTACTGTGTGAAGTTATATTAGTGTAAGAAAGTGCAAGAAGTGAAGTTCTTGGTGTTTATGCAGAAAAGATAACAGCTGACTCTAGGCTTGAAGAGGTTAAAATTTAATTAGTGAATAAAAGTTCAGAGTTTAGTTTGAGACATTAGAAGTAAAGAGTTGAAGTAGACTTTAGAAGAAACCGGAAACCCAATCGTAAACCGGAAACAAGAGACAAACTCCCCCTCCCCTTCAAAAAACAGGAAGTAGTTTGAAACGGGCGATAGTCAAATCTATCTACTACTATTATTTCGCCAAGCTACTTTTTTTTTTTTTTTTTTTTTGTTTCCTCTTATCCGTTTTCTTTCTATCCAACCCAATCACCAAATAGAGATCCACATATCCATCGTGATGTCCTTACTGGATTGGCGGCAAGGTCTCATTATTTTACAGTTAGAATAGCTAGATGGAACCGTAAGTTCTATGGTAACAGTTTCTTCTCTCACACTTCTCGCTTGTGAAGCTCTCTTCCAACTTCTTGCTTTCCAGCCAACTTTGATCTTTAAAAATTTAAATGCAATGTCAATCGTTATCTTCTGTCTTTTTAATTCTTGTTCTTTTATTGTCCTTCTCTTTTATAGTAGTTTCTTCTCATAGTATCTAACACTCAGTAACCCCTTGCATCCTAGTGACTTTATTGCCTTTTGGGGGGTGAAATTATTTTTAAAAAAAAGTTGCACAAGGATCTCGTATTTCCTCTTGTGTAACATTCCGTGTTGTTGATACTTTTGCTTCAAACGCACAACCTTCAATTCTCATTGATTTTCATTATTTTTGCTATTATAATTATTATTCTTTCTCTTCCGCCGCAGTCTATACCCAGACTTTCGTAAAATATACCCCACCTCTCGTAGAATATACTCCAGTGCCAAGCAACGCAGACTTCTGAAGTGATCGGCTACGAGGCGTTATGCCGATTTTTTATCTAAAGTTTTAAGCGCGGTGGTACAGACACAACGCCCCAATGAAAAATGCAGCATTTAGAACTGTCTAGAAGTTGATGTACTTAAATTTGGCAATTTCTTTGACCTTTGTATTATGATCACCAGAAACAGATAAATCGTTGAAGAGGCAATTTTTTCACCGACGGTGATGTCTGGTTTGATAGCTTCACAGGTGCGGTCTATTTGAGCGTTGGAATCCCACAAGATATTGACATGGTTGTTTTAGATAACTAGCTTATGGCGGTATTATTTCTCGTCGACTTCACGTCCATAACTCCGACACAGGCACCAATGCAGATGTGAGGTCTCACTTTATAATGGCGGTTTTTGTATTCTCTTTCTGTGCAAACATTTCGACAAGCGTTAATGGTGTGGGTTACATTTTCCAACTACGCGCCTTACAGCCTGCATTCGACCGAATCCACTTGGTCGTAGATGTTCTTCCGAACAGAATTACTATTCAAAGCTGGTTCTTGGGCGGCTATCAATAAGCTTACAGTCACGCGTTTCAATTCGCCTTTCGTTAATCAATCCCATGAATCTTTTTGTTTTAATAACTTTGATGTCTCTCTTAAACTATCCACAGAATAGGATTGTCTCTCTTCATTTGAATTTCTCTCCCAGCACCCTCTTCCTCTATTCTTCTTTCTTCTTGACGCTTTCTTTCACAAGGTCTTGAGAATTCGCCACGCACTTAAAGAATATTCTCTTCATTGTTTACCAGGTACCAATCCAACGATATCCGTTCAATTCCTACACCTTCTTTTTTCTACATCGGTTTTTTCGTGGTGTGTATAATCTTATCATATTAGACTTTTGGTGCAGGGCGCTATACACAAAAGACAATATCCGGGTCTTTCTGTCCAAATTTTATAACTCCTCCTTTGTCCACTTACCAAAGATATAGCCCAGGTATTAACGTTCACCAAGGTACCCACGGAGGAGGCACTCTCAGTAGTCAGAGATAGATTGACCTCTGACTCTTCCCTAGAGGAGAGGACCAGTACTACTGAGAGTGCCTCCTCCGTGGGTACCGTTGGTTAGATCCAGTGACAGACCCAAAGAAGGTGAGTTCAAACATGGCACGTGGAACTAGAACAGTCTACCCCAGTGATCGAAATTCCAACCACCTGAAGAAGGTCGGAGCGTACAACGGCCGAAACGTTGTGAAAAATATGGCGACAAAGATGAGGACAATAGTCCGACTAATGTAAGTACTGTCTTCTATTTCTGTTACCGGTGCTGGGTGATGTTCATTCCAGTGTTTATTAACATCTTTTCCAAAGTGTTTGCACATTGTCCAGAGTAAATATTGCCACATCTATCGTGATGATTTTTATATTCATTTGGCGCAAATACAGAACTTCCTGAAATTAGATGGTTTATGGTTTCCTGTTATTTGTCACAGAACCTGCATTTTGGATCTAAACTATTATGTATAATATTTGCCTGAAAGTTTCAGCATTTAATCCATATGCTCGTAACCATTGATGAGTGTTCATTTTATCAACATCGGCTTTATTAGCCTCGTTCCGGATATTGGCCATGTAGATGTTTATCTTGCCAGCGTTGTTTCATCTGTTCAAGACTTGGCTTTCTTTTGCATAATTTTTGCAGCAACAGTATATTCTCGGGTTCTGTTTTGGTTTTCTACAGATTCTACTAAATTTAAATCTCGTCTGTATTTACAACTTTCTTTGATGATTGAATATTTTTCTTTGTTTTCATGTTAATTGACTAATTGTATCATCCAGTCCTTTGTTGTTTCCATGAATGTTAGTAAGTCAATAGCTGTTGTCTTGTATGTCAATTCCAGTTGAATAAGATTTCTTCTTTAGGGAATATGTATAAACGGTCTGCATCAGCCTTTGAATGATTCATGCTATGCTTAAAAAGAAGTTTTCTTATTTAAAAATCCATTCGTATGATATCATTTAGAGTCCAGTTCAAGATTTTGAAAATATATTGAACCACTGGGATAGCAAGGCTATTCATGGCCATAATTCTCTTCAGCCGCACCCTTCTATAGTACTATATTCGCACTATTTTATGGTGAATTCCTTCACTCTCAATTACTTCGAGGTACCTGTTTTAAGTGTTTCACACCAAGTAAGACGGGAAGCCACTAGCACGCAAGGGGTTACAGAGAGTTGGAGCGAGAGCAAATAGGATTGATAGAAGAAAGGATGAAGAGAAGGATAGGGGGTAGATAAAGATATCAGAAGATGTCCATTGACATTACATTTGAATAGTTGGAGATTATAGTTATCAGGGAAAAAGGAAAAGGGAGGGAGTCCCACAGGCGAGAAGTGCGAGAGATGAAGCTATTGGAGTAGAAGAGACAGCTACATTTAACAGTTTCGACAGTGAAAGGGTGAGAGCGAGATGCCAGCCTAGTAGAACGCTTAAATTCATGAAGTCTGGGAACCAGCGAATGCAGCTCATCGGAGCAGTTTCCGTAAAAGTATTTGTAAAAAATACAGAGGGATGCGACGGCACGTCTATGAGAGAGCGGCTGCATGGATGAGGACTTCCAAATATCTGAAAAACAAGATTCATTGAGGAAGTAGTTATATAATTTGGAGAGGGCAGGGGCCAGTTTAGGCGCACATTTCTTCAGGACAATGGCTGGTATCCCGTCTCCACCACTAGCATTGTGGGGGTCTAATGTAGAGATAATGCTCAATACCGATGACGGGGTTATGTGCAACTCACTCAATAGAGCCTCAGTTCTAAGAGGGGAAATCGAGTGTGGGTACACCGGAAGAGTCGAGCGTTGAATTGAATGAGAATTTCCGAGCAAAGCATTCAGCCTTGTTGGCAGAAAAGATCAGGATATCAAACTGGTTGAACAAAGAAGGTATAGAGGGTTTGCTATTGTTAAGTACGCTCTTGGTGAGCTGCCAATAATCCTTGGAGCCGAATTTGCGAGAAGCAATACGTTCTTTCATTTGAGCAGCAAATACTTATAAGCTTCTTCTTGCTTTAAATCTTTGATTGCTACCCCAGGGTCTAAGCTAATAGAGGAGGTGTATTGTAGTGATTCTTGTAAAACTGTGACTTTATCCAAACCGAATTCTATTCCAATGTCATCACGGAAATATTTTACTGTTTTCAGGAGACATTCCAGTCATTGTCATTCCTAACATCCATGTAAAATAAAGGGCTTATTTTCTTTTGAGATATCTTAAAGTTATATTCCGTCCTAAGTTCGCTGGTTAATGCTATTAGGGAAATACAAAATAGTAAGGGAGACAAACATTCAACTTGAAATATTCTTCTGTTTATTTCACCAAACTTATAGACTTTTTTTTAATCGATTCACCCCAAGCAAGGCGGGAAGCCACTAGTACGCATGGGGTTACAGAAGATTTGGAGCGAGAGCAGATAGGAGTGATAGAGGAAATGATGAGGAGAAGGATAGTGGATAGATCAAGGCAACTGGAGATGTCGATTGACATTACATTTGAATAGTTGGAGATTATAGCTCTCAGGGAAACAGAAATAGGGAAGGGAGTTTCACAGGCGAGAGGTGCGAAACATGAAGCTATTGGAGTAGAAGAGACGGCTACATTTAACAGTTTCAACAGTGAAAGGGTGAGAGCGGTTTGCCAGCCTCGTAAAACGCTTGAATTCATGAAGTCTGGGAACCAGCGCAAGCAGCTCATCGGAGTAATTACAATGAAGTTATTTGTAAAAAAAAAGACAGTGGGAGGCGACGGCGCGTCTGTGAGAGAGCGACTGCAGACGAGGTGCCAGATCAGGGCCAATTACATTGCATATCCGTGTCTGGAGCTTATCAAGAATTCCGAGGCAAACAGAAGGGGCTCCAGACCATAATATGGCAGCAATACTCAATGCAAGGGCGAATAGTTGATGAAGTGAACTGCTGTTTTCCATATCGACATATTTTGTTTGATGAAATTGATGCCGAAGTGGGATACCTTGTATATGATTAATAAAAAAATTAAATCTAGGAATGGAGAAAACTATCGAATGCCTTACGGTAATCTATCGAGGCAGTTCTGATATTTTTCTTTGTAGTGAAGCAGTTTTCCAAGATCGTTCTATTAATATGTAATTTGTATTTACATCCGTAAGAGTCACGTTTTTGCACCCTTTTTGTTCAAGAGATAGTATGTAATTTTTCCTAAGTAGGAATATGACGGTTTTGTCAGAATAGATGTCAACAATTTGTAAGTAGTTGGAGGACATGTAATTGGTCTGTAGTTTTTTGGGGTTTTTTTTGTTTTTTTTTTTTGTTTTTTTTTGTTTTTTTTTTTTGGTGGGGGTACATTTGTGTTACCATTATTGTGTCAGTTTTATTTATATAATAGAACCAAAAGTTAGGAATATTATCTTTTCCTGGAGATTTTCAATTGTGTGCTTTTCTCAGTGCACATTCAACATCCTCTTCTCTGATTCTCGCCTGTGTTTGTTCTCCTTTATTTTTCATCCGTTCTACCTCTTCCGTAATCCAGTTTACATCTTTATTATGTTCTTTAGAGCAAGCTCATATTTTTCCCAGAGCTGTAAATGACCGTTAACCAATATGCCGGATGGCTTTGGGTGAATTTTTGGACCCGTGCGTCACTCGTGGAAAAATATGAGAACCAAAAATCAAACCAAAAATTCCAGTAGATAAACAGTGAGCTCGTCCCACAGAAATGCACACGCACACACACTGACACACACCTGTGCGTACGCAACTTCATTTTATTTCAATTTCTCTAGGACTTCTACACACATTTTATATACACGAACAACTCATTAGTCTTTAAATATTTTTATGCGTGTTCATTGTATTGTCACATACATACAATATAATTTGTCTTTGTCGATCGCAACAATGAAAATTTTTGCCTTGTTAATAATACATTAGCGTTTCTTTGTACAGTCAACGATGAAATTATTCGTACACCCATCAATTTTAATACTTTCATCCATTTCTCAGAATCTAATGCCCGTATGATGCCTGATTTTTTATATGTTAATAAGCACAAAAAAGGAACAGAAAACTCAATTTTCAAAACAATAGCCTAAATAAAACAAATTTGACGAATTACGCAAAATAGGAAAAGACAAAATTATTCGTACAGTATGAAAAATCGAAAAAAATGAACAATTTTCACAATATTAGTAGTCAATAGCATGGACTCTCATGTTTAGAACTTGCTGCAATCGGTTTCTAAAGTCTTTTCTGGAATTTTCTTCCATTCTTCAATGGTTACATGTTATAATTCCTAAGGTTTTTCGGGAACCAACGATTTATTTGAACTTTCAATCCTTGCCATAGAATTTCAAGAGGATTCAAGTCAAGACTTATTGATGGTTATTGTAGAACTGTAATCTTCTTTTTCTGAAGCCATGCTGTCACTTATTTAGACATATATTTGGGATCATTATCTTGTTGGAAAGTAAATCACCGACCTAGTTGAAGATTTTGCATTGATAGTTGGATCTTTTTATCCAGAATGTTGGTATAGTCTACAGATTTCATTATTTCTCTTATTGCAATTAATTGTCCGGTCTCCCTTGAGCTAAAACAACCCCAAAACATCATCGAGCCACCTCCATATTTTAATGTTACCACTGTGTTCTTTGGAAGGAAAGTCTCACCTTTCTTGCGTATAATCTTCTGTACATCATTATGTCCCAAAATCTCAATTTTTGCTTCATCACGCCATAGTAATTGTTCCCAAAAGCAATTTTCTTTGTCTAAAACGTTTTGGCAAAATTAAACCGAGCAACAATGTGACATGGTTTATGAAGAAGGGTTCGACGTGGTCGGTTTCCATACAACTCATTTCTATTTAAACAACGTTGTATTGTGTGAGTACTTACGCTGATACCCATCGTATCCAAACTTTGGGCGATGTCTTTCAAAACAAGTCTTGGTTTTATATTAACCTCGCGACACAGTTTCATGCAGTTCTCTGTGACAATTTAGGATATCTTCCACGCCCAGGCAAATTCTCTGTCGTGCCATACTGTTTAAACTTCTTTATAAGAGACCGCACCGTAGAGCTCGGGAGAGCTAACCTGTTTGAAATAGTGCTGTAACTATTTCCCGACTTGTGAATGTTCGTCATTCTCTGTGTCCTTTGTCTTCCGCATCGGGTTGTTAAAACGACACAAGGTGGGTGAGAGTTTTGCGCTTAGTGCTAGTGAGAGGTGCTGACCTCGATTGGTTGTTGAATGCTACTTAGGAAAAGGGATTTTGGATCGCTAACTGAATCATCAGTCATCCCAGTCCCTGTTTAATGACATTTTCATTTTCAGTTTTGGCCTCCTCAGAGCGACTTTTTCCATTAAACTTACCTGGCGTATGCAAGTACATAGACCCACCCATTTTTGTCCTCCATTTTCGTTTCTTATCTCCACTCCACACCTTTTTTTTAAGTGACAGTTGTCTTTGTTCTATGGTGATATCAAATATTCCTCCAGTCTGTCTTTTTCAACCAGTTAACCGAGATTTCTGCTACACGTTTGCTTTCTGCGAGTGATCGTAATACTAATATTGTTTTGTTTAGTTTCTTATATATATATATATATATATGTATATATATATATATATATATATATATATATATATATATATATATATATATATTTCTCATTGTATATAATCATTGGGTTCTGATTTCTACCCCACCCCCGTGAATTGTATAAATAAAATCTCATGCTGGGACTTTCATTGAGTAAATGAGATATTTTGGTGACCGTGGTTCAATAGCTAAGAGTAAATATGTTGTTATGGTGAAAGGAAAATTGTAAATACGACCGTGTTAATCAGTGAGGTTCGCTAGTTTCCAAAATAAGACAAGAGGACACCAGTCTTTTCCACACCCGACTACCGTTTTAGCCCTTGTGGCTCATTTTGTAATTCAATATGAATAAATATTAAGATTAAGATGATCAGCAAACGCGACCAGAAGCGATCGTCTGCAGCGAGCAGTGATGATCAGCACCGAACAGTCGTTATCTGCAGCGAGCAGCGATTACCAGCGACCAACTGACTCCCGCCGACCAATCCACCAATCCAATCGGCGATTCTGGTTTCACTCCCTGCCACTCATCACCTTGCGGATCTCCAATGGTTTCAACCGTTTGTCCTGGTCTATGACTACCAGCTGGTACCAACCCCCCCACACACACACAGATATATATATATATATATATATATATATATAACTTAACTGTTTAGCAACCTTCGGCATCACTCGAGTTGCTCACGCATCTGAGACCAACTACCAGTACGAGCACCCAGGGCATTTGAAACATCCGGATTCCTCGACTGCATTTCCTTTTTTTCTGACATTAATAAATTTTATTCTCGTTATCTTGGCCTTGTGTCACTTCCCTAATGTTAATGTTTGCAGGGTTCGTCTAACGTCGATATTCGGACCCCACAAAAAGAAGAAGAAGAGGAATAATAATAATAATAATAATAATAATAATTCATATTTATGTTAAAATAATACTAAAAATAATCAAATTTCCAATTTACATTTTTTTAAAAATGTTAAATGTTCAGGAGCTTCGAAAAACACGACATTCTCGTTGTAATTCCAATTATTATTATTATTATTATTATTATTCGTCTTCTTCTTCTTTACGTTTTTAGTAGCGAAAATAACTAATATGAATTTGCATATCTGTTTCATTTTCTAATCTAATCAATATTTGTGATGTCCGAACACAATTATCAGAAACACAGGTACGGGTGTGTGGACGAATGCGTAATGTAACCCGGATGTAATTGCTGCCTAATCAAAAGCTGTTTCGTTTACGATCGGGATTTTATACGGAACACAAACCTGTGTAGATCTATCTACTTCATTGTCTTAATTATTAGGGAGCTGAACCAACCATAACTCATTCTCAGTATTACAAAACCCCTTCCATTTTAAAACACACGGTATGTAAACTTATGGCTCAAAGGATGGGGTAAGTCACGCGCGTGCCTCACTCCAGTAATAGATATGCGAAGCCTCCCGCCAAAAACAAACATATTTGATTGTGAAGAGAAGCCATGATGATACTGGTCTCTTTTATTGTTTGTTTGTCATTTTACATTCGACACAAACTCTAAATGGGAAACGGTTACAAACAACGCAATCAGATCGATAGCGATTTAGATAACTTGATTGTTTAGGCTGAAATTGTATTGAATAAAATCATTTAATTTTTTTTTTTATTCGAAATAAGTTTTTCATTATTTTACTCTGGAAATCTGATGTGTGATCGAAAAATAAACATAAAAGCAAAGAATCCGTAGAACTATTGGATTTTCAAAAAAATAAAATACGATGGGAATAATGAAATGTTCTCAGCCTAAAAACTTATGCTTGGTTCGTTGAGCCACACAGACAAAAAACTTTTCAGTACCCCATCGCGTACAAACACACACACACTTATGTGCGTGTGTGTGCGTGTGTGTGTGTGTGTGAATTACAATTAATGAGATCCAAACAATTTACCTCATACAGATGATCATTTCGTCCATGAAAAAGAAGTTTTTCCCTGGACTTATCATTTACTAGTAAATGTATTTGCATTGTTAAGTCCAGGGAAAAATTACTTTCCCATAGACGAAATCATCACCTGTATTTAGTAAATTGTTTGGATGTCATTAATTGTAATTCACTTTTATACTCTATAATAAAAAATTATATTGAGCTTTCTTTTGTGGATCAGTTTTAATATTTTATATTAATAGGATCTATACTTGGATTACTTACACACGGATATTTTTTTAATATATATATATATATATATATATATATATATATATATATATATATATATATATATATATCAGGCCATGACGATTGCGTTTTAGCATGAAACAATCGGTCTACTTTTATATTTACATATACTTTATCCTTGATATCGAGCAATTTAACCCATAAATATAGCAGACCTTAAAACTAGATTTTTACCATATATATATATCGATAAATTGGATAGGAATCCGACATAATGATAAAGATAAAAAAAAAACAAATTGGAAACATTTATAAATCTAACATGTTTCGCTTTTATTAAAGCTTCATCAGAGAATGAGATATGGAGAAAAGATTTACGGGTATTCTATTTTTTATATTGTTTGATTTTCATGGGTTAAGCAGGCTTCCCATGTATTTGTCTAATCAAGCATCTTTCGTGTTATGATTTATGTGTGTCAGTGTATCATATTCTAATTTGACTGTGCAGAATTCGGATAATAATGCACATATGTATGTGTGTATGTGTGTGTGTGTGTGTGTGTGTTTTCTCCCTGCCTCATTCTCTGATGAGGCTTGAATAAAAACGAATCCGATTCGATTTATAAACATTTCCTCTTTATCCTGTTTACTCAATGAATGAAGAAAAAGAGTAATAACCACGACATTCTACACGTACGCACATGCACACAAGTGTGTACACACACATACGCACGCGTACACACACACACACACACAAAGAGAAAAACAACCGAACACCAATAAATAGCCATAATTTTTATTAATAGAAAAATAATGAAAATAAAATCGACAGTTACTGATATCTCCTGACGAGTGGAGTGAACAATTACAAAATGGTTCATTTACGAAACTCTGGTTCTAAATATAACATCAATCAGCTAAATGCCAAAGTTTATATTTGTATTAATCGGCAAAATTAGTAAGAAAATCCTGGAAAGGGTCAACCAAGAAATCATGGATTACCTAGGGTTAAACCTTTGGATCAATACCAAAGAAGTTATTAATTCCCTCCTTGGTCATTTTGACAGTTTTATTGATTGCTGGAAACGAGATGTGTGTGTTAAGGGTATGTTATCTTTAAGATTTTGGGGAGTGTGCGTGATGTGTGTATGCGTATATATTTGTGTGAGTGTGTGTATATGTGTGAGACTTCTGCAAGTATGTCTATCTTGTGCGGGTGACAAATGTGGGTAGGGCGTGATCTATGGGATTATATATTTATTTTATCTGTGTTGTTAACTTTGTAGTTAAATCTGTACAAAGTGTTTTTGTGGTGCAAAATCTACTTGTCTTCATGTTCCTCTAGTATTTTTCTAATATTATCTTTTCTCTTTATTTCTATTTTTTTCAATTATAGTGAATTTTGCGTGGCTTTTAAAATCACGTTTTTTTTAGGCGGAAAAGTTTTTCTACAGGTAATAATCTTTCGTGTTCGACTTGATCCGATTCCGATAATTATTAATTCTGTAGTGAAAGGGCCATTCAGATTTTCCTACATATTGTTTCTGGTATAGTGTGCATTCTAGGAGGTAAATTATGTTATGACTTCTACAGTTGGAGTTGTGGTAGATTTTGAAAGTAGATTTAGTGACTGAGCTAGTGAACGAATTGGTGTGTCTAATGTGGTTACAACATAGGCTCCTTTTGTTGTTACATGGTTGGGAAATCCTGTTGTTTTTATTCTCAGTCTATTACGGGTTACCTTATCATTTGAAATTTGGTTATTACCTATAATTTTCTTAAGGTTCTTAAGTCTACGATATGCTAGAAGGCTGGGTTCCTCAAACAAAGTTTTTAGGTCTGGTTTGAGATGTAGTATTTCCCAGCGACTTTGATTATCTGGGATAGTGGAGGAAGAGTGGTGTTGAAAGTGCTTACTCGAGGGATGCGCCTCGATTTATTTTTAATTTTATACTTCAGGGTTTCTTCTCTAGGTGTGGAAATTGCTTTATTTATTTGTTCCCTGATTAGGTGTTGTTTATAGCCACGTGTAGTGAATTGATGCTCGAGATTTTGTTTACTTAGTAATTCATTGTTAGAACTTCTGAGTGCTTGTGAATAGGGAAGGTCCTCCTTGAGGTGTTTTGGGTGGGAAGACTTAAAGTGTAGATAGTTGTGGGTGTCAGTGATTTTAGTGTGTAGTATCGTTTGTAGTTTTCTGTTTTTATCGATGTAGATGCGGGTGTCTAAAAATGTTAACTATCTTGTTGATTTTTCGTAGTCAAATTTAATGGAGTCGTGTACCTTGTTTAGGGTCATAAAGAATTCAGTGAGTGAATTTGGTATTTGGGACTTTTATTCGTCTATCGCCGAGAATCTGTTAATGTCGGCTATAAATCTAGCAATAAATTACTGTCCTATTAGAGATCGCGAAATAAATATCATAAAGCAGGCACAAAAAAACTATACTATTTCAAAATGGTTATCTGTGGAGCAAAAGATTTAACCTAAAATTTAGTCGTGCTAACAAGGACGGATAATATGCATATTTATTAATATGTACTTAATAGTTCTGTTATATTACATCGACCACTGTTTATCTTAAAACCAGCACTACATGTCATTATATATATATATATATATATATATATATATATATATATATATATAATATCTATTTAAAAATTATAACATAATTATGTTATAACATCACTACAAAAATGACCATTTTGTTTCAACACTTCTGATATCTTGTCAAGTGATGGTGTTGATGGCAATGTTATAATTTTGAATAAATATTATTCGTTCTACTCTGTACTGAGCATTCTTTTAAAAATAGTGTTTTTTGTTATCGGAATTTTATTTCATCTATACTAATCCTGTACTTGTGTGTGTGTATATATATATATATATATATATATATATATATATATATATATATATATATATATATAATAAAATTTTAAATTTATTTTTAATCCGACATTTGTTTTAACTTAAATATTATTATTAGTGAATACTCGTGTTAGAAATAAACGCGTCATTCATTTTTTTTTTATTTTAAACAGTGTATGTTACATCTGTTGGATAAATCGGTGGATTCTCCTACAAAGGGGGACGCAAGTTCGATCCCTACCGGGGACTCATTTTTCTTTATTAAGATTTATTGAATGCTCAGGACGATAGACGTAATACGCATTGTTTTAAATAAAAATAAAAATGTCGCGTCTGTTTTAAATACAAGTATCCACAAAAATAACGCTTGAATATATATATATATATATATATATATATATATATATATATATATATATATATATATTCTGTATTTAGGCAGCAATCCTTCATTTATGCATGTTTCATTTAAAACGACACACAAGGTACTACGATTAAGCTTTTGATTTAATTTTTCTTAATCGTAGTACCTTGTCCGTCATTTAACGAAACATCCATATATATATATATATATATATATATATATATATATATATATATATATGTCGTTTAAAATTAGCTATATTTACTGGGAAGAGTATAGGAGATCACTTAACCGACAGTCAACGCGATGCTGATTCCTATGTCCATACTGTCTTCATGGGAAAGTAATAACTGTATATCACTGGAAGGTACTTGCACATATCAAGGAAAGACTCGGTGTGCGTTCGCATATATATATATATATATATATATATATATATATATATATCTTCTCTTTGTATATCTAGAGATATGCTCAGCTCAGAACAATAGTAAGTCGATAAACTGATGCAGTATTAAAAAAAAAAAAGTAACAACAGCAGTATTTGCAAGAAATTCATTAAATGTTTGCCCCAGGTTTGGGTATGGTTTCATGGTTGAAGAATCATAACCAATTATCGAAAGTATTTCACCAAATACCCCAGGAGATGAGCAGATTTTGTCGGGTTTTTTGTCATGGATACAGATACAACAGTCACCTGAAACTTTTTTTATCATCTCTTGATTTTTTTTTTATTTCTGATGCCCTCAACCCAAATTTGGTTAGTAATGAAACAAAATTGATGTTATCCTGGACTCACGCCGATTATAGTCATTTGACAACCATAGTTTTTTTTCATTCTACTTGCCAGATTTATTCAGAAATCCCGCTATGCTTCCAACTAAAATATGTATACACAAGCACATATATAGAATCAGCTGCTCTATGTCTCTCTTTCTCTCTCCCTCCATATTTTATATATATAGTCATATATATATATATATATATATATATATATACATATATATATACATACATATATATATATACATATATATATATATATACATATATATATATATACATATATATATATATACATATATATATATATACATATATATATATATATATATATATATATATATATATATATATATATATATATATATATATATATATATATATATATATATATATATATATATATATATATATATACATATATATACATATATATATATATATATATATACATATATATATATATATATATACCCGTATATATTCGATATATATATATATATATATAGTCATATTATATATATATACATATATACATATATATACATGGATAGATATAGATATATAGTTTTAAGGTAATGTATATTTATAGTGCTTATATATACATATATATATGTGTCAACACCAGCGAACAGCATATATATATATATATACATATATATATATATACATATATATATATACATATATATATATATATATATATACATATATATATATATATAATATATATATACATATATATACATATATATATACACATATATATATATATACATACATATAAATACATAAATATATACATAGAATATACATATATATAGGAGGTCATATATATATATAAAATATATATTGTGTGCATGCATATATGTGTGTACGTATGTACATGTGTGTGTGCATGTGTGTGTGTGTGCGTATGTGTGTGTGTATGTGTATATACACATATGTTCATATTTATGTACACATATATTTATATATATATTATATATATGTGTTATATGCATATACACATAATATGTTATATATATATATGTATGTATATATATATATATGGATATATGTATAAATATATATATACAAATATATATATATATATATATATATATACATATATATAGATATATATATATAAGTATATATATATACATATATATATACATGTATATATATATATATACATATATATATATATATATATATATATATATATATATATATATATATATATATATATATATATATATATATACATATATATATATATACATTTATATATATATACATATAGTCACATATATATATATATTTATTCATATACATATATAGTCATATATATATATATATATATATATATATATATAGTCATATATATATAGTCATCTATATATATATATATATATATATATATATATATATATATATATATATATATATATATAAAAGAAGTCATATATATATATAGTCATAAATATATATAGTCGTATATACATAGTCATTTATATATATAACTTTCATAATAAAATCGGACATACGTACATACATACATGCATACATATATAGACAGATACATGGATAGATATAGATATATAGTTTTAAGGTAATGTATATTTATGGGTTAAAGTGCTTAGTATCAGGGATAGAGCGAATGTAAATATAAAAGTGAACATTGAAGTCAACACCCAGCGAACGACATATATATATATATATATATATATATATATATATATATATATATAGTATATTTTCGCTCAAGCCTGTTTTGTTTTAGTTGTATTGTGTCTCTTTATTTTAGTTTAATTATTTCAAGTCCGCAAATTAATTTCTTGGTGGCTGTAGGAATTTGATCAAGAAAAATTCCAAAATTTTCTTTCAAATGATTTTTTATTTTCCCAAGTACTTTCAGTCTCATCTGAGACCATCTTCAGGAGTTGCATAATATATGAATGCGTTATGCGTTAACACCGTAAATTCAAAATATTTTTTACCCTATGCAAGGGAAGTAACTTAAATTTAACTTTTTAACATTTTTTAATTGTAGTATTTTTCTTTAGTATTTTTTATATAACACTTTAAGTCGCATACATTTACTCTAAATAAATATTTTTAAAGACTCCAATTGCATTTTAACTTCTTTTTAGGATATATATATATATAGATAGATATATGTGTGTGTGTGTGTGTGTGTGTGTGTGTGTGTGTGTGTGTGTGTGTGTGTGTGTGTGTGTGTGTGTCCACCCTCTTGGTTTCGAAATATCGGCTACAAATTGAAGTTTTGCGTGCCTTTTTCAAAACTAATTTACTTGCTCACGTCGTGACAGAGGGACTTTCTCTACTTCAAGTGGTTTATCATACCCCGTCATATAAACATGAATGAGCTGTGACTTTGCTTATAATCCGATCCCTGAATTTTTTGCATGATTTTTAAATCCGTCCCCGATCACGAAAACATTTTACCTGTGATTCGTTCAGCCGTTCACCAAAAATGAATGATTTTAAACCTCTTCAAAAATATTACCTGTGCATAGTGCGACTATGATTGACTTTTTGTTTTCTCCAGGGCTTTGAATTCAGAATAGTGTATTTTTTTTTGGTGGGGGGGGGATTAACTGTAAACCCCTTTTGCTGGAGGGAGAATAGACGTATTTGAAGTGAATTAGTGTGAAAATGAACGCAACAGGATGAGACTACAATTTGAATTCGGTTCGCCGGTAACTCTTATTCTATCGACTCATTTTTTTTTTAGTAAACCGAGTTCTGTTATGCAAACAACGAAAGGTAACAATTTCATATTTATAATTAAACCCAAAATATAAGGAAACAGATTCTATTAACACAATAACCTATATACGTAAGTAAAATATTTTATTATGTTCCAACTTAAGTGTTCCTTGACATTTTATAATCTTCATCGGTCTTTCCAACATGTTTTAACTTTCTTTTATTATTACTTGAAATATTTACTGCTTTCCATTAATCTGTTTTGTTTAAATCTTATTTTCTGCTCGCATATAAATCTCTTTTAATGATGGATTATAAGCTTTCCATTGAATTAATATAGGAAAAGGGCCAAGGTCATTCTGTTTAGTGAATTTGAAGACATTTTTGGCTCATCTTTGTAAAATGTGAAGGGGGATTGTCTTGCTTGACTGTAACTTAAGATTCATGATCAAAAGCTGTACTCCTAAAAGAAGGTTTTTCTCAAGAACTTACAATAAATTTTTGCCTTCGCCTTAACATCAACTTTGAAGAAATCTATAATTTTACTCCCTATGATACCGTTCCAAAACTTAACTCCACTTGTCCCATTTTATCTTCTAATTTGTTTTGATTGATTATTCTCATAAAGGATTCAGCCTCTAGCTTCATCATCAAGTCCATCCAATGTAGCTCAGCATTCATCGATATAAATTACTAATGAGAATTCGGTTTTCATGTAGTTCTTTGCTTAATTTACACATTTCCCCTTCAAATATATCCTTAACTTTATGTAGTACTTTGGTTACTGCCATAACTTTATTTTTTCATACAATGCACCATTTCTTTCTCTTTACATTTGCAGTTTGTAGTGGATAGTGTCAGCTGAAGTGGGTATGAGCCATGAACTATACTTCAAAGAATTTGCAGCCAAGGCTTTTATGCTCAAAGACTTTTCTTTTTTTCAGGTCTAAAGAACGAACTGGAGAAGAGAAGTCGATGACAAAGCAACATCCTTGGAAAATACCAGAAGACAAAGTAGAAGAGATGGAGAGAATCCAAAGAAAAGCCAGAGATCTCAATTTCCTGAACCCTCTTGACCGTATCATGCGGTGGCTGCGGACGTCTTCTCAGATACAACATAAGACTCATTTCACACAGAAATGCACCCCCCAAACATTATCAACATCATGGAATATTTTCATGCTGGACAATCCATTTTTCTTGCTTATTCCAGTTTTTTCTTTTTTCTCAAATCGCTTTTGGTGTCCTTGTATATATATATATATATATATATATATATATATATATATATATATATATATATATATATATATATATATATATATATATATATATATATATATATATATATATATATATATATATATATATATATATATATATATAAAAATATATACATATCTATATATATGCATCTATATGTGCATAATTATATACATATGCATATACATATATATGTGCATATGTGCATATATATATATATGTGCATATGTGCATATATATTTGCATATATATATATATATATATATATATATGCATATACATATAATTGCATATACATACATATATATGCATATATAGAATATATATATGCATATATATATATATATATATATATATGCATATATATGCATATATATACATATATATATATATATATATATATATATATATATATATATATATATATATAAGAATATATATATGCATATATATATACAATATATATATGTGCATATATATAAGAATATATGTATATATGCATATATATACACACATATATGCATGTCATATATATATATGCATATATATACATATATAAGAATATATATGCATATATATACATATATGTATATATATTCATATATAAGAATATATATGAATATATATACATAAATATATATTTATATATATATGTACATATATGCATATATGTATTCACATATATCATATATATGCACATATATATGCATACATATATGCATATATATATATATTCATATATATGCATATATATATACATATATATATATATATATATATATTCAAGTGGACATAAAATTCTCGAATCTATTTATATAAAAAAATTGAAACCAAACCCCGATAAAATTATTTACGAATACTCCCCAAATATTGTAAAATGTGTGCAATAGTCTTTAAATGTCAGCGCTTGTCATTAATAGTTTTTCCTTTATCTAGCAACTACTCAAGCCCAGAACCTTTTTACAATATACTTAGTTACCACCCCTTAAAAAAGGTGTCTGTCAACCAAGCCATGACACAACGTTGGTGACTCCACGTATAAAAATGTTAATCTTCGGATGAACACAACAATTTTTGACCTTCACAACCATGAATACTAAATACTTATTTTACATTTAACAGTAACCTGATGATGACATTATGCTATATCGAAAGTACTCGGAATAAATATAATATGAGCCAACACGAAGTTTTCCTCTCGTCTTTTAACAACCGCAGAAAGATACTTATTCGCGAATATGAAAGGATACTATTGAAAATAAATAGACAGAACGCATCTAAATTATTTAACGAAACCTGTTTGAATGAAAACATACTGTCGAAATACACGCATATATATATGTGTGTGTGTGTATGTGTGTGTGTATTCTTATATATATATATATATATATATATATATATATATATATATATTTGAAGAAATATAGTTTTAAGGTGTTCTATATTTATGGAATAAAGTGCTAAATATCAGGGATAGAACGTATGTAAATATAAAAGTGAGCATTGAAGTCAACACACTGAGGCGACAGTCTGAAATCACGCATCCCAAGGAAGACTCCACTCCTCTTGAAACGACACAGAGATGCTAGGCTAAAATTCATTAGAAAGCATAGGCTAAAATTCGTTAGAAAGCATAAGGATAAAGAATATTCGTTTTGGGAAAAATACTATGGACAGATAAAACTAAAATAGAGTTGTTTGGTCATAATTATCGAAATCATGTGTGGAGGAAGGACGGTGAAGCCTATTTGCCAAAGAACACGTTACCAACTGTCAAGTTTGGTGGTGGCAGTATCATGATCTGGGGCTGTTTTTCTGCAAAAGGTGTTGGCAGAATATCAATAATAGATGGCAAGATGAATGCCGAAAGCTACCAGAAAATCCTGCAAGACAATATTATGCGTTCTGTTGAGAGACTTCGGCTAACTCCTGATTGGGTTTTCCAACTGGATAATGATCCTAAGCATACCACTAGATCTACAAGGAAATGGTTAGCTGAAAGTAACGTTGATGTCTTGCAATGGCCAAGTCAGTCCCCAGACTTGAACCCAATCGAGAATTTATGGTGATATTTGAAAATTCAAATTGGGAAAAGAGCACCAACAAATATCAAGAATTTGAAGACAATATTCCAAGAAGAATGGGACAAAATACCACTCAATGTGTGCAAATCATTAGTTGAGACATACAGGAATAGACTGGTAGCTGTTGAACTCAATAAAGGATATTCCACAAAGTATTAAATTAATATGCTTTTTTTTGTTTTGGACGAATAATTTTTTCATCAGTTAAAATGAAAAAAATGCATTAATTTCTGTTAGAATGAGAATTAATTTTATTACTATTTTTTAATAAAATGTATCTTTAGACATAAAATGTATCAAAATTTGTTTTAGTTAAGACTTTTACATTTATTTCCCCCACTCTGTGTGTGTATATATATATATATATATATATATATATATATATATATATATATATATATGTATATATATATTGACGGTGACTTTGATAAATCGACTTTCGACACCGAATGAAGAGAGAATGATATTATTAGATTTCTATGGGTGCAACAGATATGTGTGTATGTGTGTGTGTGTGTGAGTGCAACAGATGATACGAGATTCATGCAGACTATGTGAGTGAATGCGTGAAAGAGGATATTTTACTTAATATATTTCTTTATCTACATTTTTTTTGCTTTAATAAAACTTTAATGTTGAATGCCTCTTCATCTCAAATGAATTTTATTTTTAATTAAAAACATAAAATCAATTTTTTTTGCTGTTGATGCGCTTCAAATATTTCTCAGGATAACAGTAAATGCAAAAGAAATGCGATGCAATTTGAATCGCAAGAAAACATGAAACAGTTTTTTTTTCTTTGATGTAAAAAATAAAAAAAAGAGAATTAAGTCAAACTTATATGAAATTTTCTTTATCATAAAATATAAAAATATCTTGATTGTCAATAAATTGTTATTTAAAAGTGATAACGTGTCCAAATATAAAAGTTTATCTGGTAATATATATAGAAGGCCGAACCCGGAAGGATCTAGCGATACAGTCACAATACCGAAATGATTTGTCGTAAGCAATAACTTTTTTTCTTTTCTTTTTTTATATTAAAAATAAGCACCTTTTGTAAAATTGAATGAGCCAGCAAAATCGGTTTTAATTTTATAATGTGTATAACTTAGTAGCTTGTAATTTTTTTTAAGAACCGATTTTCCTTTAGTAAGAACTAATTAAATGACTTGCTAACTTCAGACAATTTAGTCTGGAGTTTTTTCTTCAAAGACAGACTCTAAATGTCCATTACGATGAAGTTTAATAACAGATCTTCGATTCGGAATTCACATGAGACGCCGTTTAAAATGATGTAATTTCATTACTTTTCTGATCATTTTCCATCCTTTTTTTATCTAAAAGTCCTGAAAAAAAAAGAAAGAAATGTCAAAGAACGTGATGGATAAACTGTAATATATATATATATATATATATATATATATATATATATATATATATATATATACAGTGTGATTGAAAAGTAACTCCTTATTTTATGTATAAGTGGTCAGCCAGGTGTTAACACCCTGTGATTTTTTTTTTTGGGGTTGGTTAAAGAAGAAAGGCTATTATACCAAAGCAAGACTTTGAAAGAACATGCGAGGCGGATACAAGAATTTATGTCTTCCTATACCAAACGTTATTTTGTCCAAAGTGTATAAACATAATATTTGCATCACAAAAAAAGGTTCTATATATATTTATTAATACCTATTAAGGTATCCAGATAAAATGTACTGCAAATAATTTAACTTTTATTCTATATTAAGCGTTCTGTCTACATATCTATTAAACTAGATTACATTTTCTACAAGATGTTTCTTAGAGCGTCAAATCGGGAACAAATTCACTGAAAACAGCTTGTAATATTTTCACACACATTCTGTCTCTACTTTTACGCGATCCAATCCATTTATTCAAAATGGGTGAAAGCATAACATTACGCAATTTTCACATTGATCACACAAATCCATTGTCTTTGAATGGCCAATTCATAAATTGCTCGTCTTGAATGACTTTCAACTAGTTACTTAAGTATCTTGTGATATCATGGACAGTATGTTTTTAAAAGATAAAAACCTCTTCATTCAAATGATTACATACGATGGAAGGAGAACTGAAAAGGTTCAAAATCAAACAAGAAAACAGTAGCCTACACCCTGAACTATACATGCTATTTAGTACTCAATAGGCTTGTCACATCATTTCTGAAATTTATTTGACTTTTCATATAATTTAGAAAGAGACATGTTAATACCCGGCTGAGCGGCGATCCCATTGGTAAGTCCACATTTCTGTCAATAAAACTTACAGTTGAAAGTAAAATAACATAGGTTTGTAATTATTATATTTTTTACCCATTGGTAAAGGAAGGTTTTTTTCATTAATTTTTTTTTACCAACTGACAAAATTATAAAATCATGCCGTGTCATCAAGGTCACAATATTTTACTTGCAGCGGTAATTTTTACAGATAGAAATTTGGCCTGCCGATGGGCTCGCCAAGATAATACAGCGTTGATAGCAGACACAAAGAAAGCTAGAAAAACTCCTAGAGAATATAGTGAAGGAAAGAAAGAATAAAGGACTAAATATCAACTGCAAGAAGACAGAATGCATGGCTGTTAGGAAAGGATGAGCCCAACATGCAAACCAAAATCAAACAAGTACAAAAATTTAAATATCTGGGAAGATTTTTTAACAGAAAACGAAAAGTGTGACACTTAAATCCGAAGGCGTATTAGGAGAGCGAAAGATGCCTTCCAAAAGCTAAGCAGATTATGAAGAAACAAAAATTTCGTTAGAAACAAAGAAAACAGTACTGAACTGTTACGTGATATCAGTCGTCCTCTATTGCAGTGAATGCTGAACAAAGATGAAGAGACTTGAAACAAAAGAAATGTGGTTCTGCAACAAGATATTGAAGATACCCTGGACTGAACGTATGAGTGACGACGAAATTTTAGAGAAAATGGAAACAAAAAGGAAACTTTTGCTTAACATCAGGAAATAAAATAGTTGAAATTACATAATGCAGAAGGAGATTGATACTCACAGGACAGATTGAAGACAAGGGAGATAGAGGCAAACAACGCATAACCTAATTAGTGAGCTTGAGAAATTAATGGTAGACCAAAGTTTAGGAGAAATAACAAAAAGACAAATTTTGTTAAGAGCCACGAAGGACATGAAATTCTCATGACACATATATATAGAGAGATATAGAGAGATGGACCCGCCGTCCAGTACACGCATATTTCTTCCTAGAATTCTTAGAATTTGGCCCTTTTCATAACATTTTCTCCCAAAAGGCCATGCACACACAAACACGCACAATCATACATATATTTTAATATATTTATCGTTTATACGTCATCTGTACATATACAAATATTTAAATAAATGCTCTGCTTATAATAAACTGTGTTAACAACATTTACCGGCTCGAATACTATTTATTATAAACAGAGCAATTACTTAAACATTTGTATCAATAAAAATAACGTATACACAATAAATATGTTAAAATAATTGTCGGACTTTCATTATATATATATTATACACTGTTACATTAGAACATGTAAGTAACCATTACAAAATTGTACATTTTGTTTCGACGGTTAATAAAACGTCTCATCAGGTAGTTAACAATGATAATCACACAAATATGTGTGATCATGTTCGGTCTGATGAGTTAGAATCGAAATTTCGGTTCTAATGAAATAAAATTTCACCATGACCTGTTATGGTCTTAGTTTTCTTAATAATTATTATTTGCTCTTTTTTTGCATTGAGCTCTCTGGATTTATATCCTCTTTGTAATTAACCATACTGACTACCATATAATATCATTAAAATATGAATCTGCTGCTGTTGTTATTTTGTAATCATTATATAATCTCTTCCCTTTCAAACTCTTTTTAAAGTTTAGAAACAGATAATATATGGATCAAGATTGGTTAGATACAGTGCATGGTCTATGCACTTAAGGCCTCATATTCTTGAAAACATTTATCTTCTTGTTATTAGAGGCATTACCTTACAAAATCAAATTACTTTTCCTTATCTTCCCTTAACGTTTTTTTTTTTTTTCAATGCCTCTTTTTTTAACTGGTGCTATAATTTAGTATCAGTTTCGGCATTGAATTGCCTGATATTTGATAAGATAGACATCAAAATTCCTTCTTTATTCAAAAAAACTGAAGCCATTAACCTTTCCGCTAAATTTGAGGTTTTAAAGAATTCCTTGGACCTCGAATGACCCGAATGCCGCCACTGCATGGGCAGTTGTCCTAATTATATTTTGGTGTAACCATGTTTCATAAACAATAACAAATAGTCCCAAGAAATCATCGTTGAAAATACTGCGAAATCAACTTAAAGGTCTTTATTCAATATAATTTCCGGTCGGTATTCAAACATTTTAGCACCCACAGCTTCGGCTCCCTAAATCTGCCCATAATCTCTAATGTCTGAGCAAATCTTTTTTTTTTGGGGGGGGGGAATTCATCGATCGGCCCAAATTAAGTTAGGAACATGATGAATCATTTCAGGATCTGACACCGTTAAAATCCCCCCACCCCGTAAAAGGTGTGACATCTTGGGTCTCAAGATAATCACGCTGAAAGTTTGCACTTCTTCCCAAACGAGGAGGACGAACACTTAACACTCAGTGTTCACTGCTTAAATTCATGGATTTCCTTTGGACATTTCAGCAGGAATTTCATGAAAGTTCAGAAGTCGGCATGTGAAAATTTCACATTTCCATTGACAATAATCTAAATGTTTAAAAAATGAACGCGAAGATCGTGCAAACTTACAATTCACAATAACGAAACAATACTTATAGTTTAGAAAGTAAATAAGAAAATGATGACAACTTCTCAACACGGCCTCGTAGATGACGGCCCAACAATTTGTCAGTACAATATAACAAGTATAGAGAAAAATAAAACAGTAATTACGGCTGTATTTTCCCAACAATTTCATTTTATCCTCATATACTATCCATATACAAGGCTAATTTTATCCCCAAGAAGGTTTACAACAGGGTGAGACTGACAGGCTCGCAACGACCACGCATGTATGGACTTCCTAAAGTACACAAAGAGGGAGTCCCACTTAAACCTACTTTGTCTATGGTGGGATCAGTACAACATGAGTTGGCTAAAAGGTTGGCTGAATTACTCCAGCCTGTCTCGAAGATTTTTTTCTTACTATAATATTTCAGACTCCTTTCTTTTTTCTAAATTCATTAGGGGTTTGGATATTCGGTCTGAAGACAAATTGATGGTGTCGTTTGATATCGTCAGTTTATTTACCAATGTCCCATTATTTGAGACCATTGGCATTTGTGCCGACATTTTATATAGGGGCAATTTGGGTCCTGCTAGCATCCCTGAAGAACTGTTTTTGAAATGGATGCGTTTGGCTACAGAAGGCGTGGAGTTCAGCTTTAATGAGACAATGTATGTCCAGACGGATGGAGTTGTGATGGGTAGCCCT
The DNA here is from genome assembly GCA_903632075.3 of Acanthosepion pharaonis. Taxonomy (NCBI): domain Eukaryota; kingdom Metazoa; phylum Mollusca; class Cephalopoda; order Sepiida; family Sepiidae; genus Acanthosepion; species Acanthosepion pharaonis. The sequence continues at coordinate 3,538,477 of CAHIKZ030000003.1, forward strand.
TTGGGTCCGGTTTTAGCCAACATTTTTATTATGAACGAATCTTATTTGATAAAGTCCATAAAGCCTATGTTTATATGAGATATGTGGACGATACTTTTTCTATTTTTGATTCTTTCATAGATGCCACTAATTTTCAAGCTTAACTCAATTCTCTCCATCCTTCCCTTAAGTTTACAATGGAGATTGAAAAGAATAAAACTCTCCCTTTTTTGGATGTCCTAGTTGAACGCAAGGATGGGGCTTTCGTCACTAATGTTTTCCGTAAGCCCACATTCACCGGACTTTATACAAGCTGGAACTCGTTTGTTCCTAAGTCTCGCAAAATTATTACTAAAATTCGAAATACTTTCGAAAGTAATGGATAACCCATCAATGTTATCAGGCGTGTGATTGATAACAAAATCAGGCGCTTTAAAGAGCCTGTGACATTCAGCCCTAGCCAGTACCCTGTCTATTTGAAGTTAACTTGGCTTGGCAGGAAATGTCAGCTATTATCGGACAAAAAATTCGGCATCCATTTTGTCTACATGCAATGCTGTTAAGTTGCGCACAGTTTTTTATATTAGAACCCTTCTTCCCTCCTTTTCTAAAGATAGGTTGTCTTATTTTCATAAAAATTTAGTCGTTTATAAATTGAAATGCCGTTGTGACGCGGTATACATAGGACGTACCAATCTAAGGTTGGAGACGAGGGTGGCGCAGCATGTTCCTGCTTTTGTGCGTTCAGGCAGGCCCAGTCAGCCTATAAGAAGAACAACTCAGTCACAACTCAGTCAGTCTATGAGTCTGCAATTGGCCAACATTTGCTGGACAATCAGGCTTGTGTCTCTGAGAACGAAGTCACGTGGTTTTCGGTTTTACAGAGCGCTCGATCAACACACCATCTTAGAGTTTCTGTCTTTATTAAGTGTCAGTAACCCAGTCTGTGCAGACAGAAGGAACATTTTTTACGTTCCTTACGTCTTTTGGAGGGTCTGTGAGTTCCCCCTTTTTTCTATTTTATACTCTTGTGGAACTATTTATTGACATCCCCCCTCGTTCGATTTTAATTTATATAATTAAAATTTGTCTTTTAGTTGAGTTCTACCTTTCCCTCCTCATTTACTTCATTAAGTGTGTCTTTGTATTCATTTATATCTAATATTGCCAACGAATATCTTTTAAAAAGCGTTGGCCGAAAGGTACCTTAGGTATGACGTCTGTTTTGTTTAAGACTATATGTGTGTGTGTGTGTGTGTGTGTGTGTGTGTGTGTGTGTGTGTGCGTGTGTGTGCGTGTGCGAGCGCGTGAATATGAATAACATATATTTAGGCAGCAAGTATTATTTTGTTATTTTTATTCAAGACTTTCGCAGTCATTATCAAAAACCAACCTGTACGGCAGTTAGAATTCCTTTGCCTCCATCCTGTTACTCTTTTCGCCCTGGGTATGACAATAAACTACATCCGCGTCCTGGGTAAAATGATAAAGTACGTCCAGCAGCAAGGCCTCTGATCAGGAGGTTTTGAGGAGCGTGGAACCACCTCTTAATTGCTGGTGTTCCCAGGTCCATCCTGACCCGGGGTGGTAGCACCTGTCAGGGTCCGAGCTATGGGCAAAATAGTTAACACCCGAATTTGTGTAAAAAATAGGTTTTATTATCAGAAATACTTTGTAATAAAAAATTATTACCAGAAATAATTTTTGAAGGAAAAATTATTATCGGCAATACTTTTAAAAAAACACTAGCAATACAAACAGCTATACATTGTATAAAAAATTTTCGGCATTAAATAATCCATTGAGGTTAATATGCCGTAAACGAAACCAAACCAAATCCTGTTACTCTTTGAGATACTGAGCGTTTCCATCTATTGAGTGCTGTTGAGTATTTTCATGTTATCTACTAATATTTGGCTTATGTTTATAGCTTTGGTCGTTCATATCCTAGTTGATGTGTGCAGGATTTACACTGAATTTTGACAGGTGACAGATCAATCTACAAGAGAGTTTGGTGCATGTATATCCAATATAATATTTAATGCTGCTTTTTTTTATTATTAGTGTTAGAGATGCAATCTCTAAGAAGGCATGAGAATTCATTATTTCTACAGAGGAGAATTTTGAGACCTTGTGTTGTTGATAATAACTAAATTAGATGTTTTTAACTTTTTATATTAGATGATTAATCTTAACCCAACTGCATGAATTTAAGCGTGCTACTAGGTTGGCATCTCGGTCCCACCCTTTCACTGGCCTCTTCTACTCCAACAGCTTCTTCTCTCGCACTTCCCGACAATGGAATTCCCTTCCTCTTACTTTGCTTCCCTGATAGCTATAATCTTCAAATATTCAAATGTATTGCCAATCGACATTTTTGATACTTTGATCCTGACCTCCGTCCTTCTCTGTATCCTTTCCTCTATCCCGCCTCTTTTACTCTTGCTCCCACTCTCGGTAACCCTTTGCGTGCTAGTGGCACTCCCGCCTTGCTTGGGATGAAATGCTTAAAAAAGTGATTGTTGGGATCTTTTATGATATGTAGCGGTAAATGATGTATTTAATTTTTTTTTTTTTGTCTTGCTTATAATTAATGTGTATCTAGTTACGATAGAATAAGTTAATGGTTATTTATTTTTGTTTGCATCAAGGAGGAGAATTGTATCATTTTTTTTTTCTGAATTTACTTTAAGGATAATTTTATTTGTTCGTCGACGGCGTGGTTAAGGAATCCATTGTTGATTATCGTTTGTTTAATGTTACTAATAGACTAATATGTCCGAAGAAGAAATTACTTTTGCCCGGTAAATCATGCTTTTTATGACAGCTGTGAGGACATCCATTTTGTAGTTAAATAAACACGAGTTTCTGATAGTGGGTTTTTTTCTTGTAAAGAGAGGTGGTAAAGTTATAGCCACTGGAATCGACTAACAAATGAAGGAGAGAAATGTTATTGTTATGCTGATTTCATAAGTAAAATATAGGACAAAGTTATTTTAAAAGGTTTTTTTCAGTTTTCTTATTTCTTTCTTCTAAGGTGTTTGCTAATAGGAAACTCAGTGTACACGTCGACCAGCACATAATGAACAATCGATGTACAACTATCAACATAAGAAAAACACTAGTAGTTAACACCAAAAATACACTACAGCACCCAATACAAGGAAAGACTCAAAATTCTTGAAGCTATTATCATACAAAATAAAGAGACCACATTAAATAAAATATTATTCACCACAGGAAATGGAATCTTGAAGTGCATATGATAGAATTAATGTACGTATATATTATATTATTAGTATTTAAAATAATGAGGAGGCACGGTAAAGTAATGGACAGAGACTTGGATTGAGGAACCGAGTTCGAATTCCAGTCAAATCCATTACATTCACTTATGCTAATACCCTTGGGAAAGGTATGAATCCTTTTCTTCTTCTCCCAGCTATGAGTAAATAGCAGGACAGACCAGCTTCTATAGACTTGGATCGTGTTCTATAGCCTTGGAAAGAAATAGCAACCTACTGCGTAAAAAAAAATCTATCGAAAGATAGATGATCGCCCTAAGCGTGTATCACGCATGGCACATAACTGACTGACTGATTAAAATAAAATTAATCTACGCATAAATTATATAAAATAAAATGTAATAAATAAAATAAATAGTTTAAATAAACTAAATAGATCGAAATCTTTTTTGTGCGGCCCTGTACTCAATAGTTTTTACACATGATGAGGCGATTTCAAATATCCAGGTTCCCAGGATGCAGACAAAGGAAATCTACCAACCACACAGGCACCACATCGGTTCTTGATAATGACTGCAAAATTCGAAAATACTTGAACATAAATAACAAAATAAGAACTTCGAACAGTTTATCCATAACTTCGAGTACAATACTCATCAACACCGTGTCTGAAAATTGGAAAAATATCATAAATTTAGACAGACAGACCTTGTCGTTTGTTTTTAATACTTGGGATATATATATATAAATTAAATAAAACGTATTCTAACCTAAACACCTCTCTCAAAGTACTACAAGCACTTAAAAGAATCCAATAAAACACTTACAGTAAAATGAAATTAATATGAAAAGCTAGAAGATGTAAGCCATTGAATGACCCATGTCCTTTGTACTTACATGAGAAACTATATATTACTGGATTTATGTAAAATATATAAAAAAATAATAGTTTACTAAATGAGAGAAATTAATTAGCTATTTTTGCCGTCATTGTCAAAACTTTTACTTAAATAATATTTAAATATAAATTTATAAATAAAAAAAATTGTGACCTAGTAATATACATACTTATACTTGATGTGAAAATAATTTTACATACTGTAAGTGATTCTAATACATTTACTTGTTTTAAAAAGAAATATAGTATATTAAAAATTAAAAGGATTTTTTAAATCGTAGTTAAATAAAACGTATTCTAACAAATAGAAAAAAATTCCGTAAGAATTTTTGCCGTTAACAATAAATTTAAAAAAAAAATCCAGACGACATGCATTTAACGGATGTCAGAATTCATTGAAAAATACATCCCTACCCCTATCAAAACGTAACTAATAACTGATATATCAAAATACAGCGATAATGAACACCCAAACACTCCTTATCTGGATGAATAGATTTCTCTGTATCCTTGGAAACATGAATTATGATTTTTGCCGTGCCTTTAAAACCCAGTAAATTTAAAAATAAGTTACTCCAAAATTCGCTTGAGGATGAAATGGAACTAATGTCTTTAATTACAAAATTAAATTCGAAGCTTTTAGCTTCCATTTTTGAAGCATGGTTAGAACTGTGTAGCGAAAAAAATATTTTAAATCAATTAATTTATAATATTAATGCTCTGTAAAATTACATTGAGCACTATTTTGTAAAAATAAAAATATCTATAAGAACACCGGATTATATATCTTACTGTTCTTTCTTATATATATATATATATATATATATATATATATATATATATATATTCTTTAATATAGCATATGATGCTATAGCATCACTACAATATAGCCATTCTGTTTCAACACTTGTGGTTGCTTATCAATTGATGGCGTTGATTGCAATTGGTAAGACACCATAAGTGTTGAAACAAAATGGCTATTTTTGTAGTGATGTTATAACATGCATATGTCATAATTTTGAATAAATATTATTTGCTCTACTCTGTACTGAGCACTCTTAAGAATAGTGTTTTTGGTCATTGGAATTTTATTCCATCTATACCAAACCTGTACTTGGGTATATATATATAAGTGAACATTGAAGTCAACACTCAGAGTTTCATGCTGGATGCAATCGTCAGGCGGCCTGACGATTGCGTCCAGCATGAAACAGCCTATCACCTCTGAATGTTGACTTCAATGTTCACTTTTATATTTACATACGCTCTATATTTGATATTGAGCACTTTATCCCATAAATATAGCACACCATAAAACTATATTTATTCATAAATAAGATAACGATATATATTTTTATATAACAAGAATAGTATTGAGGAAATTGTAAGACAAAATGAGAAAAGTTTATTTGTGACACGTTTCATCCATTAGGACTTCATCGGATTGGATTTGTTGACGGTGTTGTGACTACTGACTTGCCGAATCTTTTACATAAATTAAACAAAGACGAACAAAATAGAATTTATATACGAAATAGAAAAAAAAAACAATACTTTACCTTTCTTAGACATCATGTAATACTGAATTGACAGCAGCCTAAAACTTAGTGTTCACCGAAAATCAACCAATAAAAATGACTTAATAAACATCTATACCAATTATAACAAGAAAATATAATCCGGAATGATGACTGGATTCTACTTAAGAGCACTCAGAATTTGCAGCCCTCAATATTTACAGGAAGAGAAAAAATATATTAAAAATACATTCAATATCATAATTATTTCATATTCAATGCGAAAACCAAAAACAAGGTAAAATATCTATAAAAACAATATGTCCAAAATGCCATCGTTGTACGTCAACACAGCAACTCATAACAAATGTTCAAAATGTCTTCCGCTTGCTTCTACAGACGCATGCATCCGTCGGATCATTGACTGGAGGACACTTTCAAATACTCCCACACAATGCATCAGGAATAATGTAACTAAAATTTACTGGAGCCCCATCATGCATAAGGTACATGCGTCTTCTTATTAGCAGGATTACATCTTCTAGCAGGTCTGAAAGTGCGTTCGAAATGTAGACGGCTCCTGTAAGACGTGCAGGGAGAACACATGGACCTACCAGACATACACTTACAATTCTAACCCACACATTAAACATAAACTGTAAGGACCCTGCACATGTTGCAAATGATACGGATACAGGAGCTACACTTGAAGTACCTTCCATGCGGTATTATGGGATGTATGACATGCTATGGCTACTTGACATGTGCTGATACCTGGATCGTCTCCGACAACCTGTAGAATGTGTTCTTTGTAGTCAGGCGTACTAGTGGATGTCGGTCTTCCTCAATCCATAGTTTGTGATGTCACTAATCCTGTCTCAGCCTCGCCACGATAAACAACAGCAAAGGTTGAATTACTCGACTGTCTTCGGTCTAGAAACGCAATTTGATATAGCCGTGCACTCTCGCGCCCATTACCATTCGCGCGGTCGTATGCAAAAATCATATCTGCCTGCTCACGATATGAATACCCTGCCATTGTTAAATGGAACACTTCTCAGTTCACTTACTACTACTACTACTACTTGCCACTTGTTAATACTACACACGTTAAACGTTGAAGACAGACAAGGCACAAATAATCTAGTTTACAAGGCAACGCAGCGTCATCTACCGCATATTTCTGACGACAGGTTAAAAAAAAAAGAATTGTCGAACACTGCATTTCTGTCATCGAGTTACAAGGTTATTTATGCCTTGACGATAAAACTCGAAAGGTTTGGACACCAAGAAATCTTGGAATACATTTTCTGCATCATATTTGCAACAGAACGACTTTTGACTTAGAAAATATCAAGATGTTTGAAAAGTGGTAGTCAGTGGGTGAGAGATCCAAGATAATATGGTTGATGTAACAAAGTCTTGTATCTCAAGTCGGTGAACTTCTGCATTGTCTGCCTGGTGACATGTGGCCAAGCATTGTCAGGAAGTCAAATTGGACCTTTTCGATTAATCACAGCCCCGGGTTGCATTTTGCTTAACTGAATGTGCATTTCATCACAGCCCCGGTTGCATTTTGCTTAACTGAATGTGCATTTCATCCACAGATGCTGTAATGGATAACGCCAATGACAGACCACTAGACATAATCTTCTGCAATTTCGGTTTTGTAAAAATTGATTGCTTCGTCATGATGAAGCCAAACATTTACAATTGACATAATGAGTTCATTTCTCATCCCAAGTCACTCGTCGTTCAAGAAATGACTCATTCGAATTTCGGAGATACTGCATCAAACACACTTTAAACTGTCGAACTCTTTGACTTTCCCATTTATCGAGTTCCTTCACGTTGCCAGTTTTCTTGAGATGGTCCGATATTATTGAAATGCTGGCACCCATTATCTGAGACATTTTGCAAGCACGTTGACGTGTTTTTTTGTTTGTTTGTTTTTTTGTCTTCTTTTTTTTCGACGAATGTCTTCAGATGTCGATTGACAATTACAAATAGACGTGTCCTCTAGCATCTTAATCTTCAAGACTCGTATCCCTACTTCGGAACTTCAAAAATCAGCGCCATATTGCCCGATCACAAGTGGAACCCTCACTCCCATGCTCTGGTAATGTTGGCAGCACTTTCAGAAGAAGCATTATCACTGATTTTCTTCTTCTTTTGTTCAAGATGTTGGGTACCTAATTTTTTAACTTATACTCTGAAAGACTGATATAAAATTAAAAAAAGAGGTCTTTTTAGTCATTAGGAATGAGTAATATATATTTTTATGCAATTATTATAATAATATATTATTAATAATATTACTAATCGTCACTCTCTCGCATCCGAATTATCATCCTCTCTCCTTAATAAATATATCAGTTACAAATTGGTAATAAATATATCGGTTGTCCTTCGAATCTGAAGATGACTCATCGTTTCTGCCTCTCATCTGTGAACACGAACGTGGCTCGGCAAGCTCAGTCTGGAGACGCATAGTCTGGAACAGTGGGGGCACTGAAAGTCCGTTGTCTTAATCACTGCTGACGGTGAGCTTCTGGCGTCGAGCATCATGGATTTTGATTCGCCAACGTGGTCAATTACTGGCGCACTCCTCTAGTTCTTTGGGTTTGATCTTGCACCTCTGGAGATTTGTTTTCACGGTGTAATTTGTACCGCTTCTTTGGACGGCGTTGGTTTCTCTTGCCATGCAGGTGCTCTCCATACAGCAGACGCCTTGGCAAGCGGTGCTCCTCCAGGCGGATAACATGCTCCAGTCATCGAAGTTGGGCCTTAATGAACATGGAGTGAGCGCGATCCAGGACCTCAAAGTTGGTAACGCTGTCCTACCATCGAATTCCGAGTATGGAACGGAGAGATCGCATGTGGCAGTTCTCCAGCTTCTTGATGTGTCTGCGGTACAGTGTCCAAGACTCAAAACCATATCGAAGGGAGGGCAAGACCACTGCACTGTACACTCTCAGCTTTGTAATTAGCCGAATGTTGTGTTGACTGAACATTTTTTTGCGAAGTCTTCCTAATGCCGGACTTGCTTTGCTGATTCGGACATTGATTTCTTTGTCCAATGAGACGTCACGAGAGATGATATTTCCAAGGTATTTGAAATGCTCAACATTGGCAAGCTGTGTGTCATCGATGATGATGGTCGGTGCTGGGGTGTTTTTGTTTGATGTGGGCTGATGAAGTATCTCAGACTTGCCGAAACTGATTGGCAGTCAAACTGTCATGGAAGAGCCTAATCATTGTCATGAACTTCGGTTGGTATCCGATGTGCTCAAGGACTGTCAAAAATGCTTCCCTATTGACCGTGTCAAAAGCCTTGATCAGGACAATGAAAGCAGATTATAGAGGCATGTTTTGTTCGATGCTCTTCTCCTGAAGTTGTCTCATGGCAAAACTTATATCAACAGTACTTCTACCTGACTGAAGACGCACTGCGCCTCTTGGAGGTTTCCCTCAGAAACTGTAATAAGTCGGATGAGGATGACCCTGGGGAAGATCTTTCCAGCGATGGAGAGACGCGAAATGCCTCTGTAATTTCCACATTCGGTTTTGGAACCCTTGTTGTTGTAGAGGGAGACAATCAGGGCACACCGGAAGTAATCCGGCATCTCCTCCTTCCAGATACTCCACAGGACACCATGAAAGGTCCCTAGGGTGTTTGGGCCTGCCACCTTGTAGATCTCGGCAGGAATTCCGTCCTTTCCTGAAGCTCTGCCCGAGCTCGTCCGAAGGATTGCTTTCTTGATCTAGTCAATAGTTGGCGGCACGGCGAGCGCGTTTCGTATCGGCTGCTGAGAAATCTGGTTTAGTGCGTCCGCGTTGACCGACGAGGGTCGGTTGAGCAGGTTGCCAAAATGTTCTTGCCAGTGCTTGCTTAGACCTTCCTAGTCCTTGATCAGGGTTGTGCCATCCGAAGACAGCAGAGAAGAGCAGCCTGATGCAGAAGGACCGAAGACTGTCCTCAGTGAGCGAAGAAGTATCGGCGTAGTATTGAACTTCAGTCGCTTTGTCCTGCCACCCTTGTCTTGCATCGTCCGTAGATCAGACTGCACTTTGACCTAGAGAGTCTTGAATCTATCACGTTTGGAGACAGAAAGTGAGTTGTTCTGTTACTTGATGAAAGACTCCCTGGTCTTCTCATCGTTCTGGTCAAACCAATCTTCATGAGTTCAGGTCTTTGCCCCAAGAACCCCCCCTAGCAGTCTCAGAGACTGTGTTCCTGAAAGAAGACAATTTTCCGGTGCCGTCTTCGAAAGGGGTCAGACTGTCTTGGAGCTTTTCGTCAAGCAGCTGCTGAAACTGGGAAAGGCCGGTCGGGTCTTTCAGTCTGGCAACGTTGTAGGAAACCCTAACAGTCTTGGGTCGGTTTCTGTGAAACGGTGGTATTTGCAGCGTCAGTAAGGCCCTGGCCAGTCTGTGGGCAGTCCAGCATTCAGCACCCTCATGGCGCGAGTCACACGGACGTCCCTAATGTCGCGTTGGCGTACAATGATGTAATCGATCATGTGCCAGTGTTTTGACCTCGGGTTCATCCAGGTAGTCTTGTATTTATCAGCCATCCTGAACAAGATGTTGGTAATGCAGAGGAAGAGCAGACCGTTGTCTTGACCTTGCCTACTCCGTGTCTACCGAGTACGCCTTCCCTGTCGTTATAGTCTCTGGCATTGAAATCTCCAAGGATGACGAGTTTGTCATTCTGGGGGGGGGGACTTGGTAACCTGATCAAGATGTTCGTAGAAGTGTTCTTTGGCGTTGTCTGGGCTTGTGGGCGTGGGTGCGTACACACTGATGACCGTAAGGTTTCTTGACTTACTGAGTGGAATGCGCAGATTCGTGAGGCGTACATTGATTCCAACTGGAAGAAATGATATGCTTTTAATCAAAGCTGTTCTGATCGCAAATCCTACGCCATGACTCCTGTTTTCACCTAGAGATTTTCCTTTTCAGACGGTGTATCCACTCCCTTCTTCTCTTAGGGAACCTTCATCGACAAGCTGGGTTTCGCTGAGTGCAGCAATGTCTATTCGGTATCGCTGGAGTTATTTTCCGACAAGCACTTGTTCTTCTTTCTGGTCTCGATGGTACTGGCTCCATCCAGCAGTGTTCGAATGTTCCAGACTCCCAAAATGAGCTTCTTGTGATTTCTCTTTTGGATTGTTCGAGTGCAGTTAGAATGAGACTGTCAACTGCGGTAAGCTGACCAGACTAAAAGGAGAAAGAATTTGTTTATGGCACCTTTTTTAGCCCCCTCCCCATATGAGGGTGGGCAGTGCTGTCCTAAAAAAGCTGCCCAGTCGCCCACGGGTGCTATCCATCCCTCCGGTTGCCCTATGATTCAGGAAAAGAATGACCATTTCCCCATGGACCGCCTACGTGCAGGATCATGATTACACCGCTTGCTTCCCATCGTGCCCGTCGCCGCAGGAGAGTGCGTTTACAGATCGGTGATGAGTTTATTATGAATAATAAGTTGCATAACGGACCCGTGAGAAGATCGATGCGTAGGGACAATCCCACTCTCTCGGCCTGGGAAGTCTTGATCTAGTGGCACGGGAAACCATTACGACGGGTGACTAACAGGCTGCAGTGGATGACCAGATCTTCTTTAGGTGTCGCGTCCAGGCTTTAGGGCAATCCACAACACTTGCTACCACCGCTTTCACAACCATTGAATCTACAGGTGATCTCTTCCGCTCGTTCCGCTGGAGTCAGTCTTCGCATGTAGTAGGTCTGACACGGCCCACACCTAACTCACCGGGGTGTTCAGACCCGTCGGCTACCCTCACCTGGTTTGACCGGCCCACCAAATGCGTTGCCTGGGGGGTGCTGTTGCATGCGACAGGTGAGAGCTGGGTTACAAGTAAGGACCAGTAGCAGGCGAGCAGCCCTGAAAAAGACATGGTTAACACCCCTTGCTAAAGGTACTACCTCTCCCTGACACCTCATAACCCAATTCTCAAGGTTTATTCTTAAATCGGACATTATTTTTCGAACAGCCTAATACAAGATACATACGTGATAATGTTTGAATAGGAAGAGGAACAATACACAGCACCTTCCACGGTCTAATTGTGCATTCTGCTGGATGGGGACTAACTGGTTATACCTGCTGTCTATTCGAAGCCGTCAGATCCGACATATAAATGCATTGCTCTTATGAGTCTGATACAATTTGTGACCGGAGAGAATTCGGACTGTTTCTCAATCTGCAATAAACTAGAGGACTTTATAAAAATAGGTCCGAAAATTATTGAAAGGATCAAAAAGGAAGAAATTAATAAACAAGGAGCTCGGATATCTGGAAAATTTCCTCAAAAAATAAATAATTAATAAACAAACATCTCCGCTCTTATTAGGCACCACAGTATATACATTTCAGTTTATTAAAATCAGAGTTCATCTCACGTTATGTTAAATAATATCAGATGAACCTAGATTTTCATATCCAAAAATGTTTCTTATTTCCCTATTTCAGTCACCAAATTCAGGAGGTCGGTACCTTGGGAATTAACTAGAAATCGTCTGTAAAAATGTTTTAATATTAAATCCTTTAGAATAAAAATAAAAAAGACAATCGCAATATTTATGCAGTGTTTTCACGATACAATATCATGGATGGAAGCAGTTACTCTCATTAACAAATGAGATGCATTTTTTGCAGACCATTGGTCTGTGTGATAATCTCGCAATATAGTGAGAATGAGATAAAGGCTTCACAAGCCACAAAAAATGTATCCTTGTATGAAAGGTCAAAGTTTGCCTCTCCAGCAATATGTCTTCGTTATCAAACTCTTCAGAGCCTTCTGATCTTTCGCATTATATCCTCTTACACTCTTACCTCTTTTTGGTAAAGTACTCGATGCTCTAATCAACGCCGAAGTGGTTAAGTGTCTTCATACGGCTTCCATTCGAATGAACAATATGGTTTCCGTTTCTCAAAGTCTACCGCCGATGTATTGACAGCTATCTTTGAATTTGTCTATCAAGCTTAGGTAAGGACGAAGCTTAGGCTGTGGCTCTTGATAGCTCAAAAGCGTTCGATAGAGTTTAGCATGCTGATCTTCTCCACAAGCTCAAGAACTACGGTGTCTCTGGACGAATATTTGACAATACAATCGTCTCTAACAAATCATGTAATGAAGCTGGTATTGAATGGGCACGCTTTTAATTCATTTCACAATAATGTGGGGGTCCTATCCTTGGGAATTTTCTTATATTTATCAACGACTTTCCCGGTGTCATTATCACCAAATAAGTATTTATGCAGGTAACTCAGATATTTACGCCTGTCTTAGAGTAGCCACTCCGACAAGTGCGACAAAGTAAAACTGGCAACTTCTCTCGAAAAGGACCTCCAATCAGTGGTTAACTGGTACAAGAATTGGCATGCAAATTTTAACGCTTCCAAAACTGCTTTCATTTAATCCCCACAGAGAATTTTTTTCTGTCTAACATCAGTATGGCTGATGCTAACCTCCAGGAGAGCAACTCTTTGTGCCTTTTCAGGCTCCCATTTTTCACTGACATTAAGTTATTAGATCGAGCAAGCTTGGCATTCCATGACACACTACTTCAATCCATTCCTATTGTTCATTGCATTTGGAAGCTCGTCCAGTCTGCATCCCGTGTCTTCAATCAGATGGTCAATGTAGACCTTCTTTGATCGACCTTCTGTTCTTTTTCCATGGGATGGTATCCAGAGTAAAACGTCTCTAGGTGGTTCTTTGCTACGCCAACAGTGTGACAGCAAATTTTAGTCTTTGTTGGCGCATTGCAATACTATTTGCATATGGGATGCGTAAGCAAACTATAGATGACATCATGATGCTGTATCAGAACACCTGTTCCATGGTACGCTCACCTGGAGAGATACAGTTATTTTATATTAGTGCACGAGTCCTTCACGGCGGAGACACACTTGCGCCTTTTCTCTTCATCATCTGTCTTGACTATGTGCTGAGAAAAGCCCTAAATAAGAACTGACGGCTTGTCTTCACTTTCACTCAAAGAAAAAGAAAACGATATCCAGTGTAGGTGATCAATGATGCTGACTGACAACCTAGTGATAATGGCTGACCATCTAAAAGACGCAACACCACTCCTTCACAACATCGAAATTGTAACCCAAGGGATTGGAGTGTATGTCAATGCGGCTAAAACAGAACTCATCTGCCTGAATCAAGATACATGGACAGGCATGAAATGTCTGAACGGAGAAAATATCAAGTAGACGACTTCAAATACCTGGGTAGTTATATTGTCTCCATTGAGAATGATGTCAACATCAGACTGGGAAAAGCCTGGGGGGCGCTTAATGAAATGAACTAAATCTGGAAATCAAATCTACCGAAGAAACTGAAGAGAAATCTTTTCAGAGTTACAACAGAGTCTGTCCTTCTATTTGGTTCCTTAACCTGGACGCTAACAGCCAACCTGGAAAAGTAGTTAAGATGGTGCTTAAACACGAATGCTTCGAGCAGCACTAAACAAATACTGGAAAGATCACGCAACAAAAGAGCTCTATGGCAACATATCTCCCCCATCAGAAAATCAATGCGACATGGAGTGGGGGGATTATATTGATTCAATTGCTAGATCAACTGCTAGGAAGTTTGGTTCACTGTGCCGTGTTACTCAATTTTTCTACTCAGAATCCATCTTGAACATTTATAAATCTACCATTCGTCCGTACATTGGATATTGCTGCCATATCTGGTCTGGTGCTCCTGTTATATATTTCAAGATTCTTGACACAATTCAAAGAAGAGTCTGTCATGTAATTGGTCCTGGCATCTCGACTTCTCACCGACAAAAGATATCTGTAGAAAGAAAGAGGGAAGCTATTTTCATGGCAATTCTTCTTCTGGGTCCCCTTCCTTGGTCCGTCGACTGAATGAAATTAAAATCCGCTACTAGATTGGCTATTGGGTCTTACCGTTTTACTCTCGAACTAACTAGTTGAAATCGTAGGTTCAGTTGTAATCGTTTCTTTTCTCGCACTTCGCGCCTGTGGAACTGCGTTCCGATTTATTGCTTCCCTGCAACGTACAATCTTCAAAGATTTAACGTCAATCGCCATCTTCTGTCTTCCTGAATTGTCATTTCTCCTCATTTGTTTTCTCTTTAACTTCCTGTAACCACTTCTGTCTTAGTGGCATTATCGCCTTGGTTGGTCTGAACGGAACCTTTTTCAAGTGATGGGGTGATCCCACTATGCACTGGTCTCATCCTAAGATATACCAAAACAGATTTTGGACTCAGTGTCAAACTAGAAAATTACAGAAGCTAGGTGTATCAAAGTGTTGACTTGGAAAGTAACCTCATATACACCAGGTGCAGATTCGTGCCCGACAGAGTGTCAGTTGCTGCCCCTGACATAGAAACAGGTAATCGACCCCGTGGAAGATATGCTGGCAAGTCACATATTTTATAAATCTCGACAAAATCTAAAGAAGAATATGCAACGTTATTGGTCCTAACCTTGCATTTAATTTGCCAGCAACGCGTAACGTAGTTTCCTTGTGCCTTTTCTATAGTTTCATGGTATTTGTTCTGATTAGACTTTATGAATTTAAGCGCAGTACTATATTGGCAGCTAGGTCTCATCATTTTACTGTTGGAATTGGTAAATATAATCATAAGATCCGTGCTAACAAATTCTTCTCTCGCACTTTTCGAATGTGTAACTCCTCCCTGGCCGCTTGCTTTTTTTTCTGTCATCTTTGAACATCAAAAATCTAAATGCAACGTCAGTTGTCGTCTTCTGTTTTTTTGAATACCGTTGTTTTATTTTCCTTTCTACTCAACTTCTTTCTCAGTTTCTTTCACACTCAGTAACCCCCTTGCGTCATAGTGGCTTTATCGCCTTGCTAGGGGTGAAATGATTTAAAAAAAAAAAAAAAAAAAGATTCCTCCTCTTTATAAAATTTAACAGAAATTGACGCAAGACGGGAAAATCCAGGAAGATTTTGTCACTTATGTGAAGTGAATCTTTGTATTTCATTCGGTTGGATGTAAGAAAAACAAATAACATTCCCCTACATTCGCCGACATATGCAATACAAAGAATCAGGATGTGTGTTTATTTTGTCTTTTGCGCTTATCTGTGCAATATTCTGAATAACTCACTTCAGTGACGAGGTACTTAGAAAAACAACGAGAAAATCTTCAATAGATTGAATCGGTACACATATAGTTTTACAGTAATTAAAATCTACTTCAAAAGGAAATGTTTTTCCCCTCAAGCTCCTAATTGATGTAACTTCCAATTAACGTAGCTTGTTGAGTAGAGTTGAATATGATCCAGTCCTAAACGGAGTTTACTGACTCCTAGTCTTGTTGTGGATTCGTGGAAAAGATGACGAAGGCGAAGTAAAAGAAAATGACAAAAAACGACGAGGTAGGCGTAAATGACAGAGACGAAGACGATGGAGATAAGAGAAAAAAAAAAAGAAGAAGAAAAAAATTATAATTAAAGACGAAGCAAAAAAAAAAGGTACAAAGACGAAGAAAGAGAAAAAGGCAAAGAAAATGGCGAGGCCAAAGAAAAACGAAAATAACAAAGATGAAAATTAAGAAAATGAAGAAGGTAAAGACAACAAATGGAGAAGACGAAGGAAGGTAAAATTATAAAAAGAAAAAAATAATAACGAAGCCGAAGAGAGTGAAGAGATCAAAGATGAAGAAAAGGGGAAAAAAAATAAAGAAAATGATGAGGACAAGAAGGAAGAAAAGAAAATGAAGAAGGCAATGAAAGACGGGGGAAAAAGAATAAGAAAAAGAAATAACAAAGACGAAAAAAATGAAGACGGCAAAGAAGAAAATGTAGAACAAGATGAAGAAAAGGAAAATAAAGACAGAGATAAAGTAAATGAAAAAGGCAAAGAGAATGAAGAGGACAAAGATGAAAAAGTAAGATGAAGAAAAAGATGAAAAAGATGAAGAAATAATAATAATAATAATAATGCTCATTATATTACAAATGTGTGCAAAACCTTTCAAAACATTTAAGTACAAAAGTAATTCCGAGAAACATTTTTGTAGACAATTTTTTTTTAACAAACAAGAAATGGTGGCAGATTTTCATTAATATTTCACTTTTTTTTCATTTATCCATTATATTCTTCAATGGAAAACACGACATGAATATTTTAACAAAAGCACACATTTTAGAGAATAAACTATTGATTGCCAACAAGTATGTTTGTCGGAATTGCTTTCATTCTTTATAAAAAATTCATTAAATATAACAACGTTTTGTTTGTATTGAAATGTAAACAAAGGAAAAAAGTAAGTAACATTTTTAATTATAAAAATATTTAATCAAACTTGACTTTATTTTACTAATAACTGTAATGCAGTTATTATATTATTTGTCATAGGTGAAGAAGGGCTTATAACAATTAGGTAATCAGATTTAAAAACAAAAATATTTCATTGCTCCACCTCACCAATAAAAGCTTCTCTTCTGCACCTAATATCTGAAATACAAACATAAGTGGCCCTTAAAAATGGCAACAAAAAATCTTTTTAATGATAATTTGTATAAGATGCCTATGTATATTTAGACCATGTTATAGAATTGTCAAGGACTTAAAATTTTGATGAATGTCGACATCTTAGATTAAATATCAGCCAGTTTGTTAAATAAGCAATCAAAATATTGAAATGTGAAAGATTTGGTCCAAAATAGTTTCCTTCACAGCAAAACCTGAAAATTTAAGAAGCAACTGTTTTTAGACGTCCCTAAAATCAAATTGCTCCCTGTTGTGATAATTTAATTTTATTTGATGGAATAACTTGATTGCAATGTTTTGTTTGGACAACTGAACACAGAATTTAACACAACACTTCAGTGAATCCATAAGGAAAGATTGGCAAGGGTGCAAAAAATTTATTTTTACAAGACAGGGCAAACAGAAAAATGCCAGCTGATGAATTGGCTCAGTTCATTCCCAGCAATGCAAGGCACACTGAATAACTGCAATCACAGCCAGCCATGTAATACAGGTGATGTTAATTTGTCAGAAGACTGCTCTGCAATTCCTTCTCTATTGAACAAAGAAAACTATAATGCATGGTAATCTCTACTAGCTTTAGGCAACTTTCTCTGAAAGCTGAAACAAGACTCTGATGACACTAGGTCTTACGTTCAATTCTAGTGTGAAGAAAGTAAAAATTTTAAGATGTTAACAAAGTAAATCTCATAGGGAAGGATGTGATAGAGCAAAAGTATAACACAAAGGAAACAGGTTCTCTTTGATTGTATAACATCTAATCTGAGAGTATTAATTCCTTAAACATGAACAAAATAATTATATAAAAGAAAAACAAACATGTAAATTACAAAACAAAAACATCAGTCATAAAGTTGATAACTGATTGACTCTGTGCCAAGCAAAAGCCTCAATTTTGCACCAATCAGTGACTACCTTATTTACACACAATATCCTCACTAGAGGAAGTGGCCTTAGACTGAACATCAAGAAAAATTGAGATGGGAGGTGAGAAACTTCTGGAGAACCAAAACTCCCCGCCTCCATACACACATCCCCTAATTTCACTTAGGAAGAAAAATATGTTCTGAGATCTTTACAAAAACATCAAAATATCATAGCACAAGCAGACAAAGGAAATACAGTAATTCTAGCAACAAAGCTGCACTGAGAAAAATTTTAAAGTTAATGAACATCAAAAGCTTTTCTAGTTTTAAGCAGGTAAAAAAATAAAATAATCTGTTTTTCAATCCTACCTTGTTTAAGTGGAAACACTTAAATCCTATAAAAAGAAAATTATCATTTTAAAAGAATACATCATGTAAGAAACACAAATCAGATATTTCATTGTGTCATCTTTTGAGCCATTTCTTGGCCAATTATTATGAAAGCACTTTTAGACAGGACCCATATTAAATATTATGAATTCTACTTCTTTCATACAAACTGATTAAAGCATTGCACATTTTATCATTGGTATTAGGGAGTGTCAATGTATTTAACGTTTTTAATAAAAGGTTTCATCAGAGACAACTTTGTTCATCCTCAGTAATCAGTGAGTGTAGTCTTAAGATCAATATTAGCATCTGTTAACAGCACAATAGAGATGTTAATAGAATAAGCATATTTTCCAGTGAATGTTGACAAAAAGGCCTAGCTAGAGAAGTGGGTCTCCACCTTTTCTTTTGCTGTTTATTATTTTGTGAAGATTTCCCTATACATTTCACTAGACAGAAACTCTGCATTTCACTTTAGTCTGTAGGTGACCCATTTGTACTTGTGTCATATTATAAGTAATACTTGAGGAGCAAGAATTCCTCCAAACAATTTTTGTTAAATTCAGCCAGCAAGGTTTATTTGTTTAATTTTTCATTGTATTTTTCCTGTTTTCAATTATGATTTTGTACACCACCATCAAAATTTTGAATAAATTGTCTGAAATTCAAGTTTTGTTCCATTTTGTTCAAACTTTCAACCATTTATTTAAAGTGGCCTGTCTTTTTTGTATTAGAATGGCTTCCAGAATTTTGGTTCTCCTTTGCAGTAAGTCCTCTGAAATATTTTGGTATTATCTACTAAAAGTTGTCTCAAGTTAATAGCTGTATTTTGGTTATTTGTGTTGTGAGGATTGATATGTGCATGAAATGCACTACATTTCAACAAATGACAAGTCAACCTACAAGATAGTGTGGTGCATATATAGCTGATGTAAGAATTTGATAATTTTTAATTGATCTTTTTATAATAAATGATAAATTTAAGATATTTCTTGTAATCATTAAGTAATATGCATTGGTAAATTCTACTTTTAATCTGTCATTTTGTTTATAATTAGGATGCATCTCGTTATGACAGAATATTTTATTCTTTATTTTTTTACTAAATTTCATTAAATCTATTCATCCATACATTGAATATTCTTGTTATATCCAGTCTGATTAGTCTGCCATGAATTTAGATTCTTGATAAAATCCAAAGAAGAATCTGCAATGTTACTGGTTGTAACCTGGCATCTTGACTTCAATCATTTTTCCATTGCTATAATGTAGCTTCCCTGTGCCTTTTATATGAACATTTTCATGGTAATTTTTCTGATCAGCTTTCCTTTTTGTCACCTTGACTTTATGAATTTAAACACAGTACTAGATTGGCAGATAGGTCTTATCATTTTACATTTGAAATGGCTAGATGTAATCATAAGTTCTATGCTGACAGTTTCTTCTCTCACACTTCTCATTTATGAAACTCTTCCAGCTTCTTGCATTGCAATCAACTTTGATCTTCAAAAATTTAAATGCAATGTCAATCATTATTTTCTGTCTTCTTAATTCCTGTTCTTTTATTGTTCTCTCTCCTTAATAACATTTTTCTTTTTCCCATATTTTTTCATGCTCAATAACTACTTGTGTCTTAGTGGCTTTATTGCCTTGCTTAGGGGTGAAACGATTAAAAAAATAGGTTAATTTTATTTGCTTGTCAATGACATGTTTGGGGAAATTATTATTGATAAGTTTATTTAACATTACTCAATTTTTAATAAAAAATAATTTGCATGAAGAAGAAATTTTACTTTTGCTCAACTGATTGCATTCTTTATCACAACTATTTTAGATTTCTCAGGTCACACTGACATTTGTAATCAAGACAAATTTTTGCTTGACGGTTTTTTTATCCCAATGTAAAACATCTTATTTAAATATTGAAAAAATGCTAGAAAAATTCAACCAGACTAATCTTATCAGTTGAATTTAGCAAAGGTTCATTGGTGTTAATCTCATGTCTTGTTGTGTGCAATGCTATTTAGACATGTGTAGAGCTCCCAATGAAGAAGGTTAATAATAAACTTTCTTTTGGGAACATTCCTAGTGACCCTTAAAAAAGCTGTCTATAACCTTGCTATGTAGAAAATAAATAAAAATAAGATACAAAAACACACAAAGCCAAAGCTGAATTTAGATTTTAACCACCTCTTCAGTGTTAACCCTAGAACACTAACCATGGGTATATAGTACCCAGCACAATTTTTCCTATTTTAATTACAATTTTCAGTACCTGATTTTCTTACCTAAATAATAAGTTTTCCAGTTCCTGTTAATGTTAACTCAAAGTACAAAGTTTGAAGTGCCTGCATGTAAAATATTTCAAATAATTTGATATTTTTTTTGATATTTTCAAAATCAGGTATGATATACCGATGGTTAGTAGTGGTGTAACTTTAATTGATGGTTACTATTCTAGGGTTAAGAAGCTGTTATTTTCATTGCCTTCAACACTGGGCAAAAGTCAACAGCAATGAAACAACAAAAGTCTTAAGAAAAGACGTCACATCCTACAAGATCCTTCATGATGAATTGTCAACGCAGCAACAATGTAGCTCAAGGAAGCATAGCATTCATAAAAGTTACAGCAAAGTGGATCCACAGGATTTGCTGATAATTTCAGGACGGATTTCCATAGCAAAATGAGCCTCTTCAATTCCTTTATGAGAATTAGTTCCTTAGTGAAGATGAGTTTAACAAAAGATTGTATTAAAAGACTTCATGTAACTTTGGGAAAACAAAAAGACACCAACTTCCCTCTTAAAGTCAAATTTGGGGAAAATCAAAAAGAAGAGCTAAAGAACAAATGGTATAAAAATAGGAATTGAAATAATTTTTCTCTTGCAATGAAGTCCAGATAAGTGACAAAACACAACAGGAAAGGAAGGGAATATAGATTAAAAACACCTGTGTTACACACACACATCTCTACAACTTGTATTTCTAAAATCATCTGCCATCAGTTCACCTTGTCTTGTAAAAACATTTTCTGTATTAATGTTAATATACTGACAATGATGGATGAACAATGTAAAATAGTTATCAATCTCAATATGATTATTTTATTTTGTATTAGGTAAACAATATTAAATAAAAATAATCATTTAAAAATTAAATGAATCAATATTAAAAATAATGTTTTTCCATTCCTGAAATTTGATTAAAATGATAAAATAATTGCTTTTTATTTTTTAGTTTTTTGTTAAAAACTCCTCTGTGTGTGTGTGTGTGTGTGTGTGTGTGTGTGTGTGTGTGTGTGTGTGTGATAATCATTCCAAAATCAATGCTATGAATTTTCATAACCCTTCTTTTATACATGCTCAATTTAAACAGATCTCAATTTAATCCAACATACATTATTTTTATGTTTGTTTTTATTATTAAAATGTCCATCCTTGTTTGAAGTTAGTATTTTTGTTGCTGTTTATTATCGATGTTCGATTGTGAGTTTATTTTGAGTTGTAAATAATAATATATGTAAAAAAAAAAAAAAAAAGCCAAAACAATAATTTCTAATTCAAGAATGTGGAAACATATCAAGTGGAAGGTCATCATACCATTCCAATTGAAAAAGTTCACTCAGCCAAAGAATTGTTAAAAATAATTCTAAAAATCCATACCAACAGCCAATCAAACAATCTTAAAAACACATGCACAGACACAGACGCATACACACATCTGTCTTAATAATGTGACATTGTTTTATAAGGAAATAGGAAATCCGCTTTTTCTGGGTTTATCTGTTCGATTAAAAGTGGCAGTTTTGATATCCATTATTGATCCCAATAGAGAGTAATTAACTCATGCATTCTGTACACAGACATCAGCATCATCATTCTTTACATTGACTACCCCACCAGCTTTTCTCACATAACACATACACAGAAACGAGGTTAAGGATTAAAAAATTCTTCAAGAAATTGTTTCCTCAAATTGCAAACCATGTAGCACATTTTTAGAAACAAATTAAAAATATACATTTGGCCGCATATCATAGATTTTGATGTTTTTCTACATTAAACATACAGACACACACATGCATGTACAGACATACATACACACATCAATGTGCAAACATCGTTGTTCCAGAATTTCTTTGGACTAGTATTTTCATTGTTGCTTTTAATATCAAAACGTTGTCCAATTTGGTTTTTATTCAAGAGCTTCTTGTATCTATTATTCCCTGAGTGATACAAGAATAGAATTTACAATTTCATTTTTAGCATATTGGCAAAATATCATAATCATAATTTCAAAATATTTGAATGAACTTAAAATGCCAAAAAAAGCAATTCATACTTCTCTTCAAATAATCAAATGATTTTATGCTCTTTTTCTTGTTAATTTCTCAGCCGATTTATTCTTCAGCCTTCATCAGGGGTAAAATCTCTAAGAGGAAAAAAATTTATTCCTTCAAAAAAATAAAGAATTAATAAGCAAAAATATTGTGCCAACATCAAAAACATAAAGTAAAAGTTAAATTGTTCAAATAAAACTTTGTAATGTTAATAATTCTTCTGAAAATGTACAAATGTGAAAAATGGAAAATGCAGTCTTCTGTCACTTACATTCCATTTTTGAACCTTTTATTCAAGAGGACATAATACTCCTTCCTCGCCCCACCCAACAATATGCCCAAATTCATCATTTCCCCATGATCACAACTGCTTGAGATATTATATATACAGTGGTTTGTTATTTTGCAATTGGTGATTACAAAGTGTACTTTTACTAGTAGAATTACCTTGATTTTATACCAACCTTACATTCCGAATCTTTTCTAACACAGATTGTCGTGTTATGTTTAGTGAGCTTCAAGTCTGTCCATTTGTTAGCAGATTTTGACGTTATGTAGGATGCTTCCCCAGTCATTACAATCTTAACCTCTTCAAGTCTAGGGTCAACTTTTATATATCCTACATATACTCATTATCTGCACCTCTTGCTTCCTCCTTGTACCCACAATGGCTTCATTTAATAACACTCTGCCTTGAGTGGATCTTGGGCTTTGTAGTGGGTGAACAATAGGAAAAAAAGTTCATTGGGTAAACATTTTTTAGGTAAATTTACACTGTCGGATTTCAGGGTAATTATCTTAAAGTTCTACTCTGTGTTGTGTGCCTTTATATAAAATCGGGGTGTCTAGAATCAAAATTAAGTATAATAGAATAAAGCATTGGCTTCCCACCAATAAATATTATAACCCCAAAATCATCAGGATATCTTAGAAGAAAGATCTTTCCATGGTTCAATGTACTAAAATGATAGTGTAATGGAGTTCATATGAGATATCAGAGTTTGCAAATACAATTCATGAGATCAGCATATATATATATTATTTTTTGAACAATAAGAAAATAAAAAAATTGAAATCTTTAGACACACTGGGTTGTAGATTAATATTCTTTTGTTTTTTTTATTATTATTCCATTTAGATTCATGACTAGATTCACCAAAATGGCCATCATCGGGAGAAATATTTCTCTTGTTGGTAGCACTAAACTACAGAAATGAATGTCTTGATGGAGAAAATGAACTTTGTCTGTAGTTTTCATTTTTTTTTTTTTTTTTTATCTTTTTAACATGAATCTTTTAACATTCCTTGTGTTGGTCAAACAGTCTCTTTTAAGTTGTTATTTGAGATAAGAGCTGGATAGATACATGCTGCTCTGAATTCTCTGGTCAGTTTGACAGTTTTATTGGACCTGGTGAGGGATGTGTCTCTGTTTCGTGTTTGTGTTATTTGGTTCTTAGGGAGTAAGTGAGTATGATATGTGTAACCGTGTGTATTGCTGTAGGTATGCGTTATCATATATATATATATATATATATATATATATATATATATATATATATATATATAATATATAAATCAATTCTTTATATAAGCCCATGTCCTTTACATTATAAGTACAAGAAATTTGAAAGGCAACATAATGTAAATAATGAGATATTTCAAGAAAGTGACCACAGTTTGCCAATTTCAAGGTTCATTCACCTTAACACAACTGGTTTCAAAATGATATTAAATAATAGTTCTAATAACTGTTGTCACAAGGGTAAAGTTATGTTCCAGCATCAGGCCAATTTCTCTAACAGATTCATTGAAAATACATGCTATCCAAAGACAATATTATAATAGTCATATAATTTGGTGCAAAGATTGTTGGAGCAATTGTAAATAATTCTTATTGTTTCAGAATGGATTATAAAATTAATCCCATTAAAAATATCATCATATTATGTACCCAACATTTAAATTATATAACATTACATAGAGAATCAAGAATACTCAAGGATTAACAATGAAAATACGCCCCAAAAAACAAATTAGACAAACATGATAAAATACAAAAATGGAGATACTAGTGTTACGTGTTGATAATTGTATCAAAGGAAAAAAAAAATTATTTACCACTGTAAAATATTAACACTGCTTCCATTTAAACAACAATAATCATCACATTTAATTCCAGTCACACTTTCAAGCATACGTTTAAAATTTCCAGTTAAAATTCCACATTGACTTTTCAAAATCTCTTGGCATATTTTGCAGGGTGAGTGATAAAAAAAAATAAAACAGTTTGTAAAATTCATGAAACTCTTGAATGACCCATAAAAAAAATTGTCTCTATTAATAGAACATTTACCCACACACCTAGCATCACCCACCCAGCAATGCTACTTCATTCATTTATCCCACCCTACATTAGAAGATTTTTATTTGACATTTCTTTCAGTAGAATTCTTGAATGGTTAGAGTCCCCAAGGAATTCTGTGTCAGTGTATGGAGCCGAATAAATCTGAAAAAGAAAAAAAAAAGTAGAAGAAAAAGTATCAGATTTCCTTTGGAAACATTTGGAGAGCACGTCAAATTCCAGAAGCCAAATCTTAGCCTCAAACCCAAATCACCACATCTTAACCTCAAACCCAAAACACCACACTAAATTATTAATGACTTTGCAAAGAAACACCATGAAACCCACCTCACAAAATTTGTGAGTTGAAAAATGTTCTTATTCAAAACAATTAGAAATCAGCTCTAAATTAAACATTATCATTGTTGACAGAACCTGATGTGGGCTAAAAAAAAAATTGCAAACAAAAAGTAAATGCAAACAATGAAATTTGTTCTGATGTCACCTATAATCCTTGGATATTTGAAAAGTATATATAAAATTTCTTTTTTAATTCCCATCAGGATGCCGGTGATCCTGTCTCTCTAGATTTCATTTCTTTATCACCTGTGAATTGTCATAGCTTCTTGGGAAAGCAAATGGAATAGCTTCTTCACTGTTTAAAATTCACTGTAGTTGTTTTCCTAGACTGGCTACCAACCAAGGCTAGAGAGATCAGTCTATTTAACCTGCAGATGAGGAACGGCAATAAGAGGCAATCCTTCAACAAATCAATAAAATATATCAAAAAAGAAATTTTCAGTTTGAATATGTGTAATGTTCATTTGTATAATGTTTGCATGTGTATACCGATTGTTGTTGAATGTCACTTTTCTAGAGGGTTGGGATTTGGACCCTCCACACATGGAAGACTAACCAAACACAATTCTCCTCATCTAATTTAAATTCAGGCCATAGAATATGCCATAGGGTAGCATCTCACAGATTAATGAGGACTGAGTTTATTCTTTTTCTTTTGACTCCCATGTTTTTATAGGGAACTCAAAGTTAATAAACATCTATTTAAAATTATTTAAATTATTATAAAAAAATGAATAATTTATTAAAGCACAAATTTTTCACATATTTTTTCGATATCTTTAAAAAATATTTTTGTGTTCATTTGATTTTATTTAACAAACAAATGTTTTTACTTCTAATTCAATGATTATTATCACTATATTAAGCACGTTTTTAGCAGAAAGTCTCTTAAATATGTTATACATTAAATTATATAATTTTAGTCACTAACATTCTTATTTCATTTTATTTAATTCTATACTGGATTCTCCCGTCATTTTTGACATTTGAGATTTCATCAACCCAGCTCTTTGAACCAAAACAGCCAGACAAAGCACACATATGATTTGATTATGGTTGTGAAGGTTTGTGTAGAACAAATCAGTTTTCAAAAGAACCAAATACAGTGAAGTGGTGCATGTCATATGCCACAAGGTCTCCAAACAACACTCCTCATATTTTGAATTCAAAGTCATCCTTCTCCTAGGCTGATTGTCAACTACATCCATAGGGCACAATATGTCTTTCTATTTACCCTTGCCTGAGAGAAGAGAAGAGATGGATTCCTACCTTACCCAAATGGATTTGCATTTAAGTGAACGTAAAAAAACTTGACTGGAATTCGAACTCGGCTCTCCCATTTTTCAATTCAAGGCTGCATCTGCATTTTATATTTATATATGGTTTATATACGTTGTTTATAGTCTTATCAATGAACATTTCCCAAATGTCAGCATTTCCAAAGTTTGAAGATTAACCAACTAGCCATATTCTTTTCTCTTTATTCTGTGCAGATAAATCACACTGGGGGGGAAAGACAAAAGATCAGAGAATTGGAAAATTAAAAATGCACAAAATTCTAATACTGCAATCGACTGAAAGAAATAAACTCATTTATATTCAAGTAAATTACAAACAAAAAAAGAGAGAAAACAAAAGAAAAATTCTTCAATGTGCAAAAGAATTAAGTGCTAGTCTCCAACAAATCTGGCAATGCAGAGGCAAGAATAAAGCAATGAAAAAATTGTTAGCACACACACACACTTATTTTTGTAAAAGGGATGAAAGGCCTGATTAAAAAATTAAATAGAGAGAGAATGTTGGAAAGAGGAAAAAAAAAGACTTATTGAAATATGAATTTTATAAACATGCAGCTCAAAAAATTCAAATTTTCAATAAATATATAAGCATTCTTAATATTTCATTTCATCAAATTAATAACTTTTAATTAATAACTAAAGGAAAAGATTTCATCTGCTTGAAGATATCACAAAGAATTTAACAATATAGAAAAATATTTATCCAAATAAACTCATGTGATTTATTTACCTTCACTCACAAATAACCAAATATACAAACCAGAGAAAACGAAAAAAATACCAACAATGGGTGAATTGTTTTTCTGTTTTAAGATAGCGGCTCTTTTTATCCAAAGAACATAGCTCAGATATTTAAGTAATAAATAACTAAAATAAGCAATAAAAATGTACATCCACCCTCTCATGTTAACAGTAATACTAACTATTTCCTTATAAGGAAATATTTCGCATGCAAGTCCAGCTTTTGTTTGAAATTTATAAAATCTTTCTCTTAAAACAATTTTTTTAGGAAAATGAGTTTCTCAAGTCCAGTAGCTGTTATCAATCATTCCAGTATTAACAGGGGTTGCTGTGGAAAATCATCAAGTGATGTTGCTTCTATTATTTGGTACAGTTCTTTCTTTGTGATTCTGTAGCACCAGTTTACAAGGTTTAAAGAAGGATGGTCTTTGCCAAGATTCACAGTCTCACTCACTCAGAGCATCAGTTGTATAATATTGCATGGCATTTGGTTGAATATAAAAAGAGTTTATACAAAAAAAATAAACCTTTTCTATATTAATGATAGAAATGAAGATATAATTAAATTAAATTTCAAAACATTTACAATGTTTCCCACATAACAGCTTTCAAATGAGAAATTCAGATCTGGTAGGAATTCTATAATTAAGTTCCTTTGAAAGTTTCACACAATTCAATTTATAGACAAATTATTTATAGACAACAAATTGAATCAATTGCTACATCCATTACTAGGAAACTTGGTTTCCTGTGCTATGCTAGACAATTTTTTTCACAAGTATTTAAATCTACATGCATTGAATATTGCTGCCATATTAGTTCTGGTGCTCCTGCTAAATATTTAGAGATTATTGATAAAATCCAAAGAATAATCTGCAACATCATCAGTCCTGAACTGGCATCTCAACTTCAGTCACTTTCCCAACCCCATAATGTAACTTCCCTGTGCCTTTTCTATAAATACTTTCGCAGTAATTATTTTGATGAAATTTCCTCTATGGTAACTAAACTTCATGAATATAAGCACAGTATTAGATTGGTAGCAAACTCTCACCATTTTACAGTTGACATTGTTATATGTAGCTGTAAGTTCTATACTAAGAGTTTCTTTTCTCACACTTCTCACTTGTGGAACTGTTCTAGCTTCTTGCTTCCCACATTTAAATGTAAATTTGTCTTGCTAATTCCTGTTCATTTATTGTTCTCGCTCCTTAATAGCATTTTTTCCTTATAGTCTCTAACACTCACTAACACCTTGTGTCTTAGTGGCTTTATTGCCTTGATTGGGGTGAAATGATTTTAAAAATGAATTTCATAAATTTAAAGTGATACACCAATTGTCTCAGTTTGTTTTTTGGGGGAGGAAGATTTTCCAGGTATCAATTTTTTCTGGAAAGATTTGTTTCTTTTAAACATAGGAATGCGATACAGACATGTTAAAATTCCTTCATAAAAGAATATTTACAAAGAAATGTTTGTTTAAAATAGAAAGATAAACCATTTTATTCAGTTAGTGTATCAGTTAGAATCCAAACCATTGCTTTGGTAAAAAGGACACCTAAATACCATAGGAACCACCTGAATATTATTATTATTATTAGTAGTAGTAGTAGTAGTAGTAATATTAGTAGCAATGATGATTATGATGTTGATGATGAAATAAAGATTTGGAAGAAAGAAGACAAATAATAAAGAGCATATATGAACAGTTACTTGGACTATTATCCTCGTCACTTATTTCTCTTTCATTCAACTTCTGTTATTAATACACAGAACATAAAAGAAGCGAGTTAAACAACACAACTGAAAGAAGATGGGGGTGACAATAGTCACAGGTGATCAGGAATTGGTATATAAAATTGGTCAATGGAAAAGGGGAAGAGAAGAATTTCATTGGAATTCAATAGGAAAATTAATTTTCTTTGCAACTTGTTAATTCTTTTTAGGTTTTTTCAACAAACATAACAAAATAGATCAAAATTAAGAATAAAATTAACAAAAAGTAAAATAAATTAAGCACTTATTATTTTTGGAGGAAATCTGAAATAATTAACCACTGGAAAGACTTGAACTCACACACCACACCCTGAGTGCCTGTCTAACATGGGCACTTTTCTGTCAGCTTCGAAGATTAATATATAAAAATATCTAAATCCAATCTAACTCCAGCTTCCTTATCTGATCATTCATGTGTTTCCTTCAGCTAACTATTCACACAACTAAAAGAGTGAGATTTATAGTTGAAATAACAAATAAAACTAATTCTTACCGTTAATTTAGATTTGCATCAATTTAGGAATCTCATGTTTATAATGATGAAGAACCTGAGAATTTATGTCAGAAAAAATATAAAAAATAAAAATACAAGATGAAGAGAGATGATGATGATAATAGTCCAAAAACACAAACTATAATGAGAGTTTATGTTGGAAATCCTTAACTCCAATTAAATATAAAAGATGGGGCCTCAAAGTAAAGTGCATAGAGCATCATGCAGCAAAAATCTAGGAGGATGAGGTCTTACCCTGGGCTGATGACTATAGCCATCGTCCTCATTGTTTCTTTCAAGGGCTGATAATTGTTCTGAATCCCTAACTTTGGCTGAAAAGTAGCAAACACTGACCGATGAATGGGCACAGCAACAAACAACACAAGCAACATGGACAGAGGACAATTGCCTGATTGGAAAACAATTGTTCTCTTAATGGAGACTGCCAAAATATTTCTTTTTAAACAACAGAATAGAGACAAAGAAAATGTTGAGCCAAAAGCATCAACTTTCTGAGAAAGAAAAAAAACTTTCACATTTTAGAATTAGTGAAGTTTAAAGAGTTTATTATTACACCAATCTACTCAGACCAATATCCTCACCATGGTAACTATAGTCACCAAGATGAGGATATTGGTATTAGTAAACGGATGTATCATAGCAGTACAATCTATTTTTTTTCTAAATTTAAACGAAAAAAAACTGTGCTGTTTAGTCAGTTTTACTATTGGTGTATATAAGAAATTAGTTTTAAGAAATAAAAAGTATGCTTATGCTTCAACTGCACAAGAACAAAAAGAAAATCAAACAGTAACTAAAATTTCATACCCTATATTACATAATTACTTAAATTGTTCTGAACAGCCAAAAATTGGCCCAATATAACTAAAATTTCATACCCTATATTACATTAAGTTGTTCCTAAGAATCGAAAATTGGCCCAATATAACTAAAATTTCATACCCTATATTACATTAAGTTGTTCCTAAGAATCGAAAATTGGCCCAATATAACTAAAATTTCATACCGTACATTACATTAAATTGGCCCAATGTAACTAAAATTTCATACCCTATATTACATTAAGTTGTTCCTAAAAATCGAAAATTGGCCCAATATAACTAAAATTTCATACCCTACATTAAATTGTTCCTAACAGCCCAAAATTGGCCCAAAGTAACTAAAATTTCATACCCTAGTAAACTGTTCCTAATACACAAAAATTGTCCCAAATGTATTTTTGTCATTTTGTTTTTCCTTAAAAATGCAAAATTTTGTTGAATGTTACTCTGTTCAAGAAATAAATGTATCATTTGTTTTCATACATTTTAAAATTAAAAATCTAATCATGTAACCAAAGTCAAGAATGGAAGAAACAAAACATTGGCATTTACTAATTGTCAAAAAGAAAATATATATATATATATATATATATATATATATATATATACACAAATAAAACAGACATTATAAACTACAAATGTCATGGTTATAAGTTCCAATCAACAAAACATGAAGCCTTGTTTTTATACAAAGGGTCATTTGAAAAGTTCTTGGCTTGACTACCTTACCCAAAATTTGATCATGGCCAAACATCAGTAATATTTTGGAGAGATTTCATTGTTATACTGAGAAATTTCAGCACTTTCCACCTCATACATTTAAAGATTGTTTTTCTTTTTGTCTTGTTTTAAAAATGAGAGACTGAAAGAAAAAAAGTTTAGGACCCCCTGGATCAGAGACAAAAATTGTTTTTCAGTTGTGCACACAGAGCTTTGCAAAGACAGGGAACATTCTAAAGAGTCAGACTAAATTAATGTTGTCTATATATTTGCCTTCATTATTTCTCCAAATATTATTTTAGTGGATATCTGTTTTTGAGTAGATTCCCTGTTTTTTTAAATAGTTTGAATTACATCTACCTGTCTGTACATCTGAATGAAGAAAACGTGCTTTCTAATTGGTTTCAAACCTGCATCCCCTGCATTTATAGAAGAAACCACCATCTGACACCAAAAAGCTCTAACATGAGGGGAAAGTGGAAAAATCAGGTGTGGCTGACCGCATATGGAGAGAAAAGGGAGATCACTGCCCTCTGTGGGATCAGGTTGAAATCATAGCCAAAGAACACCATTGGAAAATTCGTAAACTTAAAGATTCAGCACATATGCTAGGGCACAAAAATCTCCTGAGCCGACTAAGCATAGAAATGAATACAATATGGGAACAAGTAATAAAAAATGACACTAGAAAAGCAATAATAACAATGAAAATTGCAATATGAGCTCTGGTAAAAAAACATGCAATGACACACACACTGTATATAGGAAGAAAATGAGTAACTACCAACAACTGAGGTTCAAGCATGACACTCTGAACTTATTAATATATGTTTTCCACCAGGTGTATAAATAGCAGTGTCAGGCTACTGAGTGAGGTGACTATTGAGTGGAACTATCCAGTTGAATTAGTGTGATTTGGGTTTTGATTTAGAATTTGCCAGACATTAAGCCAAACCACACTCTTAACAAAGTATTCACTGAAATGATTATCTTTGGTTGACTTTTACTTCTTTGTTATTATTAAGTATTTATTTGCAGTTGCAATTAAATACTGTTTTATTTAACATTGAAGTCTCAGGTTATACTTAATTATTAACAGCCCTATACATTACAAAAGTGGTGATAGAAAAAAAAAAACATCTTAACAGGATATTCAGTGAATATTTACCACTTGAAAGAATTAAAAACTATGGTTTTAACATCAGTAAAAAAAAATTGTGAACTATTTATGAATAGAGTGAAATACCTAACACAAAGTATTTATGTGAATGGAAAATGACCAGATCCTTCAAGGGCAAGTGCAATAAGGACATGCCCACCCCAACAAATGCATCAAAATTGCAAGCATTTTTAGGGTTAGCTAATTACTATCATGTGTATGTACTAAACATGAATAAATTAACAGCACCTTTGAATAACTTGCTAAAGAAAGACATTAAATGGGATTGGTCAAATAAATGTCAAAGTGCTTTCGAAGAAGTCAAAGAAGTCCTAACTTTGTCACTAGCTCATTTTGACCCTAAATTAAAGATTATGGTTGAAGCAGATGCAAATGATCCGTGTATTGGAGTGGTGATACTAGACAAATATGAGGACGGAACAACTAAACCAATATCTCATGCTTCAAGATCATTAATAACAGCTGAAAAAAAAAAAAAAACTACAGCCAGATTGAAAAGGAAGCATTGGCTATCATATTTGCTATGAAAAAGTTTCACAAGTTTATTCATAGTACACAATTCCCGCTACAGACAGATCATCCTCCATTGTTGCCCATTTATGGATTAAAAATGGGTGTTCCCATGTATACAGCAAATAGACTGCAGCACTGGGGAACTATCTTATTAAACTACAATTATAAAATGGAGTTTCTACCATCCAAAAAATTGAGTCATGCAGATGGACTATCTAGATTAATACTAAAATTCCACGAACTACTAGATGACACAGTAATTGCAGCGATAAGGGCTGAAAATGAAATTAAGAATGCATTTTATAATACAGCAAAAGAACTGTCCATAACATTAGAGAAAATAAAGCGGAAAAATAGACGACTTTATAATGAAAATGAAGAAACAACTGAGATTTAAAGAAAAAATAAAAATATTACTGGATGCAATTTATTTTCAATATGTGATAATATACTTATGTAAGCAGAAAGAATTATGATAACAGCATCCTTGCAAAAATGTATGCTAAAAGATCTTCACATAGGACATCCAGGAATTTCAAGGATGAAATCTTTAATGAGGTGTTATACGTATTGGCCGAGAATCGACCAAGATATTGAAAATTTAGTAAAATTATGCAGAGGTTGTGCTCTGGCAGCGAAGTCACCACTTTTAAATTTTAACCTTGGCCAAAAACTGATATTCTATGGTGCAGAATAACCAAGGACTTCACAGGACTGTTACATGGAGCATACTATCTAGCTGTGGTAGAAAGTTAAACTAAATGGCCAGACATCTTAAAATGT
Source organism: Acanthosepion pharaonis (assembly GCA_903632075.3). Lineage (NCBI taxonomy): Eukaryota > Metazoa > Mollusca > Cephalopoda > Sepiida > Sepiidae > Acanthosepion > Acanthosepion pharaonis. The sequence goes on from CAHIKZ030000003.1 coordinate 3,572,292, forward strand.
AGAAAACCAACTGCCACAGCCAGATTTCTGCAAGATTCGGGGCACTCAACATTATCGTTACAGACACCAGCACACAATTCACATCTAGTGAATTTGAGGTTTCTGTAAATCATTAACAAAAGAACACATTACAACAACACCCCCCCCCCTTATCACCTAAGAAGTAACGGACAAGCAAAACAGTTTGTTGATACTTTATAAAAGGAGCACTAAAAATGTCAGAGAGAGAGGAGGCAGATGAGTTAATGTTACAACAATTTCTGAGCATTTTCAGAATAATGCCAAAACCAAACACCATGTCTGGAATGCCGCCAGCAGAACTGATGTTCACCAGGAAGATTAAGTCTGTATTTAACAAATTACTGACAGAAAGGAAGGCAAGAACATCAAGGAACCAAAATAATATAAATGAATATTTTAAACTTGGTGATTTTTTAAATGTACCAAAGTACAAAAGAATTCTGGGAAGATGGTGTTATTAAAAAACAGATTGGCAAAATGACATACATGGTACAGGGACAAAGGTGGAAACATAAGCGACACGTTAATCAGTTAAAATGGAGATTCATTTATTTAGTAAGTCCACGAAAAGAGGTACCTATGGAAATATTGTATGACATGTTTGGCGTACACATGCCACCAGGAATTAGTGAATCAAGGAGGTACAGTAAAAGAACAGCAACAGAACATTTGAATATTGAACCCAAACTGAAGAAATATAGACTCCAGAGATGTCATCTCAAAAAGGGAGGTGTCATATAGGAAGAATATGAGTAACTAATAACACCAAGGTTCAAGAGTGACACTCTGGACATATGAATATATACGGCCCCTGTAAATGATTGGATTTCTCTATATCCTTGGAAACAAATATTATGAATGTATGTGCTTTTAAACCTCAGTAAATTTCAAAATAAGTTATTCCAAAATTCGCTTGAAAATGAAACAGAAGTAGTGCTTTTAATTTAATTAAATAATTGAATTTGAAGTTGTTAGTTTTTTGTTTCCAAAACATGGTAATTCCTGTGTAGTGAAGGAACCATATTTTTAAATCAATATATAATATATATATATATATATATATATATATATATATATATATATATATATATATATATAATAAATGTTTTTTTTTGTTTTTCAGACATGGATCATTGAATATTCAATATTCAAAAGATTTGTTTTTTTATGATTCTATAAGGAACTCCAATTCAAATTTCTAAATTGAACAGTTTCAATTGCAATATTAACGATAATCTAAATAAATAAACAGAAAATTCTCTTACACCGAGTTTCTAATTTGAAGATCTCAATTATTGGCCTGAATCAGAATTTCGGCCCAAATCAGTTATTTAGCCAGAATTGGCTGAATCTGAGTCAAATTGAGGTTTTGAAGTTCCATGGCACAAATTGAGGAATTCAAAGTTATTTCTTCAAAATTATCATTGCTGTTTTCTAAGCTGGACCAGAGTTCCCTTTTATTTTAGACCAGAGGATCAATTAGACCTCCACAGGAGCAAGCTTAAAAGTCCACACAGAGTGCGGCTTTTAAGCTAGTTATAAATATCTTAAATTTGACATAAGACAAAAGAAAAAGAATAAATAGTTCTGTCCTGTTTATGAGCCATAGATTCTGTATTTTATGCAGACTGGTTTAAAGAACCCCATTCAGCTCAATGGCAAAAGAATATTTCATACTCTTTTAGAATTTATAAACTGCCAAATGAGCAACATCTTGTGCCTTCAAAATCCAAAGGGTCTGCAATGTTATTAGTTCTGACCTGGCATCTCGACTTCAGTCACTTTCTCATCACCATGATGTGGTTTCCTTCTCTCTTTTCTACAAATTTTTTCATGTTCTAATGAGCTCTCCTCCTTGATACCTCAACCACATAAATTTAACCATCCTACTAGTACTGGATTGGCAACTAGGTCCCATCGTTTTACTGTTGAAATAGCTAGATGTTCTATCCTAGTTGTTTCTTTTCTTGCATTTCTTGCCTCTGGAAATCTCTTTTGGTTTTTCCTTCCCTGTCACCTATGATCTTTGAAAATTTAAATGCCTACATCCATCCCTATCTTCTGTCTTCCTGAATCCTCTTCTTTTATTGTCCTTTCTCCTCAGTAAAGTCTTATTCTCTTCAACTCCCAACTTGCCTCTTAGTGGTATCAGGGCCATAGAAATCCAAGGAAGAGCGTCTTGGCTCCCCAAAAATTTTTGCCAATTGTAGTATTTTTTACAGGGTTTTATTTTAACAAAACATAGTAAAGAAAGAAATACAAGAAAGAAAAAAAACTATGAAAGCAAGGAAGAATAAAACTTTCATAAAATCCCAATGAAAGAATTCTTCTTTAAATTTGTACGATGATGGTAATTTCCCTTTATCATGTGGATGCATTTTCATTTTAATCTGGAATTGTGGGAAGTTCAATAAAATAAAATATAAAATTTTAGAATACAGATGGGACAATAGCCTAAAATGTTCGTGTCGTAGTTTTATTCTCCTACATGTGTTTCTTTCAATCTTAGTAAAGACCTTAGTGACTTTTGTTGCATTGCTTGGGGTGAAATGATTCAAAAATTAAATAAAAGGAAACTACTCTAAATAGAGCATTTAAAATACCAAGAGTAATCTACCCTGAGAAATCAGATCATTATATTACATAGAAATATATTGGAAAAAAAAAGTTTGATTATTTCAGTTGATTCTTTCTTTTTGACACTAAGGAGCCCCAAACACAAGGCTCCAGAGCCACTCTAGCATGAGGTATAGGAAATGAATGTAACAGTTGAAAGTGAAGATTATGTAAAGATGGAGAATAGGTAACAATTGTTCTTAGAATTGATGAGTTTATGATTTTAGTGTTCAGGGACGTGTCTACACGGAATTCTTTTCCACAAAGCAGCAGTGCTTCAATCAATACATGTGGATATTTTATCTGAATTCAGTATTTATATTTATATTAAATCCTATGTTTAAAACAGTTATTTTATCAATAAACTTGATTATTGCTGGAACACAGCAGAATAATGAGTTCATACCATAAGAAAGCAGCATGTTTAGCAGTTGGACATATCTCATGTGACATCATTTCATACAATGTCTGGTGTTACATAATGTAGTGGCAATTTATTGAAGATGTAGTAATACTAATATTTTTTTTTTTTAATACAGATTAGATGATTGTTGTCTCGTGAAAGATCAATATTGTGGTGTCTAAAATGTCATTTTATCAAACTAGAATATAACTGGAATACTTCAAGCTGAGGAGTCATACCATTTGGAAACATTTAGTAACTGAACATGTCTGGTGTTACACTGATACAATATCTGATACCATAATGTATTATTATGACAGTTAAGCTCACTTTTCACTTGGAACAGCATAAATGTATACTGTTCCCCTCCTGCCTGAGGGTTAAATAGCAGGGTAGACTTGGTTCTTTAGCCATCAGTGGGAGCCAATTTTGGAGGACAACTCTGAAATCAAAACTAGAGAAAGCAACAGAAAACTTGTATCTTTTCCAAAAAGTCATAGCAATTCAGATATTTCAAAGGAAATAGTGAAGAGCTATGATCACTTACAACCTGAATGATTAAATTTTGTTTCTTCATATATAGATTAAAATAGTATTTCTCTGAAAAAATCAATATTATGGTGTCTAAAGGTTGTATGGACAATCCTGATTTTTTTTTTTTACCAGATTTGTGGAATATTTATTGATAAACAAAGAGACAAAACATCAGAGATTTTGTTAAGAAAAAAGAAAGATGCATATTATGTTTTACATTGGAATAAAACTTGGACATTAATACAAAAAGTACCCCCCCTACCCACACTAACAGTCTTATGTTGAGGAATTAAGACAATGGAGAAATGGACAAAAGAAACTCTTCCTTTTGGAATTAAAATGGTATGGAAGGAATAAAAAAAAAAAAAAAAAAATCAATAATTTATATTTTTCTTTTTGCAAATTTCAAACTTTTAACAATCCTCCATCAGCAATAATACAAAGACCCTATGGATCTGATCTACCAATCTCTATACCAACTGTTAATCTTATATAGAAATTCTCTGGGGAAGAAAATGCTGCAGATAAAGATGAAAAATTTGTAACAGGTTCCAGCAATGAATCAAAGCCATTCTCTCAGAATGAACCGAATGATTTGGTTAAAGACCTTGGTCTCACTAAAGATGCTACAGGGATCTTTGTCTTTCCAAAGATGGCACAAAGGTCATGGTCTCTGAAGAGATGTTGTGGTAGCAGATTAAATAAAAACTTACATCCAGGAATGGCTTTCTCTTAGAATAAAATAAAGAAAAAAAAGTGCTGCACTCTATTTCAAAGAAGATTGTAGGTTTATTTCACTGATGCAAGTGATTTTGTGCAGAAATTCAACAGATTACAATGCAGAAGAATAGAGACCACAGATTCTTTTAAAAGAAATCTGAGAAAGATATTGCTTCCTAACAGAAATCAATCTACATCAATAATTGTTGCTTATTCTATGCATTTAAAAGAAACATAAAAGAATTTGGTAAACGTTCTTGAGAAAAATCAATTCTAATGAACACTTGGGTCATGTGTGGAGACCTAAAAGTTTTGTGTATATTACTGGAGAAATGATCAGGATAGAAAAAAAAAATCCCATGTTTTCTCTGTGAGTGAACTGCAGAGTCATTGGGTTAAAAAAGAATGGCTAAATAGAAAGAATCTGGAGATCAGTGCCAAAACCATCATCAAACCTAACACGGTGATTCCAGAAAAAAAGAAAAAAAAAATGGAACTCATTTTATATATTTGCGCCAAAAGTTCTCTGGTCTATCTGAAGCTAAATTCAAATAGTTTATTTACTGGACCTGATATTAGAAAACAAATTTCTGATACACAATTTGATGTTGCAATGAATGACCCAGAATTAAATATTTGGATATCATTCAAAGTTAATTCAAAGTTCTTATGTAATGAAGATAGAAATTACAAAAAATTGTCAGAAAGTTTAAGGAATTCAGTTGCAACAGGAATCTCAAGATTCATTTTAAATTCAAATTTAGAATTTTACCCACTGTAAATCTTGGAGTAATGAGTGAAGAACAAGATGAAAGATGTCTTCAAGATATCAAGGAAATTTAAAGACACTATCAGGAAAATCAGTCTGATGACAGATTACTTCTAGATGATTTATAGGGACAAACTAGAAAGAAATCTGCAAACAATTGCCAATAAAAAAATTAAGAACTTTTTGACTTTAATTTTGGAGATCTGAGTAATCAAAGAAATATTCAATGTATAGATAGAATTTTCATTTACTTTCTCTTCAATCACACTTGCATTAATGCCACCTTTTGCGGCCTCCAAGCATTAGTTCATTTTTTTAAATATACTACTTATTTAAGCTCTAATTATCACAATGCTTAATTATCAAGATTATTAAAATATCATCAATGGTATGCCATTATATCTATGAGATGAGAGAGAGAGAAAGAGAGAGAAAGTGCGAGAGAGAGAGAGAGAGAGAGAAAATAAGTCAAGATTTCTTTCCTTTTTGTTTTTCTTAATTTCATAAAAAAGAAAAATAAACAGAAAAATGACTGTGAAATTAGTTGTGAATAGATTCAGACTTATCTTGAAGAGACTTCTTATACATTTTTCATTAGTGTAAGTCAATGGTTCCCAAATGGGGTTGTGTGTGATTTAGAAACTTTTTCAAAATTTTAAATATTATTATGGACTCTTTGTAAATCCATGTATGAGTCCAAGTATAAATAGTTATAAATAATTATTGACCACTTTTATCACTGTGATATTTTTGCATTATATCAAGTATTAAGAATATAGTAATTAGGGTCTGCAAATTGAAGGAGAGAGTTATCAATGATAATGTTCTGATTTTGAATCCACAGTTATCTCCCTTTAACTGTTGTTTTTTTTTATTTTTAAATGTACTTTTTATCACACAAAATTTGGTGAGACATGAATAAATTTTAATTCTGAAAATGTGGGCCAGAGAAAAAAAAAATTGGGAACTTCTGGTGTAAGTTAATGTTTTTTCATAAAAAAAGGGATTTATTTTTCCTGTATAGAAAACTAGGCTTCAGTTAAATTACTGAAACCATGTTAACGGCATGAGGATTGCCAAGAGACATCCCAATTTTCAGTATCTACAATAAATGGGATTTTAATGTTTTTTTTAATGAATATATAACAATTTATTTTCAAAGCACATACAACCTTTAATCAAAAGTATACATATGCACACACTCTAAAATCTATATTTAATATTCAAAATAGAAATTTACTTTGTACTTTGTTCAATATTAGCACTGTTTATAGCAGAATGTTTGAAGAAGTTTCAAGTGGCAGGATAGAAAAATAAATACAAACACACACACATTACATAAGCATTACATAATGCAGCATTGATTATGGATCAAGTCTTGGACAATCAGCTTAAAGGTTGAAAGAAGATCTACAGATTTTGGTACCAACACAAAACTAAAAAAGAAATGCAATATCAAGATGAAAATTAAACTCTGATAATATATGCTAAAACCAGCATTGCCTTGAAAATAGGAACAGTGTTTTTGCTGACAGAACAAATAAATCATCAAACTTCATTGTCTTGACATCAATTAGCAAAACAATTTAATACCAAATTATATTTCCTTTCTTTTGGCACCTGTTTTTCTAATTCTCTCTTATTTGCCTGAGGGACTGCACAAAATTACAGTTGCTGGGGGTGACAAACAGAAAATCCTGTGCCTATTTGCAATTTTCAAATATTCTTTTTCTTTTACCTGAACTAATTGAGACCACAGATCAAAACTGACTTGTGGGTACCTCTCACTGATAATGAAGTGACAATAATATCCATTCATCTTAATAAAACAAAATTCCAGAAAAAAAATTTCCAGGTTAAAAAAAAAAAAAAAATTATTTAAACAAATTATTGCAATCATGAAAAGAAAATTACAATTGAAGTGAATTGAGCCAATAAAAACATATATATATATATATATATATATATATATATATATATATATATATATATATATATATATAAGTTGTAACTTCTGTCTGTCTTATCAAACTCCTCCTAGACTTTTGGAGATAGAGCCCGATAACCATATATATTCTGAAACTACATTACCCAGGGTACTTGGTTGGATAAGTATATTTCATTTTGATCAAAGGGGGTCCATGCAGAATATAACACCCCTCCACTGATTCTTTCCCTTTTGATTTAAATTGTAAATTTGAACAAGTGAATAACTCCTATCCAAAATATAGAAGGAGAAAGCCAGAAGATGGAGGTCATATCAGCAAGATCATTCAGTAATATCGAAATGAATCATTTTTCTCCACAAAGTATAACAATGATTTAAAACCAATCATCATTTTCGTTCAAAAAAATGTGTGACACGCAGCAAGGCATGGGTAATTCAGCTAGTATAAATATAAAAGTGGACACAGAAGTCACTAGAAATACAATAAAATGTTCAACATTTTTGAACAGATAAGTTGGACATTTAATTTCATTTCTTGCTCTCTCTCTCTCTCTCTATATATATATATATATATATATATATTTATATATAATAAAAAGGCTTAAACACTAATATTCCATGGTCATAATTTATTCCATTGGAATCGTAAATACGATCCAAATCATCAGACCTACAAATTCAATTTTGAATATTAGAATATTAGTGTTGAAGCCTTTTTATTATATCCTTACTCTGTCCTAGACATTGAGTTCTACCTGGATTCTTCCTCTTGGAAAATTTTTTTTTTTTTCTGAAAATATACATGTATGGGTATTTTTATATATTTTTATATACATTTTGCATATGTATGTATATTTTCCACTAATATTATCTATATATATATATATATATATATATATATATATATATATATATATATATATATATATATATTATTTATTATTCTCAGTGAGTTTTTACCAAGAACTGCCTTAATTTTTAAAAGGTCATAAAAGAAATACAAAAATTTAAAAACAAACCCAAGTGACAAATGGAGACAGTTTCTGGTTAAAACTCATCGAACATCATCTGAATATATATATATATTTGTATAAGCTCATCACCTTATACAAGGATATCTTATTTAATGGAGTTTTTTGGTTTTTTTTAATTTGGAATCAATTTGCAAATAGGATATGAGTATCAGAAACCATTATGGAACTCATATTAGTAAGAATACGACGCTTGCTAAGATATTTTACTTTTGTCAGAAAAATGGCAAGTTAATCTATGAGATAGTAATGTGGTGGTATGACCAACATAAAAAGAATTTAGTTATAAGGATTGTGCCTGTGTGTATGTGTGTGCATCTGGGCCAAACAGCTATCAGCCATATACAAAAGCAAAAAGCAGACAGTAAAAAAGAATAATCAGTACAGTAAAATTAAGATAACAGAAGGGCGAAGGTTATGCTTTTATAATACAGACATAAGTTACATATTACTTTTGGATGCAACTTAAACACTACAAGATTAATACATTACACACAATATGTATTCTAAAAAACAAGTTAAGTAAAATAAATGTTTTTATTAGAAATTAAATTATTATATTTGTTTATGAATTACAGGATTCTTTCTTCTTACAGATATGGTCAGATCCTTCTTCCTACAGATCTGGTCAAATCCTTCTTCCTACAGATCTGGCCAGATCTACCTTCTTACAATTCTGGCCAGATCTTTCTTCTTACAATTCTGGCCAGGTAAGCTCAAAAGGGCTTGATCCATCTGTACACATTTTACAAAGGATCAGAGCATTAACCAACTTCACCATCAGCAATATTAGTGCTAATTGGTATAGTTTGCCCTTGAACTTACTAATTGTTTGTCCTTGAACTTGATAATCTATACATACTGAGATATTGGGTTTTTAAAAATCAAAATCAATTTCATGCACAAGGCTAAAAAAATATGGAGAAAGTGCAACTGAAATTTGCAAAGAAAAAGTGCAGCAAAGTGGCAGAAATTAAAATGTCTCTTTTGCTCGTTATGTTGACAAGATTGAAATTAATTAAGCTGAAACTGGAATGATACTTACTTTGTCTATAAATATCCCATTCAACTTTGAAAAAGCTAAATGAGGCAATTGTTCCAGTTAGAACAAGAATTAAAAGTTGCCACTCAAGTGTCAGTTTTAAGCTGTAAACAAAACAAATTGCAGCAGCCAATGACTGGAAAAGAAAGAAACAAAAGCAAAGATTTTACAATTTGTCATCATCACCATTGTCACAATAACATTGGAGATGCAACCAAATGGTAATTAAACATATAATCACCTACCTTATAAGGTACATATATACAATTGTCTTATAATACATAGACATATAATCACTGTATAATGCACAGAAAATGGGTACTTGTCTTTGTCCAAATTAGTAAAGGAAAGAAAATTGGTGAGTGTAATATTTTAATGTATTCTAATTGGAAAGAGAAGTTGGAATCTAAATGCTATATGGAAATGGAGGAGTGAAAACTGAGAACTGAATTCTCTCTCTTCTCTGAGACATGCAGAGGAAAGAGACAGCTAGTTAGGACACAGCAAATATAAATTAAAACTGTTACAGGATTAAGCATCATTCTCATGAAGCAAATGCTTGTGTTCAATATTTACTTTAGGTAACAGATAGCGACTTAATGCTTAGAGATTAACAGAAAACTTAGTATACTAATACCAATGACCTGAAAGAGTGTTGCTAATCAGAAATACAAATAAATACAAAATGGTACATACCATACTGATTACTTAGAGCTAATCTTGATTGAAGTACAGCGTGATAGAGTGCCTAAAATACACTGCTTTCATGACCTGCACTTAAAGGCTCACCTACCAAATGAATGGGGGGGGGGGCACAGTGGAGTAAGGGATAATGACTTTGATTATGGAATTGGAGAGCTGAGTTCAAATTCCAGTCAAATTAATTACAATCTCTTATGTGTTAATAACCTTGGGAAAGGTATGAATCCTCTTCTCTCCCCAGCTATGGTTAAATAGCAGGACAGACCAGGTTCTATAGCCTTGGATGGCAACTGGTCTACCACAAAAAGAAATGGCAACCTAGTGTGGGAAAAAATCTGACTTGTCAGTTATGTATCGAAAGATACATGATCACCTAAGCGTGTATCACGTATGGCACATAACTGACTGATTGACCAAATGGTTACTTACAAACACAAGTATATAAACAATGAGCCTACCTGCGGACTCAGGTATAAACAAAATCAGCATTATCGCGAATTAGAAACATTATGCATGTTTGACTAGTATTTCTAGTTGACTAATTTGTTGTCAGCATCCACTCACATCTGATCATTAGGATCATCATCTTCTCTCCCTATTCCCTTTCTCTCCTCTGGTGGCATTGGTAGTGATAGCTGTGAATTAATGAGAGTTTGATGAGGACATTTATGTGAATTTGATTCTGGTGGACAACTCTGAATGACAGAGAAGCTAGAAGAGCCTCCTTTGTGGCTCAAAAGGATTTGAGACAGGTGAAATCTGGCAAACCTAGTCGCATTGGGCTGTAAGATGCTTTGGTCTTTCAAGGTCCACCTTGGTTATACCAGCCCAACTGTCCTCCTCATCCACCAGTTTGTAGATATTTGCTTCTTTCTAATGTTAGGGTCTTCGGGGTTGGTCACATTCAGACTGGTCCTTCCTCTTCAACCTTATCCCCATGGATGGCACCACCGGAGTTGAAACTCCAGATGGTTTCACTCTTGACTAATACTACTAGTATGTTATTATATTATTTCTAACCTACTAATAACATTAGTGCACATAAAACTAAACTTTGTGGCAAAATGAAGGCCAAGTTTGTCTGGTTGAAACTGATCTTCTGTCAACCATGAACATTCCCTTGACCCAACTGACAGAGCACTTCTAAAGAGAAAATGATGTACATTCAAGTCTTGTTGAGAGACTCTAACTTCATTTCTGATCTGTGCTGTTTACCTAATGGCATTGACATGCTGACTAAAATTGTAGAAAAAAATGCAACAAAAAATACAAGAAAGAAGGAGTCAAGAAAAACAAAAAAAAACTTTGTAGTACAATTTCTAAATTCCTCACTTTATTTGAAAACAAGAAAGTTTTCAAGATTCTAAACAGAACACTATCAAAACTTCACTTGAAAATAATCAATAAAATTGATTTGTCAATTAATGAGGCAATAAATATCAACTTACCTGAGCAAATTTAAAGATAGCAAATGCAGGAGCACTGTCATTGGGATAAACACTTCCAATAATTGAGTAGATCTATGGAAAACGAAGTAAATTAAATAAATGTTTATAAAAAAAAAAAAAAAAAGATGCCTTCCAAACACTATGCAAAAGACAAAGAAACAGAAGTTTTTGTTAAAAACAAGGAAAAGAGTGATAAATATCAATCTTCTTATATGGGAGTGAATGTTGAACAATTTGCGCACAGATGTAAAGTGGGCTTGAGACAACAGAGATGCTGAGAATACCAGAACAAGGAGGAAGTTCAACAAAATGTGAAACAAAAAGGACACTTAAGATCAAAAACAGACAGTTGAAATATCTGAGACACATAATGAGGAAGGAGGGTTTGGAGAATGTAACACTCCCAGGACATACTGAAGGCAAAAGAGGCAGAAGGAAAGAGTAAATAATTTCCTTAACAACCTTGTATAAATCAATGGTGGAACATTGGTAGGGGACAGTAAGGGAACAAACGCTGCTTTGAGCTATGAAGGACAGGAAGATGTGGAGACCAATGATCGCTTACATCCTAAAGGGACACAACACATAGAAGAATATCCTTAGTCTGTCAGGGAAGCAAAAATGTATTTCTGATGCAGAAGTTATCTTGTTTTAATCTGAGGACAGAGTATGAATGATTCTGTTTTCTTTATGCCAAAGAAAACAAAGTAAATGAACATTTTCATTATATCTACATAACCATAAATAAATAAAACATGTTCCAAAATGAAACTTTAAAATAAATAAAAAAAAAAACAATCAGGCTAAATAGCAAATAATCAAGGAAAATAATAATTATGAAGAAGAAAAAAAATTCCCGTTTCTAAGGGAGATAATTCTTGTTTAAAATCATCGAGTTATCTTTCTTGTAACCTTTAAACTGAAGAAACTATTTGCTATAATTCAATCGAATTGAACAAGATCAGTTCTAACGCATAATTAACCACTTGTAATTATCGACTTAGGGGTTAAGTCATAAAAATATAAACATTCTAATTTAGATAAGTTCCCTAAAAGTTTAGGACTTTTTTTAAGACCAGAATAAAAAATATCGTATGCTGATTAGCATCCCATCAATATAAATTTTAACCTTTAATGATTAAATTTGTAAGTAATAATGCAAATGTCTACTTTTCTCCTGTAACAGATTGAATAAAAGATTGTGTTTGAAATTCTAATAAATTTACAGAGAACACTGGCACACACCCGAGGAAAGTCATAGGGTAAAATGGACAAAACTTTATGAGGAGAATTCTGATTGGAATAGCAAGACATATAAGGATCATTTCTCACCTCAAAAATTTCAACTACTTTAACCCTCTTTGGCATCAAATCCACTGAAGAGACTAAAAATCTTTATGCTCAAGAAAAGAGATTTTTCAAAAGCATAAAAAAAGATTCTCACTCCAATTTGTTCCAGCACGTGTCTCTCTCTAAAGCAGGATACAAAACTCATGTGCAATTACATGCATTACTCCAAAAATGTAATTATGATAAAGGTATTGTCAGGTCAGCTACTTACCAAAATTGTCATAAGACCTGCATGTCTAAAAAGGGTCATAAACAACATATTAGGATGAAGAGTAATAGTAATTAGGTTAAAAACACATTTAGTAAGAACCAAGTTGAAAAGCCACATGTGAACCCATACTTAACCTTTCAAAAGCCACATGTGACCCCAGGCTTAACCTTAGAAAAGCCACATTTCTATAAGATACATAATAATAAAATAAATACATTAATTAATCATACAAACCTAAATGGTGGTTTTATGGAGAGGAATGCACACAGATCAAAAGACATTAATCTGTAATTAACAGTTAATAGTCCTCAAGTTATCTCCCATAGACAGATATTTTTTTCATCAGTTTATTCTTAAAACTCCTTTCAAAATAATGGACCAAATGTACTGAAAATTATTTTCTTCTCCAAACTTGAGCAATTTAATAGTAATGTGCTAACAAAAATTGCATTACTCTGTGCCAATGTTGTCATGTGCAAGTAACACTAAAACAAAATACTTTAATGGTTCACCCAATACAAGGCCCAAGAGCCACTCAAGGTAAACAGTTACTAAATGAAATTGTTGTGATGGATGGAGAAGGGCACATTACGAAAACATATAGGATAGATATCGGTTGACCTTGAACATGAAGAGACCAGGATTGTGGCTGTCAGGGAAGCACCCTCTCGGGAGTTCCACAAAGTTCTGGGAAAGAAACTGAGTGAAACTTACTCCTAACCAAAGAAGCACAAAGGGAATGGAGATGATTTGTCACCATGAATATATGCCATGGCAACTCCTGGCTGTGCAGGTCTGAACTAGTGGAACTAAAAAATGTACCAGCCACAAATCAAGTCCTTATCAAATGGAAAGTGTAAAAGTGCATAATGAGAGTAATCACCTCTCATTAAATTTCTAGAATTAAAATAGACATTAAAATATCAACAAATCTGCCTAAGAATATACTCAGATCATTTGTAAACATCTATGCTGATGATATGACACTATAGGGGTGCATCTCTAAAACTCCTGACGATCAGAGATTGGCAGCTGATCTCTCTTCCGATCTAGCACTAACTTGGGGAAAAACTGACTGGTTATATTCAACGCCTTGAAAATCAAACTAGTTACATTCCATAACTGCCATTCAGACCCTGAACAATGAACAGATGTCCCCCTTGCGGAGACACCATGCCTTGAGTGAATATTGGGCCTCAAACTCACACCTGACTTCAAGTGGAACTCTTGTATATGATCCATTGCTAAAAATGCAGGTAAAATGATTGGCTCCCTGTACCACTCCAGTAAGTACCTGACTCCTCATGCTATCCTCTACCTTTATAAAAGCCAGATCAGACCAAAAATGAAGTACTGTTGCCATATTTAGCCGGAAGCTGCCCAGACCTCACTTGATAGAGCTCAAAAGTGTCTCTGAGTCCTTGTTGGAGAAAAATTATTTTCTACAATCCAACCTCTCTTACAGGTGGGATATGGTGAGTATCTTACTTACTTTAGAGAGGAGGCACGGTGGAGTAATGGATAGCGGCTTGGATTGAGGAATCGCAGAGCCAAGTTCGAATTCCAGTCGAGTCCATTACATTCGCTTACGTGCTAATACCCTTGGAAAAGGTATGAATCCTCTTCCTCTCCCTCCAGCTATGGGTAAAATAGCAGGACAGACTGGGTTCTATAGCCTTGGATGGCAACTGGTCTAGGAGAAGGACAACTCTGAATTCAAAACCTGCAAAGGGTTGTTTGGGAACCTTGTGGCATTCGGTGCACCAAGTCTCTGTATTTATCCCTTCAAAGATCTTAGATGAGGGTGAATGGAGTTTCTCTAAGCCTTGGTTGGCACTCCATTTAGCGATGGTGTCACGATAAAAAATACCCTTGATAGCCCTAGTGAAGCATCAAGAATTCAGCTATTTGACAAGATTATAAACTACACCAATCAAAGTATTGAAGATAAGGAATACTGGAAAGGTGTAGTGAGTTCGAGGCCACAAGATGATGATGATCACTACTTCCATGGAAAGTGCACAGGCGAATTGCATCTCCAGCCATGCCACTTCCATAGTAGCAGACCCCATCCTCATTCCCTTCGTATTCCATCGGTGAGAAGTAAGTTCCACTCAAACAGCTTCTTCCCTCAATGCACTGCCCTGTGTAACTGACACCCAATTTTAAACTGTCCAAGTCTAGAGTTAACCATTATCTTCCCCCTCCTATCCCTATAAACAATCCCTTATCATAACCCTCTACCTCAAATGGACCTCAGGCTTTGTACATGGTAAACCTTGCTGTAAAAAAATAAATAAAATAAAATATCAAATAAACTCCATTAATCTAAACATGTCATTTTTAGAGATGAATAATTTGCATTCATAAATAATATTAAAATTTACCTGTGTATTGTAGATACTGTCTCCAAGTCCCAAGAGGAAGCTACAGACCATGGCTAGAATTACACTGAAATGTTAGAAGAGAAATGAATGAATGAATGCAAATATTTATATTATAAAAACAATCAAAAATGGATTACATTGATAGGATGTTGCTTGATATTGAGACAAGCCATTCCCAAAAATTTGCAGCCATTCATTTGGGAAAGGGGTGAACACAGAAATCAAAAAATTACTTTAGAAAAGAAGAAAAACAAAATCAAATCTGGCAAAGTGAAGAGAGAAATAAAAACAATCTGGTACAAAATGTTTGTTTAGCGGTATATCAACTCCTTATGGGTCATTTAATGTGGAAATTTAATTTTCTCTGAAGCATTAGTAATTTATTTTACAAAAATTTATTACCAGTAAATTTTTAACTATGAAAATATTTATACTTTCATAGTGTTTTGACCCCAGTATAGAGAGTCACTATTTGCCCATAGCTGAGACCCTCCCAATCAGAGGCCTTGCTACCAGATGTAGTTTATCATCCTGGCACAAAATGGCACAAATAAAAATAAAATAATAAAGCATTAACATTAATAAAACATGAAATGAGGTTAGGTTAAGTTGGTCAGGTCAGGATAATCCGATAAACTTCAAGATGGCTTTTAAAAATCTTTTTTATTGAAGTAAAAGGAAAACTTAAAAAAAAATTGGCCTTTTACATTGTCCAGGGGGTCAGTTGTCTTATGGGAGCAATTGTCTTCTAACCATCAGAATGACTTCCAGTGAGGATTGAACTCAAATTGTATATCCCAAAAGTTCCTCTTTCATGGATAACATTTTGATGAATTTGACCAGATACATATTGCTATGAAAGTCAGTTTTGCATTGTAATTATATTTTGAATACATTTGGCCAATCAGGATATGTTCAGAATAACCCAGTCACTGCTTATAAAAAACTGGTTTTTATCAAAACTGGTCACTCAAATTTCGTCAAGTTTAGCTAAGCAACATTGAATGTTTTCTCTACAAATGTAATCATGACTGCAAGTTCACAACACACAAGTTTCATTTTCTATTCTTTTCAAAACTGTGTGTGTGTGTGTGTGTGCTAGGAACTGTCTTAAACAGCCATGCCATGTAGAAATTCAAATGTCAAGAAACCAGATCCAATCATTGTGAAGATCTGACATCACTGTTCCAACAAGACAATAACAAATTGGAAATGAAAAAAAAATTGTTAAGTATAAAAACAATATGCAAACATAAGATACAACACTAGTGCAAAATAATTATATATTAACAGTAAGTTGTAATTATTTTCTTTTTAAAAATATGATTCCATTGTGACAGAGAAAATTTCCATGTTTCAAAAATGAAACTAGATTTATAAATTTAATTATAAAAATTAAACTTAAAATCCATAGTCTCGTTCCATTATCAAGGGAAATTAAAACCCAACCCACCCCTAAATTAAAATGGATTTTCCTTAACCTTAACAACTCATCAATATTTCTTAGAAAGTTTATTCCTAACATCACTTGACAATGGAACGAGACTATGGATTTTAAGTTTAATTTTTTTAACTAAATTTTATAAATTTAATTTCAGTTTATTTTGCTTTACTCTTTGTATCGAGCGTTGTTTTTTTTTTTTTAAATAAAAATAATTGCTAAGAACACCGGATTATAAATCTTACTGTTCTTTCTTCTTATTTTAATATATGTGTATTGACAGTATATCATTTAAGGGAGGGAATTCATCTTCAATATCGCTGGAGTTACCTCCCATGGTTCATCTCGTTGAAAACTGAGCATTTCTATTGTCTGTTCACAAAAAGAGACGGTTTAGCAAATGTAAAATTCATAGAGTGAATTTTATCTGGAGAGCAACCATCCAGATCCGAATGTTTACTTTCCTAGGACATGTAATGAGACTGCCTAAAGAAGCAAGATGGAGAAGCAAGACGTAGAGTAGGATGAAAGGAGATCGTCCAGAAATGTTACGGCTGAGAACAATTAAAGGCAACCTTACAAATATAAATACTGTTTCACATTACAAATCTAGCATCTCTCCTTCAACTGTAGAACTTAACTTCGGACAGATGTGGTTGAAGTCAACAGAAAAGATTGCTCATGCAATAATTTATTTTTCTGTAATATTAAAAGAAAACAGCATCAAAACTTGAAGATTACTTCATATATTTAACAAATTTCAAAGAAGAAATGGAGAAATGTCTTAAATGAATCAAAAAACATTAATGAAAGATAATTTTTACAAATTAAATTTGATCTTCACCCCTTTAATAATTCCCATGCCCCATAAACACACTGAATCAAGTTTATCAAATATTTCAAAAGCAACTTCAAGATTTATATCTTTTTTGAATAAACTAATACAATTAGATTCATAGTTAATATCTTATTTTTGAGAATTTTTTCTTTACCAATACCTGAATGTAAGTATTTTTCCACCCATAACTGTATACGAAATTGATTGGAACTTACCTAGATTCAATAAAAGTCCCTCGTTGGGATTCTTGGTAAGGTGCATCAAATGGAATATTAAGAAAAATAAGATAAAATGCCAACATATGTACAACAAATCCCATTAAAATGAAAGGGTCTTTGCCAAAACGATTTGTCCATTTACCAAATATACCAAACACAACTCCTCCTGGAAATAAGAAAATGTCAAAATTAGAGACAGAAAAAAAAATTGATTTCAATTTTCAGAATTTAATATCATCACTTGAAATAACTTTCCCCTAAAATACGAAGTATATGCAATCAATAGCAGTTGCACAGATTTGTATAACATATGTATTTTAATAAGCAATAGCAAAATTTATTGCCTATTAAAATACCAAAAGTTCATAGAGAATGATGGACATGGTGTAAAAACACATTTCTAATATCGTCATTTTACAGAGGAACAGTACAAATGAAAGAAAGAAAATAAGATGCGTTCAGAATGAGAGAGAGAGAAATAAGGAAAAAATTCCACTTACCAAGAATTTCTCCAGCACCAATAATAATCCCTGAGATGCCAATCAGGCCTTTGGCATCTTTACCAAAATGAATGTTGTTAGCAATACAAGTGCCATAGATACCACTGAAGAAGGTCAGTTCCAATCCTGAAGTGAGAAAAAAAAAGATCTGAAAGAAAATCAAATTGCTTTTAAAATTAAAGAGCAACAATTCATCAAATGGAGAAAACTCTGAATTGTCTGAATTGTTGTGATGAAACGATTCTAGCTCGGCTTTGGAGGTACTGACAATTAGAAGTCATCATTTCCTCATTGATCTGTTTGAGCTAGATCAGAGGAGAGATCAGCTGCAATAGTGATATCATCTGTATACATGTCTGAGAATGTTCCTGGGGAGATAGTTAATAAAAAGCAGAAAAAAACAGAGGGAAAGAGATCATTGGCATGTTTTTGTCTGCAATTGATCTCACAGTCTTAGAAGACTAATCATTCAAAACAACTTTCATGGACCTACCTGATAGGACTGACTTGATAACTGAGAAAACTCTTCCAACTCAAAAACAAAATGGTAATTTCTTCAGAACTTCTTTGAAAAAAAGAGACTGGTAAATGTGAAGAAAAAATCACTTTCTCTACAAAATCTGTTTTTAATAAAAAATTTTGAACAAAGGTTATCATATTAACATTTTCAATGTTGTTAGTTATGATAGAATTTGTTTTTAAAGAATTTTAAAGAATCAAAATGAAGTTTCAATTTCTTTGCAATAATAGAGTGTTGGAAATATTTGCTATTTTGTGATTAAAAATTTTATATTATATACAAATCAAAAATTCATTCCCCAAGTCAAAATTTTCATAACTGGTTATCCTAATTTGAAATCTGCTCATCCTAACAACATTATCACATGAGCTAAATCCATATTTTCCTGGTACCATCTTAAACTAACTCCATATTTTCCCAATTTATCTAAAATAATTATAAACTAGATTTTTGGGAAGTGAAATTTTCACCAAAATATGTTGGAATACATTTAAGTTTTCATTGGCGATCAAAAACCTTTATGCAAAAGAATCACAATATATGGGAGAGAAATGAGGCATTAAACTGACACCAGGAGAATATGGAGACACCAGGAGAATATGGAGACACCAGGAGAATATGGCTTCAATAGTTATCCACTTTAAAACAGTCATGAGATGTTTCTTTGGTATTCAAGCTTCTTAACAAAAATAACTAATAATAAAATAGAACAATTCTAACAATAGACTGGAATAAAAGTCATTGTGACAGACAGAAAATTTGCATAAACGTAAATCTTATTACACACAATAAGAGATTAACAACAACTAATAATAAAACAGAACAAGTCTAACATTAGACTTTATAATAAAAGTTTTGCAAATGAATGACAAAATGAAAAAATTCTGTGTAATGCATTTCATGCTCTTAAAGGACTTCATCAGACAAAAATAAGCAAAATTTATGTAGTGTTTCTATCTTGAGTTCACCCAAGATAACTGAAACTACAGTTAGATTGGATGGGGAAGTATTTTGACTAAAACTAAAACTGTTCTTCAATAAGATTAAAACTTGATTTTTGCCACTTGAAAATCTACTCATAAAACTAATTTTAGCAGCAACAGAAATTTCAAAAATGGTTTTGCTAATCATTTCATCTTGAAAAGAGCAAACTGTAAACAAGATAAACGCAAAACCCCAAATGGTTTGTATCTATTTAAGGAATTAAAGAAAGGTTGAATGTATTTTTACAGTGAAGACAAATTCAGATACTCACCTGTGTAGATGAAAGGGAAAAGAAGTAACAGCATAGTCCGAGTCCTTATCAACTTGAAGGATTTAACTGCAATTAAAAGATTAACAAAATACACACCTTAAGATTTAAGCCATTCTATTCAAAGTATTCGAAAGCAGCTTTCTAGATTCAGTCAAATAACATTTAAAAAATATTTTTTAACAATGTGCAGATAGAAAAGAAAACATTATTATGTTTTTTATATATATATATATATATATATATAGTACAGGTAATTGATCCAGGTAGATCCTAGTAATATTAATTATTAAAACTGATCCATAGAGAGCTCGATACATTTATTATAACAGAACACATGTTTTTTTTTTTGTTGTATATATATATATATATATATATATATATATATATATATATATATGAAGAAAATATATACGGAAAAAACAAAACAAAAATCCTTATATACAATTATGCAGTTTTAATGTTAATATGTCAACGTCGGACGTTTCGGTCTAATAAACCATCTTCAGGACATATTCATAAATATAACATTATTATCAATACAACATGACAAAGACGATGTACATAAGAACAAGACTTATCCAAACAAATAACTGAATAACTTATGTACATCGTCTTTGTCATGTTGTATTGATAATGTTATATTTATGAATATATCCTGAAGATGGTTTATTAGACCGAAACGTCCGACATTGACATATTAACATTAAAACTGCATAATTGTATATTAGGATTTTTGTTTTGTTTTTTCCGTATATATTTTCTTCATACTGTCGGATCTATATCCATATATTTGCTTACATATATATATATATATATATATATAAAATGAATTAATGGATTTTATTTATGATCTAATATTACATCTTATTACTATAAATGTTATATTTAGTAGATACAGATGTTTGACTTCTGCCGAAAGGTATATTTTCTTTAAGACACTTGATTATTCAAGGCCAGTAGACATCAATTACACTGTTTCAAAAAACAGGAATGTCTACTTTATCCACTAAATTTAATGTCTGTAGTGATAGATAGATAGATAGATAGATAGATAGATAGATAGATACATCATTGATAACTTTGAAAAAGTAAACAATAAAATTAAATTATAAATAAAAATGAGATAAAATATTCTCAAAGTAATCTTTGTCATTTTGTAAAAAAAAAAAAAAAAAACCCTCTTTAATATGCAAAAAGATTTTCTCTATTCACTAACCCTAACCCTGAAGCTATTTAAGTCAGGGTCTACTTTCTCTTGATTGGGTCTCAATTTGTGTGAGAGAGCAATTACACATAAGGTCAGATACTTTTAGAATGTTTTACATATTTTCTATTGATAATTTCCTTTTATTGTTCAATCTTTTCAAATTAATCAACAATCCTCTTTGATAAAGGTCGATTGAAAAGTTGCCCTCTTTAAAGGACTTTCACCAACTTTTTTCCTTTTCCATAGTAATTTTCATCCAATCTCTGCTTCTTCATACTAAACTTTTCAACACAAAACTTCTTCTGATATTTGAAGATCTGTTAATAAAACCAAAATGATTTTCCAACCAATGATAAAGCAAAAATATTTAACTCACAGAATGTCTCCTTGACGCTTGGTGGTGTAACCGTTTCTCTAAGGAGGAAAATAAAAACAATGCTTAAAGAATTTGTTCTGTAATAATAAAATGCTGTACTTATGAAACAAAAAGCTTTGCTGGCCCCTACAGCCCACCCCCACCTCAGAGTTTTCCTTCTCCTAGACTGGCTGCCAGCCAAGGCTATGGGGCCCCAATCTGTCCTGCTATTCACCCGTAGCTGGGGGTGGGTGGGTAGATGGATGCATACCTTTCCCAAGGGTAAGTGAATGTAATGAACTCGACTGGAATTCAAACTCAGCTTCTCAATTCCTCAACTGTACATCCTATACATGTGAGTATAAAAACTTAAACTTTGTCACATTGCTAAGCAAAATAATTAGACATTTTTAAATGCTCACAAAAAAGGAAAAGAAAATTAATATGGTGAAAAAAGTATTGATAAATAAAATATTTATAACCAAAAATACTAGTCCTATTTTAAATTGGTTTCATTTCACAATAGAAATGAAACATTCATTTTTTAAAAGTATTTCATGTTAATTTCAGTTGCTTTAATTTCACTAGTAATATTAGTAAAAGTAATATGATGTTGAATTTTTTATTACAGAAACTATTGTCATTCATTTAACACAAAATAAAAAAAAAAAAAAATTAAAAAATAAACCCAACTAATCTAAGGAAAATAACTAGAATAAAACTTTTTTCTATTTCAGTCTTCTATAAATTTGTTTAATTTTCTTTTTCAACATCTCTCTATCGATCAACAGAACCCACTAAAAAATCACAATCCCGGGGATGGAGGAGAGGGAGGGGATCAATGGTGCACAGGTTACACAATGAATCAACAGAGTTCAACTCTCGTAGCGAAACTTCTACACATTCTGATCCAAACACTCTGTATTCTATGAATTCGATCCCCAATTAACTGTGCAATCCACTATTTATTAATATTTCTAATCATGCATGCAAATGACCGATAGTATTAAAAACAGTATTGTCATGCAAGCGTCGTGAGATGATTGCAAATGGCCACTCCTTGTAACTACTCACGACGTCAGCCATGTTAGATTTACATGCCACTTTGCCTAATCAGTAAAGTGTATTCTCTTTCCACATTCTTCCCTGGTATCACTATTACATAAGTGACAGTGCAACGGTCACTGCCTACATCAAGTGCTTCTTCAGGGAGGGGGGGCTCTTCTGCCTGCATTCCTCCCACATCGGTGCCCATAGGATCCCCCACCATTATTGATCTCCTCACTATCATCACCATCATTATCTCATGACTGTTACAGTCATTTCTGTATCTGTAGGCAGATTACCCGATCACATTCTTAAAGGCAGCAGAGTCTGAAAGCCACAGTCAAACAGCACTTTCATCTTCCTCCAGAGTGGTTAATCTATAACGAGGGCGAAGATATTTCGCATGGCATGAGACACCATTAATTAGTACTGTTTGAGGGCTGACTATTTAATCAACTTGTCCCTTGCCAAACTTGCTAGTGCATTGGCTGTTTGGGGTTTTAATCCAAACATGGTTTCCCACTTGATACAGAGCATCTAGACTATCAAATAGGCAATGGTGTCACATCTATCCCTTTTACTCGCTGCTCATACCAGTAGATCCCATTGGCTGATATAGTTGACAGTGTTGTGTAATCCTTGGGTGTCACATTGTACCAATATGCAGCCTCTACATTCTGGCAGCAATACTTTTGACAGTGCAGTAGAACAGCGCTGATATGCTGTTACACTTTGGTACACCAGTATTGCATTCTCACTCCCCATTCATCTACAAAGGTCTGAAATTTTTAACCACAAAAGGTTGGAGCATTGTCAATTAACATTTCAACCAGTGTGTCGCATTCACAAAAGACAGATCTTAGTTGTTGTATGATGGTCAATGCATCTTGACGTGACAATGGGCATCATATGGTGAAACATATCAGGCCACAATCTGTCAATGTTAAAATATGACTGCCATCATAATGCATTATATTCATATCCAACCAGCACCAGTTGCTGTCCACGCTGAGCTTTTTGTTTTGTGAATGGCCTGGGGCTGGGTCCACCATCTAACACTCTACACAAGCTCGTATAGCCGATTTGATGATCACCTTCTTAGTTGAGGGACACACTTTTCAGACAAAAGTAGGTGGTGCACCGAATGCCAGGATGTCCACTTTGTTGGTGTATGGCACGGATCTACTCGAGTGTTAATTAGTGTGTCGCAATAGCGCATGTCAGCAGCAAGGGGTTGGATCCTTGTCTAATCATAACAAGCTACCTCTTTGGCACACGGGTCAGCTTATCTGCCAGATTCTGCTCTGATGCAATCAGTCAGCATAACATCAACCCGTAAACTGTATTCATCAACTAGTTGCTTTATGATCGCCAGTCTCCTCTGCGCCAACATCTCACTTGCAGCCTTGGTCCTGATTCGCAATTTGCCTGTCAAAGTGTCAGTCATCCAGTGGTAAACACATACTGAGTCCATGTAGAGATGCACCACCTTGGCTTGCCACTGTAGCGCAAGATTAAGGCCCTTCAGCCAAATTAATATGTTACGCATCATATGTCAGACAAAGCCATCATGCAAAAGACTGGTTCCTCAGTAGAGATAGCCCACATGATTCTTGGCATCCACCAATCAGTAAATTTCCAGCTGATGTGATCTTAACACCCACTAGAGTTATTATTGCATCAATGACAATAAATAAGTCATAGCCAAGAGGCTTTTCCCCACACCATCATTACATCAACTTCGGCAAAGTCACTACACTATGTATGAATGCCTTGCAAGGTAAGTGTATTCTCTCGTTACACCCACTAAACCATAACATGGAGTCAGAAGTGGAATGTCTAAATCAAGTGACAACATATAATAAACCATGTCCCAGCTTTTTTTTGCCTTCTGTTTGTGACCCTGGGTTTCTGTTTTTGCAATATGATAAAAAATTGTGAAACCCAGAGTCATAAACTCATATCCATACAAATAAATATGTTAGCTCTATCATTGATATTGAGCACTTTACACTAAGTCAGTCAGTCACAATTAGACAATCACGTATCTTTTGATACATGACTGACGAGGCAGTTTTTTCCTCCGCAGTAGACCAGTGCCATCCAAGGCTATAGAACCCAGACTGTCCTGCTATTTACCCATAGCTGGGGAGAGAAGAAAAGGATTCATATCTTTCCCAAGGGTATTAGCACGTAAATGAATGTAATGGATTCGACTGGAATTCAAATTCCATTAAGTACTGCACATATAATATATAGATAGATAGATAGATAGATAATAATGTCTATTTGGGCAGCTGCTACAGTTTTTTGTGTATATGTATATATAACTAGTGAGTTAGCTCAAATGACTTAACTCACTTTATAATCCACCAATAGAAGGTTAACCAATCAGAAGACGTAGAACATTCAATCCGTCGTGTATAAAGACGGCCATTTTGTTCACTCTACCCGAATGTCCAGTCCAGCTTGTCAGGTGAATAGAAACAGAAGGACAAACTATGCTCTGCTACTTTTACCAAAATATCCACTGCTAACCTGAACAACGCTTTCCTACTGTCTTCGAAATATTCACTGCTAACCTCTAAATTCTATACTCGAAGACGACCGTCATGATGAATAACAGCAGCAATATGCATGTATGATAATTTTAAGGTATGCAATATTTATAGATTAAAGTGCACAATATCAGAGATAGAGCATATGTAAAATATAAAAGTGGACATTGAGGTCAACACCCAGAAGCGACACACTTGAATACAATCTAAGTATAAAACAGTCTGTCACCGCTACATGTTGAACACAATGTCCACTTTTATATTTATATACATGTTGTAGCATACCTATGGACGATAATGGTTATGTCCCCATTCACATAAATACAGTAGTAAATACTGTATGTTGGTCTGCAGTTGGTGATTCGTTATGGAATTCACTTGACTACTTCTACATACTGCTGGTAAATCTGTGTTGTGTTGTTCTTGTCCTAAGTATTATTGCGCATTACCAAACTTTGTGTGATTATTCTATTCAGTAACCTCCCCTAGGTTACAACAATATATATATAATTTCAATCATTTTTTTTAAATTTTTAAAATAATTTTTCAGATTCTTTTGCACAAGCAAAAGTCTAAAAAAATAAACAAAAGCTATTGTCCAAATATTTTAGCAATTTTATGTATGTAAATGGTGGAAGTTGACTTAAAAAATATTTCCACAAATTTTGCAAAATTCTCTTTTCAAAAAGAGACAAGAACTAAAAATTGTATTGAAATCCAATTAAATGACTAGAAAATAGTCAAATGATTTTTAAATCCTGATTTTTATTCTTGTGAAGCTATTCAAAGTTTACACACGCACACACACACACACACATTAGGTTCTGTAATTTACTACATAATTGCAATCATAAACTGAAGAGAAAAGTAATTTCATAAGATACTCACAAATCCTCCATTTCTGAATCCCTTGTAAATGATGCTTTTGTACGTAATAGAAACATGCAAAGAAGTCCCACTGCACAGGCTCCACCCAGACCAATGAAGAGGTGCATACGCTTTTCTGCTGTAATAGTGAAATCACCTCTTAATGTTGTGTATGAGTAGACGTTTCCCCAAAGTAAACTGGAATAAAAAAAATAAAAAAGAAAGTTTCCTGTTATTTCAAACCTGATCAGTTATTGCAACATTTCCGTTTCTCAGTGGCTTTCTGAAACAGAAATAAACACAAAATTCATTGAATTTAACTAATATACACATATGATAAATGAAATAACTTCTGAATTTCCTTTTTAGCAGCAAGACTTGCAATTCAAAGATTAAATATGAATAAATGAACATATCAAACATTTTCTTCAAAAGAATATTTTATTCTTGAGAAGACGGATCATTGATCTCTTGAAGAGAACCAATAAAATTCAACAAATTGTAGTTATCTAGTTTCATTTCAAAACCACAAGTAAAGTTTTTCATCTGAAATGTCTTAACATGAAAAATCTATACGCCAGTGACGCCAAATCATTTTCCGACTCTCATTCGGGAGCTTCCATATGCCGATGATGCCAAACAAAAATCCTTTTCCGACTCTCTTTCAGGAGCTTCTATATGCCAATCGTGCCAACCTCATTGCTCATATAGACGAAGACATGTAAGCAATTATGAAGCTATCCTCTGATGCATACGCTACCTTTAAGCTAACCATCAATCACACAAAAAACAGGATCAGGTATTCACACATTCCTGGTTGTCCCTATATTGAATCCAACATCTTTTTGTATCTATTAGATATATTCATCTAATTTGGTAGCACTCAGCCAGAAACGGTTCCCTTGACTCTGAAACACACCTAAGGATTGAGAAAGATAGTAAAACCTTTTCAAGCTAAAGAAATGAGTCCTTATCAGATAACCATCAGCCATGACCTCATCATGTATAAAACGTGTGTTATCCATTCTTTTGTATTCCTCCAACACTTGGACTATATTCTGACATCACGTTTTGCCGTCTTACCTGAACTGCAGGAGTGCCCAGAAGATTCCACTGTTTCTTGCCATTGTATCAGAATTGGAATTTTGTGTGAGAAATGTTCCTTGACCTGTCCAGATGACTGCAAAAGGAAAAAAGTGTTATTTATTAGTTTTCAAAAAAGTACTCAAACATTTTATCAATCAATCAAGAAGAAATCATTTTAGAAACAAAGACAGGAGTTTTGTATTACTATGTAATATCAATCCTCCTCTAGTGAGTACTGAACAATCTACTCACAGATGAAAAAATAGATTTGAGTCAACAGAAATGTGGTTTTACAGAAGGATGATGAGAATACCATGGACCAAACATGGGAGTAACAAGAAAGTTTTAAGGAAAATGGAAACAAAAAAAAGACACTTTTTATATCATAGGCAAATATAATCTAGTAGTTGTCACTCCTCCTAAACTGCACATACTTATCACTTGCATGAAGACAGAACCTGCTCTCATCACCAAATTCCTCAGACCACCATTTGATCCCCACATGGTACTACTCTTGTGACACTTTTGAAGATATGTATGATAGTATTGTAACATAAATGGAAGTCTGGCTAGAGGTAGAATGTTCATAGTTCTGCTGCAAATAATGGTCATGGTAATATCAGATGTTTCCTTATAAGGAAACATTTGACATTCAATAACAAAACAGCCAGTGCCACTTGAATTACATTTTTTCTTCACTCCTTGGTAAGGATCAAAGTGTAGTATCTGTTCTCATCTTTACTGATAATATTAGCCATTTCTTTATAAGGAAATATTCTGACCTAGCATTGATTGAACAGCCTGTATGACTTTCAGTTGAAATTTATAAAATCTTTCCCTTAAAACAATTTTTCAGGATAATCGGTTTCTCAAGTACAGTACCTGTTATTGTTCTTTCCAGTATTGATGGGGTTTTCCTTTCTAACATTTTATTTGAAATAGTGTGAAATGTCAACATCTTCAATATCTGTCTATATCTATGAGATGAGGTATTATGATTACATTATTCAGGCTGTTATCCTCATTTCCATTGCCATATTCACAATGTTTCAACTATTGTACACTTCAGATGATTGAAATTTTGAACCAAACCCTTTATTTCGCCCACGGGAGTAGATTGTACTAGTTCCACGTGCCATGCCTCTTCTGGATGTTTCAGTTATTTCCCTTTAACTTTGAGTTCCATGTGCTATCCATTTTAGTTGTCACCTCTGTTGAAAGTTCTCAAGCGATGCAGTTTCTGTAATCTGCTACAGTTCTTTGATTCTGTAGCACCAACCCACAAAAAAGTGATCTTTGCCAAGATCCACAAGCTTTACTTGTTCAAAACCATTTTTAACCATTGATCTTAGAAAGCAGTGTATACAGCTGACAGTTTAGATATTTCTAACCAAGTTTGGTGTCATACATGACATCCATATGAAAGTCTCCATCTGACGCTTCTATTTAAGAACAGGACTCAATTTTCAGTCTTAGCTATTTGTGGTTGTGGACAAAACTACCATGAGCACAGCATATACTATGTTCAATTTCCGTATCTCTTATGCTAAATTTGTTATTTGAAGTGTTTAGCATTTACTAAATCCAACCATTGAAATCTTATGATTGATTCAAGGGAAGTCTCATTACTGCTTTGATTCTAATTCCAAATCATAGTTTTCCCAAAGGTCCTCATTGATAATAATGATCTTCTTTGATCTGCATCTGAATGCCATGTAACCTGCTACCACCACCCTTAATGTATGTATCTAGGCAAGCATCTTTACGGTACAAGCATCCAAAACCTGGTCTCGACATGTAAAAATATATTCATTTTACTACAGTTACCAATATTGAAATACCACCAACTCGCCACATTCAACATGCACAGGGAAATTATCCAAAAATGGCATTTGATATTTGATCATTTATGGTGACCAAACAGTAGATGTGAGCACAGCTAGGCAGTGGATGATGAGTTTCAGTTGTTAGAAGACCAATGTGTGTCAATCTGCATTCCATATACAAATATCAACCCACAAAGTGAAGAGTCGTGGCAAAAATTCAGACAGTTGTGGGGAATCTTTCAGAAAAACATTTCTTACAAGTGGAAAACTTGTTCAATCCAATTGTTATTGTGTTCCTTGTATCTGTCATAGAAATATGAATCCTGCACAAAATTATGTTTGTTCATCATATAAATTTTGCATTTGTCTATATTTCTGAGATGAGATATTGTAACTATTTACATCATTCAGACTGTTGCACTCATCTTTATCGTTATATTCACAATATTTAGGCTAGTATACATTGGAATTTTGGATCGAACCCTTTATTTCGTCCATGGAGGCAAATTGTTCTTATTTCACATGCCATGACTTTTAATGGAATGTCTCAGTATCAGTTACTTCCCTTTATTAACTCAACTCTCCAAATTTTTGTTCCCTATGCTGCGGTCAGGTATTAAACTCACAACTCTGAGTCAAATACACATGGCACAGTGGATAAAAGTATTTGGTTGAAGTAATCCAAATAGTAGCACATGGAATTAGAATAATCTACCCACATGGACTAAAAGTGTTTGGTTTGAAATTCCCATATATTTCAGATGAAGAAGATCAGAGTGTACAATGGCTGAAACATTATGAATATGGCAATAAAGATGTGGGCAACAGTCTGAAAAATGTAATAGCATAAATTATGCATTGCTTCATTTTTTTTTTCTCTCTCTCTCTTACATAAGAAGCTGTACAAAACACATTACAAAGATTTTTTTTGGGGGGGGGTACTACATTGAAAATTCTCTTTCTGAATATTTGTGTCTTAAATATTGATCATTCTTCCATTTAAGAATTTGTGGTTTCATTCTGCAATTAATTATATACCACAGATCTTTTGAATGTATTGATAACCCAGTTTTATCGCTCAGTGCTTAAATTGGAGGGAAAAATAATTAACTTGTTTCTTGATTCTAAATCAGAAGTTAATTCTTTGATATCAGAATATTTGCTGGAAAGTGTTTGTTTTGGAGGAAACATGCTGAAATTTTTTGAAGCTTATCAGTGAATATTCAAATATTTTCTTTCTTGCATGTTAGAAATGAACTTATTTAGAATTTAAAATATATCAGGCAGTTAAACGAATTTTGAACACCAAAGGTCATGTAACATTTCCCAGAATATTGTGTTACAGTCACAAGCAAACATTTCACATGAGTTCATGGATATGGCTTCATACACAAACCCTCCACAGCCAATGACATTCAGAATGGAAAATGAGTGCTTTATATTTAGGACCCATTTAATCACATAGTTCTGAAAAAAAAAAAAAAAAAAAACAATTTAAGAAGCCTACTTTTGATAAAATGTACCATCTTTCTAATGTCATTCATAGTAGTTTTACTTAATCTAATTTTCCAAAATTAAGCAATATCAAGCCTGGTCAGTGACCACCTGGGAATATTAGGTGCTATAAGCTGGAATGTGCAGGTGGTGTAATAGATAAGAATTAGAAATCAGAGAACCAAGTTCCAATTCTAGTCAGGTTTTTTATCTTCAGTTAAGACCAACTTGGCTACAAAGATTTTCACCAATTGAGCAAAGCCAAATAGTGCTATTAAGTGCAAATTTCTTCATACATTCTGTAAACATTCATATCTGCTGTGTTTCGTATCTTAAGGTAAACAAAGCAATTTCTAAAGAAATAATGGATGTTTCATTTATTAATCAACAGATTTTATCATTTATTCAGGCCAATAAAAATGAATAAATATATTTTTTAATAAATAAACAGAGCATCTACTCAAATATGGGTAAAAACTAAAAAGAGCATTTAAGTAACAAAATCTTTGAAGAAATTTGTGCTTAAAGGCAATCTATGGCTTTGCTTGATTGGCAAGACCCTTTGGTGCAGAGATGGTCTGAAGCATAGTGAATCTAACAATGGTTTATCCTCCTAGGGGGACACAGATTAAAATCCCAAAGATGCATTTATTCTTTAATAAGATTTCTCAAATATTCAAGCTGATAAATGAAAATATTTACTCAAATATGGGATATTTAAGTGATAAAATCTGTCAGATTAACAAATAAAAAATCCATTGCTTCTTTAGAAATTGCTTTGTTTACCTTAGGATAGGAAACTGAGAAGATATGAATGAAAAGAGAATCTTTGAAGAAATTTGAACTTAAAGGCACTATATTTGCTTATGCGCAAGAACCATCGGTAAAGTTATGAATCCTCCACGTCTCCCCCCAGCTATGGATTAATTAGTAGGGCTTGTATTATTATCTCCAAATAAATTCTTACAATATAAAAATATTTTCTGCTTCTAAATAACCAACAAAAATTTGATAAATCATAAAAAACGAATCAACCAGTTTTTTTTTTTTAAATAAAGCTTCATGATATAGTAAAAATAAACACACAACAATAGACAAGTATTATTTCATTTTTTTGCCACAAAATCATTTATTTTTTCCATGATAAATGGGGGGGGGTCCATCTGTATAGATATCTTCACATTTTTTCTAAGGTAAGTTTACAGATATCAAGTAATCATTCCAAGCATTAAAAAATATATATCTCCGAGTAGTTCCTGGAATTTATTTGCAACAAATACTGTTTAACTGTAAGAGAGAAACTATTTGCATAAATATGTATTTGCTTGTAGTAAAAACATAGCAAACTGTCACAAATTCAGAGCTACATAGACAAATATCCGCAAATCCATGCTTTACATAATCAGTTTTCTTCACCTGTGCACTTGTTCACTGCTACTGACTTTTTATATACATTCAGAGGTAGGGACACTAATCTGTAGGCATCTGGGTTATTGCATCAACAATTTTCTTTCTGACAATGGGAAAGAGCCTAAAGTTTACTCCCATTTTCCTTTGTATCATGGCACCAATGACATCAACTGGCACACACCCTCAGCTAATTTTTGAGGGTAAGTTGATTTCTTCTGTTTATTCATAAGTGAATATTTTTTTTTTAATATTTCAAGAGAAATGTATAGATTGTGGCAATGCTGCTCTCATATAAGGTCTTCTGCAAGTAATGCGACTGCAATCAATATTAAAAAAAAGCATATCCCCAAATTAAAAAGGGCTTTTCATTGAAGCAATGAAGTCACAATAAGAAGTAAAAGTGGAACAGAAGAGTTCAACAAATAATACATCAAATATTAAAAAAAAAAAAAAAAAATATTTTCATTAACAAAGATTTCTTCAAGGACATTTGCATACAATACACATTTCATAAAGTTTGCATGTTAAGTATGTAGAACATCTACAGCATTTTGTGTGATTTGTTATGTGAGAAGAAAAATAACCAGAATGGACTGAAAATTTGTACAACAAATCAACATAGAAATAATTAATTGTAATTTTATTTCTGTAGTTAAAAAGGCAACAAAAATAGGAAAAGTTTTCATGAAAATTCAAAGAAAGAAGAATAAGAATATTTATTTCCTTTAAACCAATCTGATATCCACCTCAAGCCCTACTTAACAGTCAACTGTGTCAGGACTTCTGACCTCACTAAGCCAACACATCCAAACAAAAAATCAGAAAAAATAAAAAGAAAGAAAGCAAACAGGTATATAAGAAATATATAAATAATGATGTGCATATATATATATATATATATATATATATATATATATATATATATATATATATCCATGGCCCTAGACATCTCCAAAGCATTCGATAGGGTTTTGCACGCTGCCTTCTTCGTAAACTCCAGGGTTATGGTATTACTGGTCGACTGTTTGATCTAATACAATCATTCCTGTCAAACCGAGAATTGAAGGTCGTTCTCAATGGATTCTCCTCCAGTTCTTATCCCATTTAACGCAGGTGTTCCCCAAGGCTCAATCCTTGGCCCCACTCTTTTTATTTTCATCAATGACCTTGACGCCATAGATTCCCAAGTTGGCATTTACGCAGACAACACTACAATTTACTCCTGCCTCAAAAACAAATCTAGTGTCGATGACAAAACTAACCTGGCAAAAGGTCTTGAAATGGACCTCCAATCGGGTTGTTAACTGGGGCAAGAATTGGCTGGTCAACTTTAACGCCTCAAAAACTAAATTACTCTCCATTAACCACCATAGAGATCCTTCCCTGCCCCCCATTAAAATGTCTGATAGTCAACTTCCTGAGAGCAACTCCCTGCGTCTGCTCGGTCTCACGCTGACTGCTGACCTGAGATGGAACAAATACATTGAGTCAATTGCTTCTTCCACCGCGAGGAAAATTGGCTCTGTGCCATGCCAGGAAATTTTTCTCTCCTGAATCGATACCTCAAATATACAAAACAACCATTCGCCCTTGCATGGAGTATTGCTGCCATATATGGGCTGGAGCACCTTCTGCTTACCTCGGAGTTCTTGACAAGATCCAGAGATGGATATGTAATCTAATTGGCCCTGATCTGGCGTCTCGTCTGTAGTCACTCTCTCACAGACGCGACGTCACCTCTCTCTGTCTTTTCTACAAATACTTCCATGGTAATTGCTCCGATGAGCAGCTTTTACTGGTTCCCAGAATGAATTCAAGCGCCCTACGAGGCTGACATCGCTCACACCCTTACACTATAGAAATTTTTAAATGTAGCCGTCTCTTCTACTCCAATAGCTTCATACCTCGTGACCTCTCGCCAGTGGAACACCCTTCCCAATTACTGTTTCCTGAAAGCTATAATCTCCAACTATTCAAATGTAATGTCAATCGACACCTCCAGTTACCTTGATCTACCCACTATCCTTCTCCTCATCCTTTCTTCTATCACTCCCTATCTGCTCGCTCCAAATCTTCCGCAACCCCCTGCATCTTAGTGGCTTCATACCTTGCTTGGGGCGTAATGCTAAAAAAAAAAAAAAAAAAAAAAAAAATTATATATATATATATATATATATATATATTGGTTACTCTGGATTAAACTATTGCTCTGTCCATGCTGTGTTGATTGATCACAAAGCTGGAAAAGATCAGATTATCATCAGCAGTGTTGGTTCAATCCTGGGAAAGCTGTGTCACAAAGGAAATTATTAAATAAAATGGTCTCCCAGACGAGTAAAGAAAAGACAAGAATTTCTTCAGGGTCTATATTTCTATGTAATTTTATATCAATTCTTTGTACAATGTTATAAGTTCTTGGTACAGAAATATTAACATTTCCCACTTTAAAGTCTACCGTGACACTTTGCTTAACTTAACTAAGTCTGGAACAAGGCTCAAGTTGTAGGTTCTCTCTGGTAGTAAGTCACATGATATTCAGCAGAGCGGTCATTTCTTGTCTCTTATTTGGAACTACTGTCTCTGGAACCTCTGTGCTCTGCTTATATCAACTTTCACACAAAACTGACATGGAGGTACACAAGGTTCAGTGTTTACCCATATCTCCAACAACAGCTTCCTTGTTGTCTGGCTCTGGATAATTAATTATACCTTCAAATTTGGAGAGATCCCTTTTCTGGTGGTTAGTGATCACAGGATATTGATCCACTCAACTCCTTTCTCTTATTTATGCCTCACACCAACACTTCCCAATTGGTGTAGGCAATTCCTCCATCTTCTGCAGTATTTCACCTACACATGTCACCTTGGTTGTCCTTCAACCAATCTGGTTCTCAAGTGCATGGCATAGGTTAATTTTAATTAATTACTGCAAACTATCATTTTAATTTCTCATCAGCAAAATTATCCCGCCTGGCCTTGCTCATAAAATCAAAAATTTACCAGCTGTTTCTTCCAGTCAGACACTTCCCCACTCCATATTGCGAGGGT
The DNA here is from genome assembly GCA_903632075.3 of Acanthosepion pharaonis. NCBI lineage: Eukaryota > Metazoa > Mollusca > Cephalopoda > Sepiida > Sepiidae > Acanthosepion > Acanthosepion pharaonis. The sequence continues at coordinate 3,607,144 of CAHIKZ030000003.1, forward strand.
CATTGCACTCCAAGTACCCTAGGTTTTGGGTCCTTACACAAAGAAATTATTCCTTTGATTTGGTTACAGAGATTATCGAATTTTATCTCTCGTTTTGTGTTTTTATAACCAGCACACTTTAAGCTGCATCATTAATTAGCTGTCAAATAAACTTTGCAGTAATATCAGAATCGCTTCTCTCTGGGTCATTTTCTGCCCTAAGAAAATTAGAGTTTTTAAAAAGAAATCTTGCTTCTCTATCTCTCAGTCTATCCATCATTCTATTCCTTAACCCTTCTCGTCTTGTTCTGAGTTATGTTTTTAATTTAACCCTTTTTTCTTTCCATTTTTCAGTGTCACACACACACACATTTTATATATATATATATATCCAGGTAAGATGAGGATGAATAGAGTACAATTCCAATGTTCGTAACATTTAATTTAAAAGAGGGCTCAATACAAAATAGAGCAAAATTATTTATTTTAGGATATTACATCAAAATCAAGTCAAAATTGCTACACAATTGCAACTGTGTTTCAATGCGTGTCACTGCATCTCATCAGGCGATTTTAAATTACTGGTGAGTGAACGATTTTAGATTTAAAAGCAAAATACAACCACTTTTTACAAAAAAAAGAAAAAAGTGGAGTTTACAAGGTTTGTGGGCTTCACTCTGATCAACCAATCAAATATGACTAAATTAAAATTTAAACTAAGTGAAGAAGCAAAAATTAAAAATTATTTTTTATAAATGGGTCAGGGAGTGTAGATTGGCAGCTAACAGCAGCCAGACATAAACTAAAGTGGATTATTTGGTAAATTAATATGCAACAGTTGAATAAAAATTCTTCATATAAGATGTTAATAACACGAATCAATCAATGTAAAATGTCAAAAATACCAACCAAATACCAATACATTCTTACAAGATGTTACTAATATTACCAGGAGATTAATGCAAAATTATATTAAATCCAAATTAATCTTACAAATAGAAAGATAAGCCATATATAATGCAAGTAAAATATAAGAAAAAGCATAATCAAATTCCAAAGTTTAATTGTAAAATAAATGGTAAACTATGTTTACAATTTACTGTTAATTCATTTCTTTAATAAGGAATTTTTATTGAATCTGATAATTTTCAATTTTTCATGTAAACAAAGAAAACCGGGTTCATATAAAGATCTTCATGTCCTTGCCATTTTTTAAATTTTCCATTTCACCTTAGATGTCTTATCTTTTAAACTCCAAAAATATTTAGAAAGTGATGTATTATATCTGTAAGTAGTATTAGTAAAGGACATATGTTGATACCACCTGGTCTTAAAAGAATTCATAGTACTACCAATATAGAATTTTTCAACTGTCAGATTCTCTATTGTAGAGATAGTACAAAGATAAACGAGATTTAGTTAAACGTTTGTTTGGCAATGGGCATTGGTCAGAATTCCTACAATTACATTGGCCAGTATCATTAATAAATTTATCTTGGAATGTGTATTATGATCCAGATTATTAAACTGGTTTAAAATTTTATTATTGTGTAATGTTATAATCTTCAAGATTATTGATACAGCTGTAACTTTGCTTTAATGTGTTTCTGTTAAATATTTTACTAAGAGGGTTACTTTTAGGAAAAAGTTTGTCAATCAACTGGAGGAAATTATGCCCAAACTTAGTATATATATATATATATATATATATATATATATATATATATATATATGTATGGTATTTAATTACTTTCTCTTCAACTTACATGTGCCATCCATTTTTGTTGTTGCCACTGTTGAAGGTCCTCAAGTCATCTGATCTTTATTTGATACAGTTCTTTAGGATTTTGTAGCACCATTCTATCAGATTCAAAGAAGGATTTTCATCTCGATGACTTACAGATTTTATTTGTTGGAAGCCATTTTTAATCATCAATTTGATAAAGCAGTTGTATACAGCTGATAATTTAGTTATTTCTGAAGTTGAGTGCTGTGCATGACATCATATGAACAGCTCGATCTGGCAAGGCTATTCAAGAACATTTCTTGAGGCTTCAGGTTATAGTTTTAGTTTTGTACCATCTTACGGTATTGGACAAAACTATCACTAGTGCAGACTTTTCTATGTTCATATTCCAGTAACAGCAGAAATGGATAGAATCACATGTAGCAAATAAAGCCTCTTTTCTGTAAAATTTCACAATCAAATTTCTTCTGGTTTCTCTGTTTTTGCCAGAAAACTGACTTTTGTGGCAAGATTATTTTCATTTTAGATTAAAAATGACAAAAGTACTATAGTAGGATGGCAATATTTTATTTTTTTATCTTTAATTCTAAGACTTCTAGAAAAGTATTTCAATCTAAGTTTATCACTGTTGCTTTAATAAGTTCATTTATTTTTAATGCAACTTTAATAATATATATTGTGGCCTTGTTTACAATAATACATTTCAGAAATTTTATTACAAGAGGGTGCTGAAAAGTTCTCATGAAGAAGAGATTTTTTTAAAATTATGATATTCATTTGTTCCAATTTTGGGAACCTGTTGAACTGAGAACTTTATCACCAACTCATACTTGAAAAAAAATTAAATGACCATTCTTTGGAAGTCTAAATTTAAAGAAACAAACTCATTTAGCTGATGCTGCACTCATGACTTGTCTATAAATCGAACCTTGGTCATTACTGAATTCAGTCCAATATTCTAACCAACAGGCTGTCAAATTGAAAAGTTGCCAGTTTGTATTCTCCTGCTTCTTTTGATAAAATGTTCCTATTGTGTTGTAAAAATGGAAGCTGACAGTTATCTTACTTGATTAGCTTTTCCTAACGAACGCCTCCTACTCATTCACTAACCCCAAAACTTTCTGCTTATACCCAATACATTTTTGTTAAGATCTTTGCACATTCTACAGATTGACTGCAATCAAAACTGATGTGGGTCTGCCAATATTTCATTGGATGCTTAAAATCTGCAGACAACAGTGCAGATGTAGAACACATGTATGTTTTCATTTTATCACAAGTACTAAATAATATTCACTAGCACAGGCACACACTTATAGTAATTCATTCTCCATTCTTTTTCCAAGAGTATGTGAATGTGTTTATTTAAATTATCTAGCATCTTGACTTCAGCTGCTTTCCCACCACTATGATATGGCTTCCCTCTGTCTTTTCTATAAAAATATTCTCATGGTAACTGCTTTGATGAGCTTTGGTGCTTCAACTGCATGAATTTAAGCATACTACTAGACTGGCAATTAGGTCTCACCATTTTATAACTAGATGACACCATGTGTTCTATTCTAATAGTTTCTTTTCTCACACTTCTCACCTGTGGAATTCTTTCAGTTTATTTTTTTCCCTACCACCTATGAGCTTCAAAAATTCTAAAGCAATGTTAATCACCAACTTTTATCTCCCTGAAGCATGTTCTTTTAGTGTCCTTTCTCCTCACTAAAATCTTCTCGTTCTTTCACTCCCAGTAACCTCTTGGTATTATTGCCTTGTTTGGTGTGAAAGGATTAAAAAAAAAAAAAAAAAAAATTATCTCAGACTATATACCCAACTTAGTTTCCAGCCTGAGGCCATTTTTGTCTCTTTTTAGAAAATTTATTTTTATTAAAAACTCTCTTAAAAACCACCTTATCAAGTGGCATTTAAGCTAGCTTCTGCTGAGAGTTCTTGATTTGGCCTTCATCACAACAGGTAGGAAGGAATAGATACAATAGGCAACAATAAACTACAGTAGGAGCATGCATGAACATAGTGTAACATTTTACCTTGACCATTGGCTACTAATATATAAGATTATTTTCGGATAATTCTACAACCGGTTCACTAAGCTTTTATAATTTTAAGAACCGGTGCAAACTGATAGGATGCCACCAATGGATACACAGATACTACAGTTAAGCACAAATATTTCTTACTTTCTCTTGTTTGAGCTGTATACATGTAAATTTTTGCTTTCTCTTCTTATGTGAGCTAAGTTGTTCTATATAAATATGTTGTGTGTACACACACACATATTTTGTTCTATATAAATATATGTATAAAATTCCTCTAGTGTTGAAATTCATTTCTTTTGAAAATGTGAATTGTTTTGAATGTTCTCAATAACATTCAAGACAAATTCTCCCCTCTAAGCTACAAATTGGTCACCAATCTGGATTAGTTGGGAAGTAAATGAGACTCAAGACATCTTTACTGCTACTTCTGACTTTTCTCACAACACGCTAACAGACCAGAGCTTTTCAGTCAGTGAGAATTCCATCTGCTTCCAATTTTACATCTCTCTTGCTCTAACTATCTCACTCTCATCACTGACACAACACTATCTACCAATTCTAGAATTCAACATGACCATATAGGTCTATGACCAGAATTCCTTACCTTCTGGCCAAGTGTCACTTTATCCCAAAAGTTTTCATTTATTTATTTACTTGTTCCCAACCAGTGGACAACAAGTGGTTGCTTTTAAGGCCTCATAATTAGACTTTATTGTTTATAAAACACTAGTCACTTCAGGCTCAGATAAAATAATTTTACAGCCCACTTCGCTATGTAGGGATGCAGAAAGCTATTATCTCTCTTTGGTAGAGATAAGCCACATGGGACACATGACAGCTGTTTAGTGACATGACTTCAGTGACAAAAGCAGCAGTCAATTTTAGTCTGTTTACAGTAGCCAAACCAAGCAGTTGTTTTTTAGCCTGGGCCAAAGTGGCCTGAGCTGAGGCTAAATCTGCCTCCACCAGCAGTTTACAAGTCCATGGTGCCATTTCCTTTTGGGAATATATCTTTTTCAGATATAGCTCTCAGTCCTCAATTTGGGGAAACCCAAGACATTGTTTCCCTATTCATGGAATATGTCCTCGACTGGGACTTAATATACTGAATCCATAGTCCTAAATATGGCTTCTCCAGAAATCACAAAAGAATTTTCATATTATATGTAAGATTTCCTTTTCATTTCTCCTTACACTCTGCTTGCTGTGTAGATATTTTTTTTCTGCATGGGACGTGTGTGTGTGTGTGTGTGTGTGTGTGTGTGTGTAAAAATGGACTCTTCTGTTGTATTCAACATATGAGGGTCAAACAGCTCAGTTCCTAGAAACTGACAGCCAGGCACCAGCAATGTTTTGATTATAGTGGTGAAAGCTTTGTGCAGAACCAACCACACTTTTTGAAGCGCCAAATACAGAGACCTGGTGCACTACATGCCACAAAATCCCCAAACAACCCTCCAAAGGTTTTGAATTCAGAATTTTCCTTCTCCTAGACCAGTTGCCATCCAAGGCTATAGAAACCAGTTTGTCCTGCTATATACACATAGCTGGGGGGAGAAGAGGAGGATTAATACTTTCCCCAAGGGTATTAGCATGTAAGTGAATGTAATGGATTTGACTGGAATTCAAACTCGACTCTCCAATTCCTCAATCCAAACTGCTATCCGCAACTCCACCGTGCCTCCCTTTATATATATATATATATGTTTTTTTGTATGTCTTAGTGGTATAAATGTCTCTGAGAACAAAGCATGTTTACCATTCCTTTTCCTTTCAGCCATTTCATTCTGTCCTTGATTTACAGTGTTATTGTTATTATATCGTGGATATAATACTACCCATAATAGGGGAAATAAGATTAGAGAATAAATCTTTCTTCTAAGTCTTTCTCATTACAGTTATATGTGTGTGTCCTATCCAATCCAGCAAGAACATGTTGTGTTGCATAAAATGTGTATGCAAATGTAACAACTATTATAGGACAGAGGTAATATAATTTCAGTTACTTCTTTCATTGAATCCCTATTGAGAAATGTAGGATAATCTCTGGAAAATTACTATGAACTTATTGTATGAACTCCTGTATAAAGAAAAAAAAATCAATCAAACAATAAAAAAAAAAACAGAAATGTCTTACTTGCTGCTCCAAATCCAAGGATACAAGATCCTAAGTAAAGTGCCCACTCCATTGGCTTCAGGAATTGCAGAATGAATAAACTAAATAAAAATAGAAATAAAAATTATAAAATGGTTTCCAATTCAAACTAATACATATGCATTTATCTCCCTTTAAAAGCATGACAAAGCTTATTTTTCATGCAATTTGAACATGTAGAAAAATTTTCTTAGAACCAAAGAGTACTGGATGGTTACTTGATATCTGTCCTTTTGTATGGCAGTGAATGCTGAAAACATTTTCCCCAAAGATGAAAAGACTTGAAACAACAGAAATGCGGCTCTACAGAAGTATGTTGAGAATACCATGGACTGAACATGTGAGCAATGATGAGGTTTTAGAGAAAAAGGAAACTTATGCTTAACATCAGGAAGAGGCAGTTGAAATTTCTGGGGCACGTAATGAGGAAGGAGGGCTTGGAAAATCTGAATCTCACAGGACAGATTGAAAGAAAAAGGGACAGAGAAAAGCAGCACCTACCATACTTGATGAGCTTGAGCAAATGGATGGTAGAACAGAGTTTGGGAAAAATAACAAGAAGACAAAACTTATTAAAAGCTACAAGGAACAGGAAGATGTGGAAGACCATGATCGATATCTAAGTCCTGAAGGGATATAACACATAAATGAAGAACTAACTGAAACATTTTATGATAAACTTCTGTTTGCATTTGGAAAATTCTCATGTTTTTTTTAACAAGTAGATTAATTAAAACATGCCAATAAAATGAAGCATTGACCCCTGACTTTGTTTAAGATAAAGTTGAATATCAATAATTACTCCAATTTGATTTTTTTTTAAAAAACAAAGCAGAGATTTGCTGAGTCTAAGGCCACCATATTCAAGAATTCCAGTGTTACATTTAAAAAAAAAACAAAAAAAACAAATGAGTATCTTAAACAATATCAAATATCAAAGTATTATCAATAACAAATATCAAAGGATTACTTGCATTATTTGAACTATTATCCTCATCTTCATTGCCATATTCACAACGTTTTGGCTGTTATACACTTCAGCCTTCTTCAGATGATTGGAGTTTCAAACCAAACCCTTTATTTTGTCCATGGGGGTATATTGTTCTAGTTCCACGTGCCATGCCTCTTCCAGATGCCACAGCTATTTCCCTTTAACTCAATTCTCCAAATAGAACAATGTACTGTAGTGGACAATGAGTTTGGTTCAAAATTCCAATCACCTGAAGAAGTCCAAAGCGTACAACAGTTGAAATGTTGTGAATATGACAACGAAGATGAGGATAACACTCCAAAGAATGTAAATAATGCAAGTAATCATAATACCTCATCTCAAAGATATAGAGAGATATTAAAGAAAGGAAATATAGCTGAATGAAATTTGAGTGAAATTTATTAGTGTAACTGAATTTTGTCACTAGGTTGCCTAATTTGATAAAATAAATAAATAAATAAAAATCTAAACATTGCTTAAACCAGACAATTTTTGTGCATTGGGCATATTAATTGTGAGTTTACAGTGTGCAGTAAAATTTAAATGTCTAATTCAAAATACCATTGAAAGCAAACCATTTCTCAAAGCAAAGTGTAATATGATACATTTAAACAAAAAATATATGCCCCAGTTTATACGATCTTGGATATGTAATTGTAACCACAGTAAGTTTATGTAATCTTTTAAAAAATAAGCAATGTCTGATCAGTGTCAAATTTTCAAGTAATGTGAATAAAAAAACAAGAGGAAAAGGATAGAACTGAATTGTTGCAAGAAATCTGGAAATATTAATGACACCTCAAAATTAGACAACAAATTAAGAATATGACAAGAAGACAAGTCATATGTCCTCAAAAAATCTTTTAATGGTGACGAGGATGGAGAGGGTGTAGGATGCAATTTACTACAAAAGTTTAGAGCACTGACTTTTTATTTAAGTAGGTCACGGTCCTGCCAAAAATCTTCAGATACCTGCTTGACCTACCAAACGTTCCAGCACACCCCACCAATCTCTGTCCTATCTCCAAAGTGATTTGTTTCTGATATACACACACCCTGCAGTGAGAAAAAATTACTACAAGGGGAGAGGAAGTTCACAAACTGCCAACAATTTGGCATTGAAAAGGGAAAAAAATTTTAAGCAGCTAAAAACAAAACATCTGGTGAGAAAACCAAAAATCCTCAAAGAAAAACAATGCTCATGAATAAGAATTTGTCCTTGTGCCAAAATATCCTTAAATAATAGAATATACTTTCCAGATATATCAATTCTATTATTTTCTCTACATTTACAAATCTTAGCAGCTGAATACAATTCACACAGAATTAGAAATGTCCTTTATTTAATGAATGTCGTCTACAATTTCACTTTATCAGGTCACTTTTAATGTCCTGGATTAAGGTTTAAAAACAAAAAAAAACAAAAAAAGTGATTTAACCTAGATAAACATGTTAGCATTTTTTAGCAGCTTTGTCCCATGCAGTAATATTTTTATTGAAAATGATATATATATATATATATATATATATATATATATCCGTTCTGGGTATGACGATAAACTACATCCAACAGCAAAGCCTCTGATCAGGAGGTTTTGAGGAGCATGGAACCACCTCTTAATTGCTTGTATTCAATTATTACCAGCAATACATTTTTGAAAAAAAAAAAAATTATTATCAGCTATACTTTTTTGAAAAAAAAACAATTTTGAAGAAAAAATATTACAAGAAAAAGATTTTTGAAGGGAAAACATTTTACCAGCAATACAAATTTTGTTGGCATTAAATAACCCATTGAGGTTGATATACTATAAAACAAAACAAACAAACCAAACCAAATAAATAAATATATATATATATAACACTACAACCATCCTGGATATGACGATAAACCACATCCATGTCCTGGGTAAGACTATAAACTACGTCCAACAGCAAGGCCTCTGATCAGGATGTTTTGAGGAGCCACCTTTTAATTGCTGGTGTTCCCAGGTCCACCTTGACCCAGGGTGGTAGCACCTGTTGGGGTCCCAGCTATGGGCAAATAGTTAACACCCAAACTTGTGTAAAAATAGCTTTAAAAAAATATACCATCAATACAAACAGCTATACATTCTTTGAAAAAAAATATTACCAGCTATAGATTTCTTCAAGGAAAAATATTCCCAAAAATAGATTTTTGAAGAAAAACACATTACTGCAATAAAAAATTTGTCGGCATTAAATAACCCATTGTGGTTGACATGTGGTAAAATAAACCAAACACACTACAAATATGTGCATAACCACAGCTAAGTAATTTTATTAATAATAATAATCAACAACACTATATTATAGCTACCAATAAGTGCATTCTGATCCACAATTATTACTACTCAAAAGCCTTTACAGTTATTTGAAACATAATGGACTCCCCAATAACTGTTAGGGCAATACAATAAACAAGAAATACCTGAATTTGCTACCTAAAATGGTCCATTCACCAGCATATATAAACAGTCAAGCTACTACACAACACACATGGCCTGAAGATTGCATGCAAGCATAAAACAGACTTTCACTACTCAGTGTCCACACATATATATAAATGGAAGAAAGAACAGATGAAGTAAAAATCCACTGTTCATAGCATTTACTTTTAAAAAAGTGCGATACAAATTATATTTTTATTGTAAGAGATTATAATAAAAACATTTTGAAATCACTACACAAAAGCATTCACATTTCAATTCTATGATTGTACTTCTTAACATTGTTATTTACCAACACCTGAAGAAGTACATTTATAGCATTGAAATATGAACGCTTAAATAGCAATTTCAAAATGTTTTTAAAAAAATTTAAATAAATATATATATATATATATATGTATATATATATATATATATATATATATATATTATTTAAAAAAATTTATATATTGGACTTTGTATTGAGCATTTTAAGAATATACACCAATCATTTATTCATTGGATACAATCATATATATATATATATATATGTGTGTGTGTGTGTGTGTGTGTGTGTGTGCATCAGCTAAGACTAGTTTTTTACTTATTTCTTATATATATATATATATATATATATATATATATAAAATGTATGTATGTATGTATATGCAAATTAGTAACATTTGATCAAGGTGACCTGTGTTTCTATTTAACAAATCTGGCAACACTTTTTCAACTGCAAATAAGCAAAACTACAGTAAGTTTAACCCACTATAATTCCATCGATTATGTAAAATACATTAAATCTAATTCCAGATATTTATAGATAACAGTATAAGTGTGTCAGGTCATATGCTTCTTTTATGATCCCAGGTTTCTTCAATTCCTCCCCCATTTTGAATTGTTACTTAGCAATTTTCTTTTCATCATTATACTTTTTTGCAACAATAATTCTTGACAAACTGTTTTACCAATTCCAGTCCAATAAAATAATTCCTTGATCCACTGAATCAGAAAATTTCCATTTGATTAATGCCCAATTCCTTGCCTGAAATTTGAAATTACTCTTTTGATTTTAAGAGCACTGCTAATTAAAATGGCCTTCCAAACTTATTTCTACACTTCAGTTTTATTCTGTTCAAAAATATTTTTGATTTGAGATTCAGAAAAAAAAAAAAAAAACTTGATCTGCATTGAAGAGTAATTGGCAGAAATGCCCAACAAATAAATTTTGCAATAAATAATAAGACAAGAAAGAAAAGAATAAGGCAAAAATAATACAAAACAAACAATATATGCAAGACAAAAGTCGGCAAAGTAACAGTAATGAGACAAAAATATCACAAATTAAGAATGGTGTCAACACACAAAAAGGATACAGACAAGTGATCACAACATTCTGACTTCAAGAAAGAATAAAAATAAATATGATTTTTACTAATTCTTCACCCAATACAAGGCCCAAAAGCTACTCAAGGTAAAGGGTTATTAAATGAGGTTGTTGTATGAATACGAGCGGAGGAGGTAAAAAGTGACTATTATGAGGATATATAGGAAAAGATAACAGCTGACCCTAGACTTGAAAAAGTCATGATTGTAACGATCAGGAAAACATCATCTCAGAAGTCTATTCCATAAAGTAGCAGTTCTTGGGAAGAAGCTGTCCAAATAGAACTTCCACCTTACTAATGGAATATGATTGAAATGGGGAAGATTTGTCCCAGTGTATGTGGTATGGTGCATCTTCACTGTGAAGGTCTGAACTTATGGAATTAAGGAATGTAGCTCATCAGAACATTTGCCATTGAAATAGCAATAGAATAGCAAGAGGATTGTGATGTTTCATCCTTGGAAAAATAACAGATCACGTACAAGACCATGCAAATGCTTTTGAACTCAGTCAAGCGTGGAAAGTGAAGACTGTGAAGCTCCAACACCATGCTCCATTTTTGGTCTGATCTGGCTCTTGTAAAAAATCAGAGCATGCCAGGAGAAATCAGCAACTTTCTGGAGTAAAAGAACTGGGCAGTTTTCTAGCATCTTTAGTGTTGGATTGTATACAAATGAGTTCCACTTAAGGTTTGATCATTGTTTATGATGCCTGCATAGTACCACACCCACTCTGGGAGTGAGAAGTGTCAGAGGTAAATGTATTATGAAACTGCAAAGTCTTGAATACTTTATTATGCTTTACATTTTTAAGGTTACGTTAATCAGCACAAAAATAATGTCTTTTTTTTTTTCTTATTCTTTCTCACTCAATAACCCCTTGTGTCTTAGTGGCTTTACTATCTTGCATAGGATGAACTGAAAAAAAAAAAAAAAAAAAAAGCCTAAATTCTTTGAGAGCCAAACATTTCTAAACAGATTCTTTAGTTCTTATGACCATCTATATCTATAATTGTCAAAATGTGTGTGCGTGTGTGTGTGTGTGTGTATGTATGTATGTATGTATGCGTGTAATTGGATGTTGTTTATGTGTTTCCACAGTTTTCATCCGATTTCAATATAAATCTTTTTTTTTGTTTGATAGATACTTCTTCAGTGCCAGTTTTGAATTCAAATTGGCTGGAAAAAATTACAACCTTGAAGGTGAAAAATCAGACAAACTGATTCTTTACACTTTGTGCAAAAATCAAAGGCAAAATTTAATGTCTGTAAAAACAGCAAACAATCAATTTAGAGAGTTGAAATCTAACACAAAAGATTAAAATTATAAAAAAAAAATATTATAAATGAAAATTATCGTATATTTTTATTATGATTGTCCATGGAAGTGGCTCCTTAAGATTGAGGACACAAAAACGTCACTTTTCAGAGACGCCCCCCCGATTCAAATTGTTAATGAGGGTGTACCTCACTTGCACCCAATTGTTGTTACTAATATTGATTTTCAGGTGGGCTGAATTTAAACATAAACTGCTCAAAGTGAATGACAAAAATTCCCAGTAATGAAACACCCAGGAAAAGGCGGGTTATATATATATATATATATATATATATATATATATATATATATATATATATGTATGAAAAATTTAGGGAAAGACCCGGGCAAAGGCGGGTTATACTGCTAGTTATTTGTTAGAGTAGAAACCATAGTTGGATGGTTAAAATTTCATCTTTATGATTATGATATTGCATCAGAGTTGGTTTCATTCAACAATTATCCATTAAACTAATATATTCATCTTTGTTATTATAAATAACAAAGATGAGGACAATAATCCAAATGAAAATAACAGTAACTTCTCAGCTCAAAAATTCAAACAGAAAGCATCTACTTGAATTATTTTTTTCAAGTCACAGACAGAACAAATTTTAATATGGAACTAATTTCATTTCAGAAACAATCATGTTCCAATGTTCATTGTTACAGAAAACGGTTTCTAACAATACAGCTCAAAGGTGTGAGAATCTCCTAAAATAAAATTTGGCAATTCCATTACATGTGTTTTATGATTCAATAATGATTGACAAAATCAGATTGGATGACAATGATCCCCAGTTGCAGCTGGTTAATTCAAATTCTTTCAACTGAAATTTCAACAAAGTTCACTAGACAAAACTTAAACTACATTCTAGCTTCATTATGTCATGTATTAGTTTCACTTCAGGATGAGATTATGGTCAAAAAACTTATTAAATGTTCAATAATTCTTCAATGCACCTGCACAAACTAATAGTAATGTTTGTCAACATATTGAGACAAAGAATTGAACATTGATTTTCAAAGAAACATCACAAATCTACTATTATTGTGTTTCTATTTATAGAACTGGCCAATCATACAAATTAAAACAAAATAAAAATATCAATAATTATTTGTGCAATCATTATTAAATAAGTATAATTTTTTTCATTAACATTTCAATATTTATCCAAATCACCATCAAAATTGCATGACAAGAAACAAATTTTGTTACTCATTAAAAATTATATAAAAAGATAGGGCTGAAAATTTCTTAGCCTAACCTAATTCTCAAAATAAATGAAACAAATCTTATTTACTGTCAGACTAATGTCATCATTGTTGTTATTATCACAACATTTCTGCCATTGTGTCCTTTGACCTTCTTCAAATGTCTATCAATTTGGATAACCATCAGTGGATCTTAAATTGACCAATAGACACCTGAAGAAAACTTGATGCCACAAAATCTGAAGCATTATTACCAGAACAAAGATGAGTGCATTAGCCTGAATAAAAATAATGATAATAAATTCATTCCAGAAATTTGCACAGAAAAAAAAAATCATACTGATATTTGTTTAGAAAAACACTGAGAACTTTTCAGCAACTGCTATGTATGTATGTATATATATATATATATATATATGTGTGTGTGTGTGTGAAAAGTGTATATAAATATAAACAAATATATATATGTATAATTATTTATATATTATATGCGCGGTACTTATTAGAAAGCGCTCAATATCAGAGATAGAGCTAACATATTTGATTGGATAGATGTGAGTTTGTGACCCTGGGTTTCACACTTTAGCGATCATCAGACAAACTGATTAATGTTTTAAAAAATTTGGGTTTATGTAGATTGCGTGTATTGGTGTTACTGTGGAAGTGGTGGGGGAAATTTCGTCGTTTTGTCATTCATCGTACTAACGCAAACATTGATGTATGCAGACATATACATACTTGGTCGTCCGTCGGGACTCATACATATATAAACATATGTGGGCAGTTTCGGCTATGACACATGTATGTTTACGGGTGGTGTTATATCTATACATACGCATTTGTATGTTGAAATGTTGAAATCTAAACATTGGAAGTATGGCGGAAAAGTCTTGTTGATGTGTACATGTCATATGTATTTTCCAGCTGGAAAATATTTCCTCGCATGTATGTATATGCATGTGGTGGGGTTTGTGTAAAATTATGATAGGTAAAGATTATTATTATTTATATTTATTTTTAAATTTTGGAAAAAAAAAAAAAAAAAATGGGGCTTTATTTGTTATATTTAAAGCTGGTTATTTGTTTGTTTTTGGTGACTGTGTATATGTAACAGGTAGAAATTTGTAATCCTTATTGGTCAATTTATATGGTGATGTTTAGTTTAATATTCAATGTGATGGGTGAGAGGGTGGTTCAATTTAATAACGGGTTTATATGGTATGATGTGATAGTAATGTTTCAAGGGATTGGAGACAATGATAGTTAGCTAATAGTTATTGTAAATTGGTAAAAATTGTAAATTGGTAGAAATGATTAGTAACGGTGGTGGGGGAATGAGAAAACCATGAATGTAGTTATAGTGGTGGTAGTTTGAACTAAAAAGTGGTTGTTGGTGTTTTATTTTATTTTTGTTTTATTTTGTTATATGTATTAATTTATTTTGGTATAAATCCTGATAATAGGTATTCTGTGTAAAATTATGGTAGTTGGAGATTGCTATAATATTTAATTTTTACAAAATTATTATTGTTATTATATTAAAGCTGCCTGGTAATAGGTGTTTATTCTCATGGTTACATATGGAAATTATATCTGATCATATTGTATTAAGGTATTAAATATGCTGGGGGAGTAATAAAGATTGTAGTGGTGTTAATAGTGGGTGTGATATGTAAGTGATGGTGCTGTGCGTTGGTGGTAATGATAATATTGTTAGTTAAAAGGTATTGTAGTAAAAGTGATTACTAATGGTGGTGCAATTATAATAATGATAGATGCAATTATTTTGATGGTATCTTGAAATTAAATTGTGATTGTTGGTGGTTTGTCTGTTTTATCCGTTTGGTATGAATTCGGATAATAGGTACTTGTTCTCATGCCTACATTTGGAGATTATCTCTGATTTTTTGTTTAGTGAGTTCTTTTTGCGGTTTGTGTGATATTATTGCTACTTTTTCGTGTAGGCAAAGTAGGCATTTTTTCAGTAATGTTGTTGTAGGCAGGGGCTTTTTTAATATTTCCCAACTTATTGTTGGTGTGATGTTTTTGTCTTTTTTGCTGCCATATGTATGTAGAAAGTGTTGTGCTGTTCGAATATTTCCTGTTGTTGAATGAAAGGTTCTGATTGTTATTCCTCATTTTGAATGGGCCTTCGGGTGGCACTGATGTAACACATATATATATATATATATATATATATATATATATATATATATATATAGCTTTAAAATAACAAATAAACTTTTTAAAAATTAAAAATAAAAATAATAGCAATTTTTACCTATCATAATTTTACACAGAATACCTATTATCAGGATTTATACCAAAATAAATAAATAAATATATGAAATAAAATAAAATACCAACAATCACTTTTTAGTGCAAGCTACCACCACAATAATTACATTTATTGTTTTTATCATTCCCCCACCACCATTACTAATCACTTCTACCAATTTACAATAACTATTAGCTACTTATATTATCATTGCCACCAATCCCCTTACAACATTACTATCACATCTATTATCATATAAACCCGCTATAATTATTAACGTAAACTACCCCCTCCCCGAATATATTTAATACCACCATAAAATAACCAATAAGGATTACAAACTGAAATTTCTACCCGTTACATATACACAGTCATCAAAAACAAGCAAATAACCAGCTTTAAAATAATAACAAATAAACTTTTAAAAAATTAAAAATAGCAATTTTTACCTATCTTAATTTCACACAGACCCCACCACACGTATATACGTGCATGCGAGGAAACATTATTCAGTGAAAAAATAGAAAAATGCTCTCATTGCTGACATGTATACATTCAGGAGACATTCACGAGAAATTTTCACTACACTTACGATCTTTGAATTTCAACATACAAATGCGTATGTATATAGACAACAGCACACATATACATACATATGTCAAGTGCCATACTGTCCACATATGTTTATGTCTGTATGAGCCCCGGCGAACGAGAGAGTGTGTATGTGTGTCTGCGTACCTCATCTGATGTACGGACATGCATCTATGTTTGCATTAGCATGAGTGACATCACAACAATGATTCCCCCCACTCCCATAATAACACCAATACACGCAATCTACATAAACCCAGAATTTTTTAAAAATTAATCAGTTTGTCTGACAATCACAAAAGTGTGAAACCCAGGGTCACAAACTCACATCAATCCAACCAAATAAATACCCCACACTGACAGTATTACAAAAGTTTCATGCACTAGGCAATCATCAGTATAAATGAACTGGCTATTAGAAGGTTTAAAATTTCTGGGTTTCATGGTGTAAGCACAGTTGTGGAATTTATTACTATTATTGAGTATTACTATAATCTAAATTTAAATTCAAATTAACACCAATAATTAAAATTTAAAAATTAAGAATTCCAATTTCAATTTAAAATTTAAACAACAGAGAACACCGTTTTTATACATTAAAAAGGATTTGTACTGTGTTTCAAGGGGAATAACTCTTTATCTTGCCTGGGGTAACACTCTTAAAAAGTGGTAGCAATAATGAAAAATAATAATTAATGTAATTATAATAATAATATTAATAACATAATAATATAACAACAATGAGTAATAATAATATTAATAATAGTATATGTGGGGGTCCAAATGAGAAAAAACTATATTAATCTGGGCCAACGTGCTTGAGCAGGTATTTGTTTCTATGTCTGCATGAAGTCATCAATTCACTTCTTTTAACAAATTATATATTTTAGAATGACAATTTTTTCTAAAAGACATAAGTTACATTTATTACCTTTTCTGCAGAAAGTTTTCGCTTTTGTTACATAATACCAGCTAATTTTAGGTTTCTATTCCCACTTTTTATTTTCCAGAAAAATTAAAGAGGTCATTTGGTGATGGTAGAAATGTGATTTCCAGTGGTTTTCAGTTGAACCAAAATAGAATTTGATCTTACTATCATGTTTGATGCTAGATCTATAAATTATACCTTTAGTCATGCACTTGCCAGGTCTTGTTTTTTGGCAGTTACATTTGTTAATTGTGGGGTTACATTATCTTGTAAGTTGGTTAAGTGCTTGTTTAGTAAAATATTGTTGTGTCATGATATATATTGGTCAATGTTTTTAGCACAACTGTAACATTGTTTTTATTGAAAATCTTTTTTTAGTATTGGGGAAAGGCTGAAATGATTATGGATTAAATTCTGGAACAATCTTCCGAAGTTAGTTTTGACATCTGCTAAAGAGTGGGTTAAACCATATGATATTACATTTACAGGGTTTCGGTTTATTAATATCTATTTGTTTATTCCTAAGTACTCTAGGTTTATTTTATGGCTAATTTGTTTTAAGGCTTCTACATATTTACTTTCGTACTTGTCAAAAATTTCCTTATTACCAGAGTTGGTGGAAAGCCTAAATTGGACCAGTTAGTGCAAATTGTTTATAATTCTAGGGTGGTGTTTAGATTGATTGCTGATGTATCTATGGTTGTATAGGGCTTTATTATATGGTTTATAAAGTCTATTAGACAGTTCTAAAGTTACATTCAAGAAGTT